>JAJTUB010000001.1:1132654-1339761 GCA_036971345.1 Dactylellina drechsleri
ACACCTAATTTTAAATTATTTTCATAAAAAAATGGAAAAAATTAAATTAAAAAAATTAAAATTATATAATAAAAATTTTGGTGATCACGTGATTTAATTTAAAACGGTTTCTTGGCGGTGCGGTTTTTCGTTATTGTTACGGTTTTTAAACCCGTTCTTGGTTTTTTTTTTTTTTTAAAAACCAACCCGTGGGTGGTTTCGACCGTCTAAAAACCGACCCGTGGGTGGTTTCGACCGTCTAAAAACCAACCCGTGGGTGGTTTCTACTGTCTAAAAACCAACCCAACCCGCCCCATGTCGCACTCTAGCAGAAATAGCTTTACAACAAAAATATAAGCCCGAATTTACTATAGTAGTAATAAATGAGGTGATATCTAACAAAGAAGACAACATCTTAATTATTAAAGATAAGACACCTTTACAACAATCAAGCCATATACAGCCCAAAATAATAAAATATTCAGAGTACAGAAGCAATATAAACAATGAAATCAAGTAGATTCATATATTTTTTATATTTGTAGCCCTCAGACTGACAGAACTATTGTTAATAATATATAATTTCGTTATTCGCGATGGTGGTGGCCACAACTAGGGGGTGGCCACATTCATACCACTCGACTTAACATCTAGGCTGCCTCAACATATTATTTCAAGAATAAATAAAGACTCAAAAAATATCAGTAGTCTTCAATCTATATCGAAGAAAGCGGCATCTAAATCCCCTAGAAGCCAAATCTATACGCATTCTGAATAAAATATTCTGGTAGTTGCCATCTAATTAAGCCGCAGTAGGTGGGGTTTCCGACCTAGGATCTCGCTGGACAAAGAGTTTAAATAACACGAATGTAACACCACAAAAGACTATCAAGCCCATTGCGGTGAGAGGATGTTTAGTCAATGAAGACAAGAGCATAAATGCCACGGAAGATGATGCCACAATGATAAGCCATAGCGGATTCCGCGATATCTTTCTGTTGTCAGAAATGTCTTCATCTCTCAAGCGTCTATTACGGATACGGAGAAGGCCCATTAACGTAAGGAAGACTATTGTATACTCTACAATCCCTGTTCCCGACTTTGGTTAGCAACTTCAATCTAAACCCTCATTAACTTTAATTACGTTCAATATTTGGTACCTATAAATGTAACTAGACTGCTAAAATCGCCTATAAGGATATAAATAACTACTAAGAATGTATTGAGTATAAGTGAGGACCTATTGAATGATTAGCCTTTAGATAAATATAAAATAAGTATTGCATACGCACAAGGGTACCGAACCATCTTCGTAGAAAAAAGGTCGGCCTAGGAAACTGCGAAAACGTCCGCGCCGGTACTCTGATAGTGAATTCTCATACAATTCGGCTTCTGAACATGCAACGGTCTTCAAGATTTGAGGGAGAAAATTACGATCGACAGCCGCTTGGGTTAACCGACTGCCGGCGAATGTTTTGACGTTTAAGCTACCCATAGCGGAAAGGCAGATAGCAATCGTGTAGACAATGCCTCCTGCATATCCGAGGAAGTGTTGACTGAAAGTCTAGTTTATATCACTTAGTCAGTCAAGAGAAAACTCGGTTGAGACATTTAAGATTGAATAGCATACTAAACCGACGGCCGTGGATTTCACGACGCCAGCGAATGACAGCACAGCGAAATAGCTGGCATTGGCAAGCAGAAATAATGAGACCACAAGGGCCATTGATACGCTAAGTATTATTCCGACATTCTTTTCAGGGTTTGTCATTTCGCCACCTACGAAACTAAGCTATGGTATGGACCAGAGACATTCGCAAGTCAGCTATTCGAAGTTTTTCAGTTTATCCACCGTATGCGGAGTGAAACTCACCGTTTCCCAACCGGAATATGCCCACATTGCTACTAACATCGCATCCGCAAAATTTCCTAGATATGATTGGGACCCGGGCTCTGGAGTTGCTTCGATAGGTGCCGATACTGAGTCGGTTTGATTGAAAACGAGGACCGACAACCCCATAACCAAAACAAACCCGACACTAATAAGCTTACAAGCCAGTAGTAATTTGGTAAGGACGCTACTGTGCCTGTTTCCCATGCAGTTGATAATCATGGTAAACAGAATGATGAAGAAAGCCACAATCTTCATTGGACCCCCTAAAGGGAACCCGAAGGCATCACAGAAATAATCTGAGATAATGAGCGTTAACATGGCGGCAGAGCATGGTTTAGCAACAAATATACAGGCCCAGCCTGCTATGAAACCGGACAGGTCATTGAAAGAGACGGCCAGAAACTCCTGAGGTCCTCCGTTACTCGGTATATAGTTGCCCGACTCAATATAGCAAGCCGCACAAGACCATGCTAGGGTACCAGCGGTAAACCAGGCTAACAAAGAAGCCGACACGGACCCTGCATTCAGGGCGACGAGCGATGGGATGAAAAAATTCCCGATCCAATCTGTAAACCGAGGACAAGGGCTATGCCATCCGTGACGCCGATATGTCTCTTTGGGTCGTCAACCACGTTTCGATCAACACCCGCACCGTCCGTGTTGTTGTCCCGAGAGACGAGGTTGCCCTCAGGAACTTTTGGAGCTTGGCCTGCTGTTTGGGCCAGATATCCCGACAGCAAAGGGGTTTCTGCTGGGTCGGCCATAAAGAGATACTGGATAAGAATCAAGAAGATATCGGCAATAGTTAGGTGGTTGTTGAAGCCTCCGAAAACTGGGCCCTGGCGGAAATCCCGCTACTTATCTGACCTGGTACACGCCAAGCACCAGATCCGATCGATCTTACGGCACGGCGTGAGCCGAAGCAGATTCCCGTCCAGGGCGAAGCGAAGTCAGATAGTAGCAGAAACATCCCTCCCTGTCGTAAGCTACGTAAGCGGCCATATATGAGCATAACGACTTCGAGCATGATTCCCAGCAGCAAAATACAAGGCCTAGTGATGTGACTTGAAGTGGCGAGCCCGCATAGTCTCGACATCCCGTCCCTGCAACGAACCCCGCGAATCGTTAACCCGGACCGTTATTCATTCGCAATCCAGCTGCGAAAAGGAGGACAATCAATCATTTCGTACTAAGTATGATCGCATATTCTATTCCCTTCTTTACTCCTTCAGCCCCTCACATACGAATAAGGGATAACCAATTAAGAAGTTATTTTCACGCACTGTTGTCTGCTAATCTCGGGAGTTCGCTGCTGAAGCATCAATACAAGACTAGCCTCGTGGTAAGGCATCGCTGCCTCCAGAGTATCAAATTAACCCGCCAATTAACATCCTACTAGCTTTCTCTCGCCAGTCAAACCAGTTCCACTCCCAGAATGTCTTTTACATATTCGCTGGTAGACACCCACGTTCACCTTTTTCGTCGTTGCGACATTCCTTCGCTCCCCTGGCAGTCGCCCGACGGCCCGCTCTACGGATCTTACGACCTTGCCGAATATATATCCGCAACATCGCAAGCTCCTTTTTCATTCTTAGGATTTATATTCGTCGAGGTCGCTAGAAAATACACTGATCCTAAGGATCCTTCAGAGGATCTAGAAGCATGGCAGCACGTGCTCAAAGAATATCAGTATATCCTTCAATTGTCCAAACATAAAGATGGCGGGAAGATGCTTAGGGGGATTGTGGCTTGGGAACCCGTTCATCTTGGCCGTGAGGTTATGATACGTTATGAAACCGCGTTAGCAAATATCAATAAAGAAGTTTACGGGGACCACGACCATGGGCTTTTGGTGGGATGCAGGTATACACTGCAAGATAAACCAAAAGGAGCCGCTACTGCCCCAGATTTCATAGAGGGATTGGAATATGTAAGAGACATAGGGAGGGTGTTCGAGTTGGCAATCGATATCCACAGGAACGGACTACGGGAGCTCGAAGAGGCGCTGCAGGGATTTAAACAGTTCGATGGTTTGAAAGTAGTAATAAACCACCTTGCTAAACCACCACTCGGGAAGATACCGGAGGGAGGTATGGACCGATGGATAGCGCTTATGGAAGAGGCAGCCACGCTTGACGTTGTCGTTAAACTGTCTGGGGGATTTTCTGAACTACCTCCCGGACTAACAACAGAGGACGGTCGTTTCCCGGAAGATACGATTGTGGAGATGGTATTGGGGTATGCGCGACCGATATTTAAGATATTCGGGCCTCGGCGAATCATCTGGGGAAGCGATTGGCCAATTTGCGGGATTGGGTATGAGAAACTTATGGGCCATCAACAGGGTGCGTGGCAAGCCTGGTTGGGTATTAGCAGCAAAATCATAAGCCGGCTTCGAAGCGAAGGAGAGGTACATGGTAGCCCGGATGATTGGGAAGGTGTATGGGGTGCGAATTCGATCAAATTTTATAATCTACCAAGTCGACCGGGTTCGGCATAGTTTGCCATAAAAGTCACAGCACAAGATTCTTTTATTATCTAATGCTTGACGCTGATAGTCTATATATAATGCAAGGAGCGCCTTCTATGAATTGGTTTTCTTCAGTAATACTCTACTAGCTTGATAAGTGTGAGGCCCCATCAGCAAGATAAGCTCGACCCCATGTGCCGATAATTGCTTTGATCAAGATCATAGTGCTCTCCGTATACGAACTTGGTTGAAAGTACATGAGCACTAGTTGAAATGTGATCACCGATGGCAACTTGACTTTTATTACACCGCTTAGCATAGTTGGATCGAGAAGAAAGGTACGATAATTGGAGGGTGTACAGACCTGGTCTTAGGAGCAGGCAAACAAAAAGACAATATACCTGCTATAAAGAAACCTAATACACTCAAAGCCCAACACGATCCCAATCCACTCCATCCCATTTTCCCTCCCGGAACCAGTCAATATTCGTAGAGGACGCGAATTCTCTGCGAGCGACACATCCTCGAATATAATTCAACCGAGCGATAGAAAATCTGGTGCACCGGATGCTCCATTCGTGCGACTCAACAAAAAACATCAGAATACGGGACGGGAGCAGCGGAAGCAAAGTGCGTATGCTATCACTTGCCCCTCGAATTCGATGATTGTTCACGGGAAATATCAACAGAAGCGCGAATCCAGCGAATAGTGTGCTATTCACCTCCCATCAGTTATAATGCTGTTGGTGTTCATTTGATTGTAGGAGAAGGGGGAAGTACATACCCAGCGACAGAGTTTACCCAAATCTTAGTTCTCGTAGCAAGAAGTGATGTCTTGAGACATTTGAGATACTCGTCCAATCGGGAAAGAGAGTGCTCGAGCGCCTTTCCGGATGCGTTAAGCCGGGCCAGTAGCAACTTATCGTCCTCATTCAGCTCACCAGCGGGAATTTATCAGGCGTTGGGACATTTGAGCCTGAGGCAAATTGTGAGCAGATCCAGGTAGCTTTTGGAAAGATTGGGAGAACGGATTCTTAGGAGCGATGCCTGGCAACAAATCTCTGGAAGCAGCTAGCTATCAATGCCGCCAAAATTGACGAAGATACGATGCGGCGTTTAACTTGCTTGCGTCTGCCTTCTCGAAGAGGAACTGGCGGGTTGCTTGCCTTACGAGCTTGAGCATCGCAAGCGTTCTTTGGTCCGCCGAAGGTTTACAGACATCCTTGAGACGGGTGACGCTCACTGGTAACGATGGCGGGAACGACGGGATGACAGAACAAGCTGGGGAAAAAGCTTTAAATTGTAAAGGGCTAATATGATTCGGCTGGGAGGGCATGCTCTGAAGGAAGGATTCCTGATGTGAGGGTTCTTACGTAAATGACAAGCGGAGTTACAAGGATCGAGAGCCCTTCGACTCAGCGTTGCAGATGGCCATCTTGAAATCTTGACATTCACCCCGATAATTACACCCGAGAGACCTTCGGGCCACTTCGCGTCATCATGGGGAGCCAATTGGTCGATGTGGCTATCCTAACGCCTATGCGTTCGGCACATTCAGTGCCTCCATACCCGGCTAGAGAACGATCAGAAGGCTAGACGGTACCTCGATAGGAAGGGAGATTTTATCGATGCGATTTGGAAGACCCTACCTGCGATAAATATACTAGATAGTTTCGAGGTGATCGCCGTTAACAAGAATTACGGAGAAATGTTGTCCAAGTTACAAAACATCGTATTCAAATATTAATACAAATGAAGGATTATGCAGTATACACTGGTCTCGGGACCAGTATACACTATACAAACTGAGCAAGAAAAGTCAGGAACGGAGAGTAAATCAGAAAAATCACAGCAAAGAAACAAAAGAAAAGAGAAGCTGACGTAATACGAAGACGAAAATATCGAAAGGAATATCCAGCTTCTTTCTTAGAGACATCAAAAGGCTCCAACATAGCTACCCATACACTTTTCCGATCTTCCTTTTGGTCGGTTAATCAAAAGGTAATCTGGTTGGGGTGAGATGCAATATACGCCTCTACCTCAGTATCCAAAACATTGTGACTGCCCCCTTTGCAGGCCCAGCCGTTACCCGCCGTGTTTCGGACAAATTCGTATCTGTTCTCGCACTGGCTTAATTGCTTGAGTGCGCCAACGAAACCAGGGTGACTGTCTTGGGTAATAGTTCTTTTACTGGTTTTTGCGATTAGTTCATTGATCTTGACCACAATGTCTATGATTTCATCGCCCTTCTTTTTGATTTGATCATCTTGGTCTTTGTCTGTTTTACGTTGCTTCTCTATGTATTCATCACCTTCGGCTCTAAGCTTCTTGGCTTCCGAACGGAGGCTTTCATGATCTTGTTCATGTTTCTTTTGCTGGTCTTTCATGCCTTCCTTGAACGTTTTTGTTCGTCACTCGACTCAAGAGCTTAGGTGTCTGTCCGTTGGTCGTCGAATGTTTCGTCGACGGACGAGGAAACGACCAACAGTGGAGCCCAAATTAGCATTACAGCGCTCGGTGGCTCAACCTTCCGCAAGTGAAGTAAATCTGTTGCCTTCGGTAAATTGCGTATATTGAACAATTATGGCGGAAGCTATTACCCTTGGGCCCTTCATCACGGCTTTAGTATCTTTGTCAGCACGCCTGACCTTAGATATCACATCCATAAAATCAAAATATAAAAGTATTCCCCGCAAACTCACATCTTTCAAATCAAAGTTCAAACTGCTAAATACATTACTTGCTAATCTCCAGACCGAAGATACCATCAAAACAGTTCACAGTGATCTCCAATCAATTTCTGATCATATTCACTTCATTCTCACAAAAATCTCAAGCATACTCTCTAAATTGAAGTCGAATATAAAATTCGTACTACAGATACAGTAGATTCTCCATAAAAAAAATGTTACCTACTATCAGAACACATTATCTACCTCACTTGCAATATTAAACCTTGCATTAATATCAAAAATGCTATAGGTAACAGTTACCGCCAGATGTTGCAGCTCACACCTAAAATTGCTTTCCACAGTCATCCTTCAAATAGGACCAATTCAGAATTCGAGCCATACAAGAACATGGTTTTTAAAAACTCATAGTTAACTATTTGCTTTAAGCCTGTTATTATAGAAACATCACTAATTTTTTTCAGGCACACTCAAAAATATATTATTGACAGCGTTTAACTCAGTTCAGGAACCCTGAAGATAACCAAAAAAAGGGGCAAATACCATCATAACGCTTTAGTTTAACAATCTCAGTCAGGCGTCTCAAATATCTTACCCTCGTACGAACTTGACCTCTATCTTTTCCTCGTACAAGATTGACTAACTAAGACCAAACAGTCTGGGGAACAGAAGTCATAAAGCAACATAAGGGCTATGCATTCATGGTTCCGCTCGGAGGCAGAAGGACCTTGAAATTGGAGATGACTCATGTGGACCACATCAGAGGCCCCAAGACGCTTCTACTCGCTGCTCGGATTTGCGGCATTGTACATCCTTAAGAGTTCGAAATCGAGTTCACTCGATTGGAGAATTTTGGGGCATGCTGGGGTCTGAAGGGGCCCAACTGGTGGTGGGCGAAGATCCTCCTCTGGTACAAGCTCTCGCAGCGAATCCATGTGGTCCCCCCTATGAAAACTGGGTACTTTTTCGAGTACGTGAAGCGGATCGAATGGGAAGAGACCGGCACTCTTCCACCCTCCAATGATATGTTCTTCCGTGAACGCTGCCGGGCGAGCTTTACTAATAAGCTGTACGAATTCACCTTTCCCGATACCGGTTCCACCTAGCCGGCAAAATTCGTTAACTTCGTACCCGTATTCTTTGGAGTAATGACTGAAGAGGCCGACATCTAGAGGCTGGAGGTAGTGTGTTGAGTGCGGCGGAAGGCTGAGTAGTATAATAGAGTGCTCCCTACAAAATTGAACAAACTCTGCTGCGACATGAGATCCGTGATTGTCAAGGATAAGTAGGCGCTTCGAATTGCCGGCAATTTTTGTTGTCGTAGGCTCGAAACAATGCTCCAACCAAGCTAGACACAAATGCTCATTAGTAACACCTTTGTTGCTGATTCCCCATAACCATCCGTCACGTGGTTTATAATCCCAGTGCCAATCGAGAATGTGCACCCTGCTGGCAAATATGACAAGCGCGGACAGTATTCCCCAGTTGTCGATACACACTCAACCATAGTAACATTCTCCCTCCCACCATCGTGGACGCAGAACTTTTGCTTCTTCGCTGTTGTGGGGATAATTACACTCATGGTCTTCCCGTACCCATCATGAAGCCTTTTTCATCGATATTCCATGCGTTTTCAGGCAAAATCTTGTGTTTTTTCATAGTTTGCTGAAAGAGGGTAAACTAATGTAACATAGCTCCGATGCTATTAGCGTTCCCCCGTTTATCGTCGAGGAGGCGAGATCTGACTGAAGTTAATTCTATGTGACGTTCGAGGAATCTTGTCGACCAATTGTTTCCAACTTCACGCCCACAGAGATTCTTTGCCAGGCGCTGGAGCATATTGAAGTTGACGGGGAAGTTGTTGGACCAAAGTTCGATTGTATGAGCGGAGAGTATTCGTTCTTGAGCAGGTGTAAGTATATAATTGGTTTCGTGACTGCTTTCGCTTTTCGCGCTCTACCGGTTTGCGTCCCCGGGCCCGGTGATTTAGTGTCGACAGTTTTACATCGTGACATAGAGCCGCCTCTCGGTACGATAGAGTGCGTCTCTTTTTCATTGCTTTTAATGCTGCTTTGAGTCGCTCCTCCATCTCCGGGTCGTAACGAGGCGCCATTGTTACGGTAAATTTCAACGAATTATAAGGGTCCCCCCTTTGCTTTCAGCAGAAATTTTGTGAATTTGAAGAGTATTTACAAAGAAGAATGAACCAACGAAGTAAGGAGAGATTTTTGGAAGCATAATAGGGGGTGAGGAGGAGAACCACTCAATCTGTATTCGGACTAGTGTTGTGAACTGTCTTGCGTTGGTGGGGTGTCTCCATAGCTGGTGACTTACGTTACGATTTAATTTCTTGTGTGTCCTTCGGAATCAAAAAAAAAATTAAGTTGTTCATCTTGTACACGATGCCAGAACTCTCACAAACTATATTCTAGGAACTTAACCAGTTGCTACCAATTCGACTACGTCCCAGCGCGCTGCTGCGTCTTGGGTATCTGGATTGCTTGATGACAGCTGAAAGATTTTAGATAGCTGCATACACACCCTGGCGAGCAGCGAGTACCCAAACCAGATTCTCGGCCGCATTCATCACCGCATCTTGGGGCGCACTTATCTCTTAAATGCCTATGCGGCTGTCGGCGTTTTGATATATTCCCACTTGTTTAGCTCTGGTTGCACTCCATAGAAGGTGCCAGGTCGTCGGCTGATCTAACGTCTAACCCTCTCAGTTTACTATCACCTACAACTCGGAGCAAACTCCGACTCCAACTCCCACACCAACCGATGATGGCGGTTATTATTAGATAAAGTATTTGGTATGCGGAAATCCCTCGCACTTCTAAATCGCAACTTCTAACTAGATCTATGGAACTAGGGCGATAGATCTTCCAGAATAGTAGCTACCCAACTAAGAATTAAAGAAGAATGCTATTGTTTCTCTTTAATAGGAATGCTTTAAGAAAAAGGTGTCAATACGCCTCTGCTTTAAAATTGTATATGCTTTTCACTTCGGAGGAGGTGATGGGTTTATCAAATGCACGTACCTATA
This sequence comes from Dactylellina drechsleri, assembly GCA_036971345.1. Taxonomy (NCBI): domain Eukaryota; kingdom Fungi; phylum Ascomycota; class Orbiliomycetes; order Orbiliales; family Orbiliaceae; genus Dactylellina; species Dactylellina drechsleri. The sequence goes on from JAJTUB010000001.1 coordinate 1,142,734, forward strand.
GCTAGATCGGGAGATCTTTTTCAATCAAACTTGAATGCGAATTTAAAGCCATTATATAGGACTCTGTTATTGCAATGTAGAGCCGCCCGTTGTTTCGAACAGCAATTTGATCTCGTGCATCTATTGAACTTCAATCTGTTGAATGACGGCCGGTCCGCTTCTAGGCCTAGTTCAAGGACGAGATGCCGGCAGCACTACCACCGGCCCTGGTAGCTTAAACTATCTTACCTCGATCCGGTTTGGACTCGTCGAAACGATCATGCACACGCAAATCAACATTTAGGACAGTTACCAAATCCGAGACCTTATTTAAATACAGATGATGTTCATTTCAATCAGAATTAGTAAGCCAGTCAGCCACAGCTCGGGCGCTTGTAACAAATTTACAACAACATGAGGAACTCAAAGAAGAAATAGAACTCGCCGGCGGAGCCATGCGAGTGACCATCGGTAAAATACAAGCCATCCTCTGTCGGAGCTGGACGAGCCCAGCGCCACAATGAGGGTGGCTAGTGGTCTCCGTAAACAGATTCAGAAAGTCGATTACATCGCCAGGTACGAGCTCCAATCTGAATTTGATACTGTTCCCGAAAAGTCTGAGGCTCCCTTTATGATCGAGCCAGACATAGCAATCGCGACTGACCGTAAAGAAGCTGAAACAAGAAGAGTCGGAGGCAGAAGTGGAAGCTGCAGGATGCGCACTGCGCATCACAATTGGCAAGGTGCAAGCCTTGTTGTAGATTAAAGAACAACACAAAATCAAGGAAGGATAAGAGGTCCTTTTCGCAAGTTATCTCCAGGTCCTTTTCACAAGTTATTCCCGGTTTGTTGACATAACATGTCGTCTATAAATACCGTGTGATTTAGCATTTGATGTCCTTAGGAAATCAAAAACAATTTAAGTATCAATTTGATCATACACATACGAAAACCCATCCCGTTCCCTGTGTGTTACCTTGATACCTTGTGCCTATTGTACACGATTCTTACACCGATCCTTGTTCTGTGTATTTTCAGGTTCTGGGAGGCGATTTGGGATCCAGAGCTGCCATCAACCTCCGTCGCTTTTAGGATGAGCAAAGTGGAGACTGCGACATGGTGTTAGAAATACTGGACTGGCTCTCATTTGTCTTAACCTGACAAATCGGCATCATAATACGCAGACTATGTATCATGAAGCACTAGGTCGAATATTAAACGAGTGACCCATATTCATAAAACTGCCTTGAGTTACGTTCTTTCGAAGATCTATGGCCACAGAGTCGTAGAATTGTGAGCACCGATCGATTGCAGGGCCATCAATCGCTGGTATAGAGTTATTTCCCCTGCAGGCAGATTACCGAATCATGCATCCACACTTCGGGCTTAGTTATAAAGTGACGAACCACTCGATTAATTCTTCCCAGATCAGCTACTCTCACGATTTCGCCTGGGTCTTGGCTCTAACTTCCAATGTTTCGAGCACGCTATATAATCCTATTTCCGCGAAAAGGAGCAAGGATACCTAATAGTAAAATATTTTAATTTTATAGTATCTAAGTTTAAAGCAGTTTATAGTAATTTTTTAGTAAAAAAAAATATATGTTGATAAGGGAAATTTAGCTAGTATGGATGCTGAGGCCGTGCTGTTTTTTCATATTTAAGCAGTAATAAAAATATTTATACTTATTATGTTAGCAAATAATAATATATTTAGCCTAGTTTTAGTAATCTAAATAAAAAAGCAAGAATAACGGATAAATTGATAGTTATCTCTTTTCCAACAAGTTTGGTCATGGCACTGATATTTTATATGACTGCGAGCGTTAAAAGATGCGTTGACTCTGTGTCTTTATGATTGCCGACGATTTCCGCGATTCATCTAATCTGATCCACATTTACATGGGACCGCGGAGAAGCTGTTGCAATGAGTCGCGGGCCGGAGAGAAAAGGGACGATATCGGAGGCCAGAATGGAGTCATAACTTGTTATTCTAGTGCTCAAACTGATCCTTCATTTTCCGGTCAATTGCGCCATGCGTCTATTGTCAAAGAGTGGGATATCTTGTTCCTGGGAATTTTGGACCATCATGGAAAACAGACATTTTTATACCAATTGAAGCTTTCAAAAGACTACGATCAATCGGTACTCATTTGAATCAGTATCCTCCATGATTTTTATATACACACACGAGTATTTACCAGTAAACCAGGAGCCAGTTCAATCGACTGATGTCTTTCCGAGCAAAGCAAGAAATGTCGACATCGAATGGGTCCCCTGCAAGCGTCCCGAAGGGGTAAAATGCGGGGCATATTTCCCTTTATTTTGGCAGCGAGGGGCGAGAAAACAAGCTAAAAAATTTTTTATGTTCGGCTACTGGCGCAAGTTGGTTTGATTGGGCCCTTCCCTCGTCGACCGACGTTCCATTCGCAGCTGGAAAAGTTCGCCGGAATCGCCGGTGGTCATTACCAAAAAAAGTTCAACCGGCTAAAATTCGAGATCGCAAGTTTCAAATCGCCGGTCGAAGAGAGCGAGAAGTATATATTTCGGAGGTTGTATCGCACCTGTCTTTTCTGAGTCATAGTTACATCCAACTTTATAACTAACGAGCTTCTTGAGTTCAAGGTGGCACTGCGACCTTGCCTTTCACATCGCCCTGGCACCCGCTCAATTCGAGAAAATTCTTTTAGCTTGCGTCTTTTACAACTTTCTTCTCGATTGACCCAGCGTTTCTTCGTTGCTGCATAATAGCTCTCCCGTTTTTGCACTTTGAATTTCGGCTTTGACAAGGTGGCTCAGTTCGCACCTACCGGCTTCGAATCAATCGCTTCGGTTCTCCTTCGCTACGATATCAATACTAGGTAGCTGCGGCGTTTCTGCACAGTCTTCAAGATGCCAATGTAAGTTGGACCCACAAGGGCTCTCGTATTCCACTCGATGATGTCAATTGGGATCACTAATGCCAAACACACTCCTAGGCTCAAGGAACCCTCCCGCAAATACAAACCGTTCATGCCCATCAACCTTCCGGACCGTCAATGGCCCAGCAAGACCATTACCAAAGTTCCGAGATGGCTTGCAACCGATCTGAGAGATGGAAACCAGTCCCTGGTTGACCCAATGGTTCGCTGACCTCCATCTATTCGTACTAGTGAAATCCTTGCTAAAATTATTCGCCCTGCTAGGACGGTGACCAAAAACTACGATTCTTCAATCTCCTCGTCGAACTCGGCTACAAGGAAATCGAAGTTTCATTCCCATCTGCATCGCAGACAGATTTCGACTTTACCCGTCGTCTCATCGAAACACCTGGCGTTGTCCCAGATGACGTCCATCTCCAAGTTCTATCGCCATGTCGAGAAGACTTCATCAAACGTACCGTCGAATCTCTTTACGGCGCTAAAAATGCCATTCTACACCTTTACCTCGCTACTAGCGAATGCTTTCGCAGAATAGTATTCGGCATGACGGAAGACGAATCTCTCGCCCTTGCCGTCAAGTGCACCAAGGTCGCACGAAGCCTCACCAAAGACTCACCGGATCCAAAAGTCAGAGCGACCCACTGGCAGTACGAGTTCAGTCCTGAAACCTTCTCTGATACGTCACCGGAATACGTCGTCAAAGTGTGCAATGCCGTCAAGGAGGCATGGGAACCCAGTGTTGAGAATCCCATCATTTTCAACCTCCCGGCGACGGTGGAGATGTCCACTCCAAACGTCTACGCAGATCAGATTGAGTACTTTTGCCGAAACATCACAGAGCGAGAAAAGATTTGTGTATCTCTCCACCCACACAATGATCGAGGCTGTGCCGTAGCAGCTGCGGAACTAGCGCAGATGGCTGGCGCGGATCGAGTCGAGGGCTGTCTTTTCGGAAATGGGGAGAGAACTGGCAACGTCGATCTAGTCACTCTCGCTCTTAACCTCTACACCCAGGGTGTATCTCCTGGCATCGACTTCTCTGACATGAAGAAGGTCATAGAAATAGTCGAAGACTCCAACAAGATCCCAGTTCACCCGCGCCAACCTTATGGTGGTCAATTGGTCGTCTGTGCCTTCTCCGGCAGTCATCAAGACGCAATCAAGAAGGGTTTCAAGGTCCGCGAGGATTCCGGTGCCGAGTATGACGATCAATGGTTTATGCCATATCTGCCTTTGGACCCTCAAGACATCGGCCGTACATACGAGGCCGTCATCCGGGTCAACAGCCAGAGCGGAAAAGGTGGCGCTGCATGGGTCATCCTGCAGCATCTCCACCTCGATCTTCCACGAGGTTTGCAAGTCGCCTTTGCTAAGATTGTACAGAAGCAAACGGAGCTTGTCAATAGAGAATTACAACCTACAGAAATCGTCAAGCTGTTTGAAGATGCATACTATCTAAATAGCAATCCTAGATTCATGCTAGTAGATTACGATATCAAGACGGATAGAGCAGCGAGTAGAGGGAGGCCTATCCAAGCCGCAGCCAACGGTAGTGGAAGACCCTTCGAAGAACAGTCGAAGAGACATTTTGAGGGAATCGTTTCCCTGGATGGTGTAGAGAGGCCGATTAGGGGTGTTGGAAACGGTGCCATTTCCAGTATGGCAAATGCGCTCAAGTCCCTTGGTGTTGACTTGGACGTCAAGGACTATAAAGAGCACGCCTTGAGCGCGGGTACCCACGTCAAGGCTGTGGCTTATATCGAATGCCAGCCGTCGGGTGGAAGAAGAGGGGTTAATGTTAAAGAGGAGACAGTTTGGGGAGTTGGAATCCACGAGGATGTTGTACAAGCTAGTTTGATCGCTTTGCTCAGTGCATCTAGCGGGGTATGTGTCGCTCATTCCAACCATGCCGTGAATGGAAACTAACAAATTTTGCATAGTTCCTTTCAAGTCGACCAAGTACGCCGATTGGGAAGCCCGCTTTAAATGGATTCGGACAGCACGTTTCAGCTTTGAGTCTTTAAATTTGGTGTCTGGGATGTCATCGCTTTGAAATATTTTGAGTCCATTCAACAGTTGGGGATACGAAATTGTAATTCTAGTCAACAGATGCAACATATTTACCCCAAGGGTCCAAAAGTTGTCAGCTTGTGCACATCTCGTCCAACGGAGCGCTTTTGTATTTATACTTCCATGTATGTACTTTATATCTAACGCAGAATAAAAAGTCTTACTATGTGTTTATCTTACTTCGACCTTGGCGATGCTAGTCCGTCCAAAATTCCCATAAACATTCGAAATAACTAACAATATAATTGTCTACTTTTAGTAGAGTAGTATGATCTTAACTTTAGTGATAACCTATTTCTAGACCTTCTGATATATTGGTTATTCTCCCATGTGGCTCTACCATCGAAGTTACCTTCAACGAAGCACTAGGATCAACTTCAGAAACTTGGCTCCAAGTAGTCTCTACCACTATCCCCTCAATTATGTCCAAATCCCTTCCCTCCTCTTCTCATTCTTCTCCACAATATCTCCCTCATTCACGGCATCCTCCACTCCTCCACCACCATAACTCCAAATATTAGAACTAACACTCCTCTCTCCGGATAACTGAACCCGTCTACCACCTCTCCCTCGCTGTAATTATCAAAATGAACCCCGCTATAACTCGGCGGTCGATACCTACCCCAACCTTTACTACTTCTACTACTAACACTCATATTCCTACTTACCACACTCGCATTCCTCCCAGTGTGACTTGTAACTCTCTTCGCCTCACTCCCTGCGTAACTACTAAACACAGAAGTCTGCCGTTCGCTACCACTACCGTACCTATACATACCGTCACTCTCATTCACCACACTCATCGACTCCGTTATATCCCACATACTACTACCCCGATACGCATTCGCGGCACTCTGTCGTCCAGATGCTCTACCCCCGCCGGAGGAGCTAGCCGAGTTGCGGTACGTATTTTATATTGACGAACCTTTACGTGAGTCCTCACGGCCACGGCGGAGAATGCAGTATATACTCGGGGTGCAGGCGACGACGGTGGCGAAGAGGGTTTCCACGGCTGCCCACAGTGTACGGGAGATTTGGAAGTGAGAGTGTGAGAGGCCTTGAATTACCCGTACTATTGAGACGGCGATAAGGAAGAAACCTAGGGAGAAGACGAAGAAGAGACGGATTCGTCCATTATCTCTACACACACGCATATATATTAGTAAAATTTGCGAAAGGGATGTAGATGGTGTGTATCAACTGGTGTCTATATACGCACCTCTCCCAAGGTACCCGCGCCATACACAATATCGGAAACGGCAGCGCTAGCAACATTGTATCTGTGAGCAAATTGCCCACTTCGTATATTATCAATCATCGGTTCGCTTGTACGCATTTTCCAGGGTACGGGTCTATCTGCCGCCATTTTGATATTGGTTGACATTCGAAGAATAATGCGACGGTTGCAGCGATCCATGAGCCGGCGAGGCGAAGACGTAGGTTGCCATTATACGTCTTTCGTAAGGGAGCTTTTTGATTATACGCCAGAGGAAGTCGAGGACGACGAATTTTAACGCCCATAGTCTATTTTAAACAGTCAGCTTATGTTATACAGATCTCAGCTAATGGTAGGAATGTATACATACCCTCCTACCAAGCATATACGACTAGGAGCGCTTAGCTTCCCACCCAACAAGATCTTCCTCGCTTGAGGTGAATCCGGCAAAGTACTCCAACAGCGTGGGAGACATTGCTATAATATAGGATCCACAATAACAGCCTAGTTAACAAAACTTTACCTCGAAGCACTAACTTAGAAGTAAAGTATATATATAGTACTTACTCAACGGCGACCCCCAAGTCATCTCCAAACTACTCAGCACAACCCTCCCAGCGATATGAAACATAGCCACACTACTCCACGTATCACCCATATTCCACCGCTCCTTCTTCCACCTCCGTAGTCCCACTTTGGCGAGGAGGATGAGAACGCTGAGGGAGTTGCATACCCATAGGGAAATGCGGTTCGATGAGCGTACATCTCTGGGATCCATTTATATTCAAACCGAATGCATTGAGGCGTTAGGTTACATGCTATGATTGTGATGTATTTTTGAGGCAGATCTACAAAGCGAGATGCTGGATTTGTGGGTATGTATGTACGTGGTAGGCGTATGGTTTGGCTTACAAGTGAGTGAGTGGAGATATCAGTGGAAACGTGGTGTTTTGCGGGGTTCGAGGGGATTTTTAAAAATTTTGTGTGTAGATGAAGTTTTCAAGTTTGGTGTCATATTTACATAGAAGAGAAGTTGCTGCTATTAAGGGTACGGTGGGAGGTACCTATAATTTGGACTGGTTTCGTGAACTCACGCTGAAGAACATGAAGTCGTGATAATATTAATTCAGTTTTGGGCGTGGTTGTTGCATTCAGAAAGTGTATTTCGACAGTTTGAGTAACGATTTGTTTTGGCAAGATCGAGAGGATTTATGGCTATCGAAAGTTTTTGGTTTCATGGTACTAGAAATAGCTATTAATTTCTTAAGATTCTCAGAGTTCTAATTGCTTTCTTATATTGATGTACTAGTAATGGTCATACTGTATACAGGCTTCAGAATTAGCATTTAAAAGGATTCGAATTCACCTTTGACTGGATACTCTAGGTACATTAATTTAGTAGTTAAAATAACAAATTTCTTAAATATTTTTAAATATATCCACCCGGGATTGTATAACACGTGTTAGCCTGCGATGAGGGGGTGATATAAATCGATAGAGTACTGTGGGAGATCAAACTTCTAGAATCATGAGATTAGTATCTACTAGATTTGTAGAGATTCCTCAATTATCCAAGTTATCCTCAACCTGCGGCTCAGGCATGTTCTAAGCTATGATAATCCGAATCATTGGCTTCACTTGGGGTCATTCTGTTCTGCCTTTTTTGGTTCCACTGCCGCAGCGTCGGTCTTTCAGGAGAAATTTCAAGGACTCTCACAGATAGCTTAACAGCCGGTTTCTGAACCTTCTAAGAGTTCTTTGGAGCCTTTTCATCTTTGGTCTTTTGGCTGTTTTCTTCGGGGGAGGCTGGCCGATTGCTCTCGTCATCCCTCTCAATTCTTGAGCGTTCATCCTTTTCGCTACAATCCTCAACTAGAATTGCTTGGTCTGCTATGGATGGGCTGCTTTCTTCTTTCCTTTCTTTTAATTCTTTCCTAGCTATATCTAGTGCAACATTTAGTTGTTTGATTGCTCTCTCACCAATGGCACGGAACTCGTGGGCGCTTGGATCTTGTGGGAGCATTTCCCGCTCACTTCCGTCCTCGTCCAAAAGCTGGCAACTGATCTCGGATACTTGTTCTTCAAGCCACCATAGATCAACACTATCAGGATGAATTCCATACCCCAGACCATTTTTCTCTTCTTCTCTACGCCATCGCATCCTCTTTCGCCGCTCTGCTTTTTTTTTAGCCCTTTGAAGTTCAGATCCACTCTTGCGGTTGGCGCGTATATCAGGACCCAGCGCAAGCTCTTTGGTGTTTGAATCACCATCAGGTGGATTTTTCGGTTTATTGGTTTTGCCACTACCATCTGAAGGCTTGCCCTTGTCTTCATCTACGATAACAGGGTCGGTTGCAACCTTTCCTTTGTCCCATTTTATCTCAATAGGATCGTCTCCTTTACCTTTCTTTCCAGCCTTTGCGACTGTTTTCTTCGGCTTAGCCTCTGCCGCTGTTGTCTTTTTGTTGGCGAGTTTTTTGTTAGGAATATCTTCCTCAGATTCTATCACAAGAAGATCGCCTACGGATTCTCCTTTGTCTTCCTCTATTATAATAGGCTCATCTGCTGTAACATTCTTGCCGGCCTTTGTAGGCATTTTTTCTGTAGTATCTTTTTCAACGTCTGGCTTTTTTGCTGTGGTCTCCTTTTTAAAATTGGCCTTCTTTCCGACTTCCTCTTTAGTGAAAGCTTTCTTCTTGTCTTCCGAGTCAGATATTGTGATGATATCACCTGGACCTGTATTTGACTTTCCTATTGTTTCTTTCCCTTTCTCGGCCGTCAGTTTTGCTCGTCGTGTATTTTTATCGTATTCCTCGCTATCGTCGGATGCTCCCGAGTCTGAATATGCCGAGTCGGAATCAGCTTTGGCTTTTCTTTTGTTAGCAGGCTTCTTCTTTGGAGGTATTATGGCTGCCTATGAATCATTATTCCTTTAGTATTTTATCCAGTTTGAAGCGGATGGCAATCCTTTGTTACCGTTTCCTTTCTGATGGTATTGGGCTTAGGCTTTTCTTTCTCATCAAGCTTCAAGATCTCAATTTTATCACTATAGCCTTCCGCTTTTCTCTCCTCCAGTTTACATTCTACTTTTTCCAGTGATTTGGCGTGTTTATCAATGAGTTTTTTCATTCTCACGTGTCGTGGCAGATACTCATCATCGCTTTCTTTGTCATTGACATCTGTGTCTGACGACAACAATTCATCCAAATCATCGCTACTAAGGTCTGTCGCCGCTTTCACTTCACCGTCAGGGCTTACTACAACCAGGGAGGCGCGTGAACCGTCAGGTCTCGCTACAAGCGCTAGCCTGTCAGAAGGCGACGGAGAAACGTCCTTAGCGTCCGCTCCGGCTGTTAAATCCATAGCGGGCAAAGAAATCTCGGACCCCGGCGAGCCTGGGACGTATTCAGGCCCATCGAGACCTGGTGAGCCTGGGTTGTAAAAGTCTTCAGGACCAGGATCGAGACCGGTCAGTTCCTTAACTTCTTTCCTCATTAATTCCCACGCTCTGTGTTTCTGTTCGTCAAACGGGATCGGGAAAGTTTCTGGAACTATGGAGGGTAAGATCTTAAGCCCTCCCGTAGCATTATCCTTGACTATACCTTGGGAATGTGTGAAACAAACACTTTCGAGGAAGGGAAAAAAGTAGGGCTCGATGGGTTGCCAGATGTACATATCCGTGCATTTGGGGTATATGATGTGATATCTGCAAATCTTGGTGTGGAATCCGATAGTATGATGCGTGGTGTTATCGTCGAATACTTCTTCTCGATCTTGAAGCTTTTCGATCACCTTTTCTTGTTGAAACCAATCCAGGTAGTCGGCTTGTTGCTTTGTGAGTGATCGATCTTGAAGGTACATTGGGTCGTTGTAGACTTTGGCCGCCCACATGTAGTCCTGGTGGAGGAGAGGCACGCCGGGTGCTTTGAATAGCATCGTTATCCGAGCTGGGTTTTTGAGGGTTGACGGGTATTCTTCATACTCGGGGTGTTCGGGGTTGAGGTGGTGATCGCAGAATTGGACAGGGAGGAGGGCGGGACATTGGCAGTCCGGAAAGGTGAAGAGTGCGTACTCGCATACCATCTTTTGGTATTGAAAATCCCAGAAAATCTTGAACTCTCGAGACTGCAATTCTGGTTTGAAGCTATTGGTTATAAAATGTTTGACCCTTGCAACGATAAATGTTAGTAGTCGAAGCCACGACGTTTCACTGAGAACTCAAGATGCATATAGCGAGGGCTTACATCTAGGTTTTTATGGTGAAGTAAATAGACTTTCGGTGTAGATATCCGATAGTGGACTTTGCGAAGCAAATTCTTAAGGTGGGGAGGACCAAAACTTATGCTTCACCAGATTACCATTTTGGAGAGATCAAATAAATCTGTCTATTTATATATCAGTAAGGTAGAACCTCATATCGACTAGATACGGCTTTGGCAAAATGTTCAAAATTAAACGACTGCTAGGAACGAGAGTCGAAGATGGAGCTATGACTACAACAAAGGCGAGCTCAGGCATGAAACACCAGGACGCGTCTAGTATTCGATGCGTGGACCCTTCATTGTCCAGTTTCGTTCCTTCTATATTATCCTCTTCGTTAATCACAGCTAACTTTTACCCAACATGATCAATAATGTCTTTGTTGATTTCATCTGTTCATGCTTCGAGCTATGGCCGAATGTTGGAACCGACTTGACAAAAACCAACAAGGACTTCGGGTTGTCTCTAGTAAAGGGTATCCTTGTCGGAAATATCCATATTCTCACTAATGGCATCTTTGTTTCAACGACTCACTATGGTATAGCAGAGTGTAAAAACTTTCTAAAACATGTGCATATAATGGTGGTAGGCAACAAAGAGTCGGCCTAGTTTTTCGGGCATATGGTTAACATTTGGCGAACAAGAATATGTGATGTCCGATCGATGGAATGTAGATATGCGTGAACGGGAGAGACAAATGTAGTTGAATCGGGTCTCGTAACAACACACGTTAGTCATGTAAATCTTTCAACATCGATCGTAGAAAAGCTTGAAGGTCAATTAAAACTCGGAAGCAGGGCTTCTAATGGGGCTCGCTGCGAACCCCAATTTTCCTGTGCCCTTTCTCTCGTTATACCTTCTCTTCCCACTCAATAGCACCCGTTCTAAACTATCCTCGCTTCCTGGAAGGGGATTAAACGACCAATCCATCATGGTTCTATTCATCCATTGCTCCGCCTCATCTTTCAAATACCACTCGATCTCTGCAGCATTCGTGCCACCTTTATTCTTCCTCTTCGTAATCTTGTTCCGCGTTTTATCCGCATTCAACACCCTATGATCTACTTGAACTCGCTGTTGTCTGACTAACTGTGGAAAATCCGTAAGCTGTTCGAAGCACCGCAGATGGAAGAAACACTCGACTGTGTCATACACATTGCGCTTGTCGTATTCGTGCTGCCCCTCCGGATCGTTTTTGAATGTATTGATTTCGTTGCCAACGTATTCCCAATCCACCGCGACTTGATAATTGCCGGCGATAATAGTCCGCGGATGCTTGTAGTTCTTCTCTCTCAACTCTCCGTTGGCTGTTCGAATCAACTCGGCCGTCTCTATTCCCTTACAATGGCGATATCGACACCAGGTCCTATAGTGATCTTCGTAAACTCGGGTATTCGCGTAGGGATGGCGTTGAATCCAATAACAGGGGCTACGGCCGGGTTTAAGGGTTGGGAAATAGAGAAGCTCATGGATATTCCTTTCGTCGTATAGTTTCACCTTTGCGTCCATTTCCATATACGCTTGTTCCTTCTTAGACATTGAGCGGTACGATCCACTGCCTGCTATTCTGCGACGTTTTGAGCTTGTACCGGCGTCATCGATATCGTTAAGATTCGAAGCGGGGACGGAACGTGGAGTGTTCGGGTCTGGTGCAATAGCTGTTGAAGTTGAAGGGAATGTTTGCAGATAAGGGTAAGGTTGTTGATAAATTGATTGGCAGATGGGATACTGGGGAGAAAAGTGATTTTGCTGAATATCAAAATGTGGTTCTTGAGGTGGTGCTGGAAAATGAGCTATAACATGAGAAGGCTGAGGTGCGGCATCCTGGTGTGATTCCTCAACTTCGTCTTTCTTCGGGCGACCTCGCTTTCGTTTTTCAGATGGTTGGATCGGCAATGCAGAAGGTGCTAACATTCGGTAGGTGAATTCTTTCGCATCAATGATGTTGGGATATGTAGGTAGTTCGTATTGTTGTTGCCACTCTGGATAATCCGGGGCAGTTCCAAACGAGAATACATCATCGATATTGTTCTCGAGAAATTCCGGGTTGAGAGATGCGAAAAATTCGTCAATATCTTTTTGGTTAATGTCTAAAGCGCTCAAATCTCCATCGATGGGCACGCCATTCGGCGGTATCAGACCTGGCGCAGCTACAAGATGACTCGAATATGGTCCGTAGGTGGTGTTCTGAGGATAAGCCGACGAGGATGGAAGGCATTTGAAGGTTTTTGGAGACCTTCTCGCAAGCTCATACAGCCTTGGGTCAAACGTGGGAGCTTTAGCTTGGCGAGAATGGTTAAAGGTGCTTTCCTCCTTTTTGGACTTCCTTAAGAGCTTTTTACCAGACTGGCTATTCGTTGAGGTCGATTCAAAATCGCGGCTGGGCCGGTTCGAAGGCTTACTCGATAAGGACGGAGGGAATATCGGAGATTGAGATTGCAATTGGGTTGGAATATCAATCATGCATTCCTGGCTGGGTATGTCGCAAGGTCTTCTCAACTCAGGGTCAATAGCCGTATCCGGAATGTCGAACTGAAGACCTTCAATGGCCGAGGTTCCGTCGAGAGGGTTGTGGAAAGCATCGTCGAAGAATAGAGATGGTTGATCTTCATGAGCAAAGCCATTTATACAGTCATCGAGTTCGTGAGGAAGATTGACATCATTGAATGCAATAAGGGTTTCAGGCGGATCCTCCCCTCCCATAGTTTTGTATTACCTGAGTTGACTAATGTACTGGATCAGCTGAGATAGGAATATGAGTTTTAATGGTAGATTGATCTATATTCTTTGAAAGACCTCGATGTATTGCGTCAACATGCGATTCTAGGCCCAGGTGAATTTCGTATGAGTTTGATAGGATAAAATAACCATCGAGATAGTTCGCAATTCGCAAGATATTCGAAATGAGCTTGACCAAAACATTTTTGCGAGTAGCTTCAGCTATACAAACTCTAATTGTTATGACAACGAGGTGTGCTCTTAGATTGTCGCAGGTGTTCAATCTTGTTCTCTTGGTTCGCGCCGTTTTAACCCGATGGGCAAGCTCCATCTCTTAAAGTTCGCCTACTCAAAGCTATAAAGCTTAAAAGAAGCTATAATAGCGTCTGCGGAGCCCTTCCGGTCAATAATATGTAAAATGTTGGCTCCAATATGAGGAGTGTTGGAGTCTAGGGAGAACAAAAGCCCTGCCTTTGTTGGTCCACGTTTCGGTGCCAATGTAAGATGCATCGTGCATATTTGAATGTGCCACATCAAGGACAAAGCAAATGATGTTCTGGAATGATGGGCGACACAAGATACCCAGATAGAGGAAGAAAGAGTTCCTGAGAACAACGATAGCCTTGAACGCAAGTTGTAATACCCTTGGATCGAACTACGTGTCGAAGATACGGAGAAAGTCAATGCTGTCGGTGGTCTCCAATCACTCTTGGTCTTGTAAGTCTGAAACCCAGTCGTTTGGTTCTCCTTCTGCATCTGTTGGTGAAGGACTTCTCTCGCGAAGCACCTTTTTTCTTGGCCAATCCCGGGCGACATCGATATTTCGCCGCGGCCACCAGAATTCCAGGAATATCATGATCAGGTAATTGATTACCGCGCAGAGCACAAACAACTTTCCAGCCCATACTCCACATCCATAGTATCGCTTCAAACGGTCGATTAGCCGCGAGCTTCTTAGTCTCATTATGCCATCATAGACCCTTTCGGTTCGCTCTGCGACGTCCGTCCATGAGTACATTTGTCGAATTTGATCATGAAACAGTTCGGGTCGGACCGTGCCAGATTTAATCGCGGATATGGCCTTGGAGGTGGCGTTCACCAAATCATCCTCTTCTGGTTTGGCAAAGACCGTCATTTCTCTTGGCAATACCTCCGGGATACCGCCCACCTGCGTGCAAACAACGTAAAGACCACATGAAGCTGCTTCCACAATCACCGTTCCAAATGCCTCTGTCAATGAAGCGTGAAGGTATATGTGTCCACGAATCATGACATTTCGAACGTCTTCGTGGCGAATTGGCCCCAACATTTCCACTCGGTCCTGTAAAACATTCTTCTCAATCATTTGCTCCAAATCGATGGCTTTCGGACCTGAGCCTCCGATTATGAACCGGACGTTCTGGTGCTGAGCACATATGCGAGGGATTGTGGCAACGAGCAAGTCGCAGCCTTTATTATAAAATAAGCGGGATATGACGACGATAGTAATGGTAGAGGTTGGTGGAGGTATTTCGGCCGGTCGAAAATCCTTAGATACGAGGGCGTTCGGTATGGCTGAAACAGTAAAGGGATCCAAAGCAGCTCTAAGGACCGTGTTTTCTTTGCTATATGAAAAGTCAGCACCTAGTTATCTCCTACAGTTAATTTGTGGAACAGAATTTTTACCAAGTATGAGAAACGCATATAACGTGGTCTGTATCGCTCAAAATAAACTTGAGAAGCTTATTTGTGAGAATGCTTCCCGCATCCGCAAAGCCGAACAAGCTATGGTCGGTAAAACATGTCTTCAACCCCATCGTTTTCGCATAGAGAAGGCCCTCCTGGCAGAATGTAGACAAACTGCCGTGTCCATGGACAATGTCTATTCGCTCTCGGAGGACTATCTGGCGGAATATCGGAAAGAAGGAGAAGACCGTAGGTAGCGCCGACTCGCGATAGACGACCCAAAATGGGACATAGTACACTTTAATTCCGTTTGCGAGATACCGAACGCCGGTGCGGTCACCGTACGCATGCGTTATAATGACGATTTTGTGTCCACGGTCGACAAGTTTCTGATAGACCCTCAATTTAGCTCTATCCCGTTCGTGTGATCTAGAGAAAGGCCTACGCTGGAGACCTGGTAGATATGGCTCTCAACTCCACCAGGTTGTGGGAAGAAAAAGTCCGAGACCATCCTAGCATGACCAGCCGTTAGTACACTGTAACGGACAGCTGCCAATGAGAATACAAACGCTATATTGTAGGACATCTTGCCGAACGTGTAGCCGTGGTCTTGAGGTGAACTTCTGCCTACAGTCCGGTGGTTCTTTGATTGGCGATGTTTTCTAGTTGAGATTGGAAGCCGTAGCAGCATAAACACGCGGCTCTGTTTGTTTGTGTCGTTAATTCGCGTCAAACCTCAACCACACAGGCAATCTTGTAACCCGCACAGGCTTCATGTCTTCCCATCTACACATTCGTAACCCATCCCACCGCTTCTCGACAATAAATAATTTTATACTGCCATATAAAAGCAGCATTGTTGCCGTTCTATAGTCATATCCCACTAAGATGCAGGTCCTCGCAACCCAGCGTCACATTGCTCCTTTGGTACCCTCCTTGGTGGGATGCGCCGACGGATCCTCGAAATTGGTTGTGCCTCCATCGATGTCAGCCTTGCTGCAGCTGCGCCGTCCGAAATAGCTACCACTGAGGGATTTCCATGCCCTACTTCCGAAAGACAAACTTAAACCAAATACAGATTTCATACTTATTCCGCACTTCAAGACAGATTCGTCTCTCTAAGACCAACGAACATTCAGGACCCCGAGAGAAATGGATGCCCACAAGAGTGGAGCTCAAGCCGACAGGAAACGAAAGAGGACAGACCGAGACGACGGCTCTAGCTGAACCCAAAAAATTCTATCCCTACCTGCCAGTATGATCTTACGGACTACACCGTCGGATGGATTTGCGCATTAACGACGGAGTACGTCGCCGCACAATCCTTTCTAGATGAAAAGCATGGACAACCATCTACGCAAATTCGGGATCACAATAATTACACCCTCGGCAGTATTGGAGAACACTTAGTTGTTATCGCTGCCATGCCTAGCGGAGAATACGGTAAATCCTCTGCAACAGCTGTCGCCAAAGACATGTTACGGAGCTTCCCCAACATGAGAATCGGTCTGATGGTCGGAATCGGCGGCGGTGCGCCAAGCTCAAAGCACGACATTCGCCTTGGTGATGTTGTCGTAGGCGTTCCTCGCGATAGAAGAGGCGGTGTTCTTCAATATGACCTCGGGAAGTTAGTACAAGGTCAAGGTTTTCATATGACGGGCTTTTTAGACCGACCGCCATCTGTCTTGTTGACAGCAGTCTCTGGGCTCTCGGCTAGATACGAGATTGAGGGACACCAACTAGAAGAATGGATCAACGACGTCCTCGCTAAGAACCCAAGGCTGCGAAAGAAATACAAACGGCCAGACCAGAATAGTGACCGGCTATTCCAATCCCATGTTGTTCATCACGAGCAGGGCGAAGCTTGCGGTATTGTATGCGGGAAAGACCCATCGGAGCTAGTAGTGAGGCTTTCTCGGACCGAAGAGGATGATAACCCTGCCATTCATCATGGCTTAATCGCCTCGGGTGATAGTTTGATAAAAGATGCCATTTTTCGGGATGAACTCGCGGCGCAGGACGGTGTCTTGTGTGTCGAAATGGAAGCCGCAGGGCTGATGAACCAATTTCCCTGCCTAGTTATTCGAGGCATATGTGATTATTCAGACACTCATAAGAACAAAGAGTGGCAGGGATATGCTGCTATGGTGGCAGCTGCGTACGCCAAAGATCTTCTGTCCGAAATCGTTCCCGCCAAAGTTGAAGCTACGATGAAGATGATCGAGGTTCCAGGGCTTCTTTCCTCAAGTACGTTGTCTGCTACCAATTTTTTTGTTTTACACAATATCTTCTACTAACAAATGCCAAACCAGTTGAGAAAAATGTGAATCAAATATGCGATGGCATCCATCGAATTGATGGTAAAATAAAGAACGACAAAATAAATAGTTGGTTATCACCACCAGACCCTTCAATAAATCACGTTAAAGCTCTTCGCCAAGGTCATGAAGGTTCAGGCACTTGGCTCTTCAAAAAAGATGAATTCATCAAATGGAAGACCAAGCAGAGTTCCTTCTTATGGCTCCATGGTATCCCTGGATGTGGGAAAACAATCCTGAGCTCCACAATTATTCAGAGTTTAGCAAACGACCCTGCCTATACGTCTCTCCTGTATTTTTATTTTGACTTTGCGGATACAAGCAAGCAGACGCTTGATCATATGCTCCGGTCTTTGATCAGTCAGTTGTATCACAAAAGCAAAAAGGCCTCACAGCATCTCGACGCTCTCTATTCTCGTTGCGAAGATGGGTGTCACCAGCCAACAACAGAGTTACTTCGCGAGACGTTCTTACGGATGTTGGAGGAAGCTCAGGAAGTGTGGCTCGTCATAGATGCGCTTGACGAATGCTCTTCAAGAAAAGCTCATTCAATTGTAGGATTGATGTCTTGGATAAACCAAGTCCTAGAGTCAGAGCAACGGAGTCTCCACCTTCTCGTTACTAGTCGACCGGAAAATGATATAAAGTCAGTGATAATGGGTTTTGCTCGAACCGAAAATATTATAAATATCAAGGAGCGCCTCGTCGACGATATCGGCGCGTATGTCCGTGCCAGAGTCAAAACTAGTAAAGGCTTCGAAAGATGGAGATCACTGCCTGAAGTTCAAGATGAAATTGAAGTATCGCTCATGGGAAAAGCAGATGGAATGTACGAGTCAAAATCAAGTCTGTATTTTACGAGAATAATGCTGATAGATAACAGGTTCAGGTGGGTTGCGTGTCAACTTGACGCCTTGGAAGGCTGTTTGGAATATCGCACCCTCAGCAATACTCTCAAATCCCTACCGGCGGATTTGGACGAAACATATTCCAGGATCTTGGACAATATCCCTCAGCAACATGAAGCGACCGCGATAAGAATCCTTCAATTTCTCACATACTCCCCACGCCCTCTGAAAGTTATAGAAGTGGTCGATTTAATAGTGGTAGATACTGAAGGTGATAAATACTTCGATCCAAAACACAGGATGCCCAACCCTAGCGAGATACTATGCTACTGCTCGAGTCTCGTCATCATGGTCCGGGACCCGGACGATTGGCAACTCAATGACTGTAGATTTATGCATCTTCAATTAGCGCATTCCTCGGTCAAAGAATACCTCACCACCCGTCCAGTGGACGACATCAGGGGGCGAAACTTTAAGGATGTTGTGGCTCAAGGAGCCATTGCAACGGTTTGTCTCGCCTATTTATTACAATTTGACTACGAAATCGAACCCCGGAAGACCGCCACTCTGTATCCATTCTCTGGATATTGTGTATGGCATTGGACAGATTTCGCTCAAGTTGCCGAGAATGATGACTCAAAGCTACGAAGTTTCATTGAGGAGCTTCTTGATAGAAGAGAGGCGTTTCGAAGCTATGCTTATCTCCGCTACGGGTACCACGGTATATTGAATGATGAGGAATTGCGGATTTCACTACTATATTTTGCATCGCTACACGGGTTACGGCACCCTATAAAATACTTACTAGATCGCGGCGTTGATATTGATACCAATTGCGGTATAAATGGGACTGCACTCCAGACGGCATGCTATAAAGGCCATGAAGCGACCGTAGAGCGACTATTATTTTACGGAGCCAACGTCAGAGCCAAAGCTGGGATATGGGATTATGCGCTTCAGGCGGCATGCATATGTTTTGAGGAGCGCAATGGCATTGTCGAGCGTCTCATCCTCCATGGAGCAAATGTAAACGCCCGTGGTGGGCCTTATGATTTTGCGCTCCACGCAGCATGCTGTATGGGCCATGATCAAATTGTTCAGCAGCTGCTATCCAAGGGCGCTAATGTTAATGAGCGGGGAACGTTTTATACCGCACTTCAGCATGCATGCGCTAGAGGCCACGAAAGAATCGTTAAGCTTTTGATAAACCACGGTGCTGATGTTAACGACCACAGATCTGACACTCCACTTTCAATCGTAGCTCCACTTTCAATCGCAGTTGCTAATAACCACATGAAGGTCGCGGAATATCTCATGCGTCACGGTGCTAAGGTTGCAGACTGGGAGCCAAAGCCAGCTGCTCTGCAAGAACTACAGCGTATTCTTGGATTTAAAAATATGATTGAATAGTACACATCACAGCTCCTACTAATATCATAAAATTTACCATTATTTGGTCATTTCAAAGAAGAGTCCTATTTGTGACAAGAGCGAGAAGCCGTAAACTTATAGCATTATCAGGCGCTGTTTTGTGTTTTGGTTAGAACGGACCTGCAAGCCATTTAGATATCTACTCTACTACAGAACGGCTTTAAAATATGTGACGCATATCAGATCATTAAAACGGCTAGATTTTCCTATAGTTAGGATTCTGTAGCTTCTGGTGCCGATATACTTTCGCTTTAGCAGTTGGTTTAGGCTGTTAGCTGGGTAGGGTTGCCAAGACATCGCTTCTGGATAAGTTCAAATTAATTTTGCGACGAATAAGCCTCGTCTCGAGAACAACTTACGTTACGACCTCCACAACAGACAAAATGTCCAAAAAACGGAAGAGAGATTCGAATCAGTTTCCTATCGCGGGAGAGCCAGTGAGCGATGTGAAGCCTAAGAAAGAAAAATCGAAGGGCAAGAAAGACAGGGCAGGACGACATAGCGGAACCTTAAAGGACAACCTCGAACCATCGCAGCCATCCGACCTAAATTCTGGGTCTCTAGCAAATGGAACAGAAACTGATTCTGTTGCCGCAGATACTATCGAGGCAGATGATGTTTTTAATAAGATCCAAGGAGAGTCTATGGAAATCGATAACTCAATACAGAACACGAAAGAGCCCTTGTCAGAGTCCAAGAAGAAGAAAACAGTCTCAAACGATGCGCCTTCAAAGGGACATCTCTCAATTCTATCCAAGTTCGACAAATACCGTGCTGATATCTTAGAATCGACTGCAAAATCTGCTCCAACAGAGAGCGTACCGGAAGAACCGCTGCAAGGCCTTTACCCATTGCCGCAGCCTGCACAGGCGCCGACACAGAAGGTCGATCCAAACTCAGTCCTACCAACGTATCTCTCACGGCCAACAACCGTACCCACGAGTCAAAGGCCTCCTTTCAACTCCTTCGACCTTCCGAATCATATACTCACTCGTCTCGACAAGCTCGATATAACACACACATTCCCAGTCCAATCAGCGCTCCTCCCCCTCCTACTCCCAAAACCTCATCAATCCTCTTTGATACCCAAATCGGATCTCCTAGTCTCTGCCGCGACCGGGTCAGGCAAGACTCTTTCCTACCTCCTACCGATTCTATCAGACATATTAACCCGAACGGTCCCACGTACCTACGCCCTAATAATCGTCCCAACCCACGAACTCGCGACACAAGTTCAACGAACCGCTGAATCGATCGCTTCCGGGACCTCCCTCAAGATCAGCACGGCGATTGGCACCCGCCCTTTCGATGTAGAAAAAGATCACATCATAGCGAACGATATCGGAAGCACGGGTGCCGATATACTAATCGCCACACCCGGTAGACTAGTCGAGCATATACGAAAGAACTCGGCGTTCACGCTCCGATACTTGCGATGGTTGATAGTAGACGAGGCAGATCGGTTACTAAGTCAAAGCTTTCAGGAATGGGTTGAGATTATAGGGAATGAGCTACAAAAACCATTCGAAACAAAAGAGGAGTCTAACGGCGGGACTAAGTTTGATATAGCCGCTATGGGACTTCGAATTCCCAGCTGTGCTGCTGATAATGTCAGGAAGGTGATATTATCTGCAACTATGACTCGAGATGTTGGAAAACTCGCAGGTTTGAAACTGAAGCGGCCTCAGTTGATAGCCGTGGATGATACTGGCAGCCGCGAACTAACAATGGATGATAATGGTGAAGAAGAAGGAGGTGAACCTCAAGAAGGCGAAACAGGCTTACGAGAACTCAATTCTTTGCCATCCACGTTGGAAGAACACTACTATCCAATCTCCAATTCTTCGCAGAAGCCTCTCATTCTATCGGCTCTACTCGCCAAAAGCACCATTAACTCCGGTATTCTCATATTCACCAAATCCAATGAGGCCGCGGCGCGTCTAGCACGACTGCTAGAATTACTATCCACCCAAAAGAGCACGACGAAGAACAGCAAAAGGAAAGAAGAAAAGAAACAGTGGAATATAGCGGTATCCACCTCTGATAAGCGCAAAAGAGATATATCAAGCAATACCGCCAAATTCAAATCAGGAGCGATAGATATCCTCATATCCACCGATTTGATGGCCCGAGGCGTGGATTTGCCGAACGCGCAACTAGTGATCAATTACGATTGTCCGAGGAATGAGAATGATTATATTCACCGTGTCGGAAGAACGGCACGAGCGGGTAATAGCGGTATCGCATGGAGTTTGGTAGAGAATGGGGAGGCGAGATGGTGGTGGGCGAGTATTGGGAAGGTGAGAAGGGGACGAGCAGACGGTGTCAAGAAGGAAACCGCGCCGTCTATCACGACGAAGGACGTTGAGGTTTATGAAGCGGCTTTAGAAATGCTAGGTAGTGAGGTGAGAGGGTAATCATTGAAGCGCAGACTATATGTACGATATGTAGATTCAGTATATTTGGCCAAAAGCTTAGCCTCTGTAGTGAATTGGCGTTTTGGAGAAATATATGATGATTGCCAAATCTCTTTTTCAAGCAATTATTTGATGATTTGATCATACTATCTTGAACAGTTAATCATGAAGACTCACTCTTAAGATCCTTTCAACTGCATATAGGTCGTAAGGCCATTATACTCAACTATTATATATGGTACAAAATAACATATCCACGACTAACCGCGGTATTATTGTAATATCAGACAGGCTGTCTTGAAAATGAAATGAATATTTGCGCAAATATGCAATAAAAAAGATCAAAGAATCAAGTTCGCTTTTGTTTAATCTCTTGGCTTCCGTAGAGCGTGATGACAGCAAGACCCAAGAACGCTGCGATGATGCTGAATACTAGCGCGACAATACCGCGAGCAGTGAATCTATGGGAATTATCACAAATCAGCCTTAACTCTTCAAACTCAGATATTAATCGACAATATTTAAAACTTACCCAGCTGGGATAGGCGGCACACTCAAATTCTGACCGGTCAAATCCAAAAAGTTCTTATCATTCGCCGCCGCGTTACCGACAGTCGGCAGGTTCTGTCCCGTACAAACGTCCAAATGATCCTGCGGGATCTTTTGCGTCGTCTGTAGCACATCTGGCGCTTCAATAAAGGTAGCAACGAGACCGGACTGGATATGCCACTCGATATGACAATGAAACAGCCACACACCGGGATTATCAGCGCGGAAGCGAAGGACCATGTTACCACCGGGTTTGATAAGCGCTGTGTCTCGTCTCATCGGCTTCTTTGCGAATTCAATAGATGAATCAGATGCATTATACAAACCAGCGTCTTCCTCGCTACGGTACGCGAGCTGGAAAGCGTGTCCGTGGAGATGGAAGGGATGCTTTCCATGGTCGTTGTTATTGACGACGAGTTCTACGACATCGTAGTGCTTGAAGACGTGGGGGTTAGTGTCGCGACCGTAGATTTCGGGGTTCATTGTGACGTTGCCGGCGCTCAGGGCGGTGTATAGAGTTGGGACTTTAGGGGCGACGTAAGTAATACCGTTGAAGAAGGCGTAGTTGCCACCATCGTTGAGATTGTCCATCATGACTTCGAGGGAGAAGGTGTAGGTTGGGTTTTCCAAGAGATCTTCTCCATCGAGTGGTACTAGTGCGAAATCATCAAATGGCTCAAAGGCGTCAATTTTCGCTGGCTCGGGCATAGGTTTCGCGGCGTCGTAGACCAAGTAGCCCGTAACATTTGGGTTTAAACCATTAGGAACCCTATCGAAGAGATCCTGGATTCAGATTTAGCCTGGTAATCTCGAAATATTTCTAATATTGAAAAAGACATACCTCGTCCATGCTACCAACCATGACAAAGTTGGCATCAGCGTCGTCCCTGGTGGTTAACAGGAAAGAATATCTTTGAGCAGCGGTGATATAGATCATATCAGCTTCGGCTGGTTCCATGTAGATACCATCGACTTCAATAATATTCATCTTGTGCCCCTCGATCCAGAAGTATTGTGCAGCAAATGCAGCCATATTGACCATGCGAACCATGTATGTCTTTCCTGGCTTGACATTGAATTGTAGTCCCTGTGTCTCGTTCATGAGAGCGGAATTCGGTACCGGCTCACCGCCAGTTGGATTTGCGATGGAAAGGAAATGCGAGAAGAGGACTGAGTTTTCCAGATGATACCAATCGCTCAAGGAAATTACCACTTCTTCATCATATTTTCCAGCATATGGGCCTTTAGGATCGCGCACTATGAAGGGTGCTCGGATTCCATCTGGGTATTGGCCTCTAACGTGAGAATGGTACCAATACGTTCCAGGTTGGTCAACCTGAAGTGCGACTCAGTATCAGCCATGCATTAATAAAACCATAAATCTTATGACACTTCGAAAAAATGATACTTACGGTAAAATCATAGGTCATACTCTGACCAGGTCCTAACGGGCACTGCGACACTGCCGCCGGTCCATCCATGAATGATGTTCCATTTTGGTAAAGACCATGGAAATGAAGACTGGTCTCAACATCTCTTAGGCCGTTATGAAGGTGAATTATCAGCCTATCGCCCTTATCGACGTCGATAGTTGGAATTGGCCATTGTCCGTTGATTCCAATAACCCGACGACTGAATTGACCGTCCGGATTGGCCTCCGTATATGTTACATTAAAGTCATATGTAACGGTCTTTGACAGCACCGCGGGAAGAAGAGAGAAAAGAAAAGCCGCTACGAAGGGCCTCATTGCGTTGCGTCGCGTTGTAAATCGCTCCTTCTCACCAAAGTCGAGCGCCAAAAGATGAAGGATGAAGAGGATGAAGAGGGTCCAGGAGCCGCTCAATGATCTGATAAGATTATTATTATCAAACTTCCGGCGGGAGGAGAATAGTTTCGGCCCAAAATCTCGGGCAATCTAGGAATCGGATGAACCCGCCGATTCTTCTTCCAAGCTAGACCTGGCTGGTGCACCTTTTCTCATGAAGTTTTTTTTTCTTCTGGGAATTGCACTGTTGCCAATCGATCAGAACTCTAGCTTAGCGATACTTTTATGCAACGGCAGGAGAGTGACAGGGATGTATTTCCAAGCCAATGTTCGGATTTGTGACTTCTAGAGTGGGAGCGCTTCCACGGCGGACGATTGGAAGGTGGGCGAGTCCTGAATTGCATGCAATTGCATTCCTTTCGAAAAAGAAAGTCGTCCCAGCGGATCAGATATTCAACTGATCACAAAAGGACAGCTGAGACTTCTGTCCGCAGGGAAGGTGGTCGAGATTGCCAATGTCTCATGCGAGGAAGGAGGCTGCAGGGTACTCGACCAGGATTGTTCAAGACCTCCATCTTTTTTTTTTCTTTCAATCCCGCTCCACACTAGCCATTGTCAATTGTGCGAGCTAGCCAGTGAGCGCTGGAGAGGGTGCAGAATTCGTTCTAAAGTCGTCCTCGAGTGGTGTATCCAAATGCTCAGGACATCGCCAACTCTGACCTACGAATGCTTGGCCGATTGAGATGATTGAGGTCTCTAGAATTCTAGAATCCCATTTGGCCATGTGGTAATGCAATATTAAGCTTTCACAAGTGAGATTTAAATGTCGCTTCGTGTGTTGTTTAGTGTTTATTTCGACCGCCTTGTCGAGCCAATTCCAGGACAGGCTTGTCGAGAGAGAAAGAGCTCTGCAAAATAATCTTATCCGATGGATCAGATTGTCGTCGAATTTTAGTTCAATCAGATTATGCATTTGATGTTCAGAATCCAACAATAGTGTCACAAGTTCCCAACCTCTTAGAAATTCGAAATTGGAATCATCAGGGTGGCTTGAACTTGAGAAAACCTTTTACGCGAGCCGCAATCTGATATGATATGCACGTTGATGTTACCAACGGAATCCACAAACATGTTTCAAAGTCTCGTTCCAAAAGCGGCGCTCTTCAAAAATAATAATAATAATAATAATAATAATAATAATTAATTTGGGATTTCTTCTTCCTATTAGGAAGTACTCTTTAGATAAGTGTCCGAGTTACTAGGACTCGCTAGAGTAGATTTTATTGAAAAGCTCATTCCACTCCCCGAATACTTTTCGGGCAAGCGCTAACCCTGCACCTCAAGCGATGGAGGGTCGAGCAAGCCGTGGGGCCACAGCCATTCGATAATGGACTGCTTGTCCGAGGAAGGTCTTTTTCCGATCTGATTGTAGGCTGACATTCTGGACTTTGCCAATGCCAGACATCCTCAAGTAGTCATCTGGATCCAACCAAATGTAACGTACCATGGCGTCTCTCGATTCGTGACAACCTTGGATTAACATCACTAATGCGGCCGATTTCGGCGAACTGCATTCTTCGTTTCAATCGGATTTCTTTCCCATGAACGAAACGAAGCTTTGCATTTTGGTTAATGCTCGCACGAGCCACACAGTTATATTGCAATGGACGGGGTCCAATGATCCTCAATTTGAACAAAACTTGCTTTGATAGCTTCATTCGACGTCCTGGTACCATGGTCGATGTTGGATCTTTCCCCTTACAACATTTTTCGGAACAATGTTTTTCGGCGCGCCGGATAAGTGTTTTCCCTGTGCCCTGGCCGGGAATGTCGATTGATGACTGATGATACATGCCCCCAAGCTTTATAAGCTTTAGGTCATCAAGGACTTTTCCGACCAACCGCGTTAATCACTCACCGAGCTGAAATTTTCAACATTCCGACCCACTTGAAACTAAAGTTATCTGATCCGAACTGCCAAGCTTAGAAGTGGTGCGACCTCATCTTCACAGGGAGCAAAAAGTCAAAGTGGGGCTACGAGCATGGGAACACCCCAAAACCTGCTTGGATCCCTCGGTCTCGCGGTGCCGGTTGAGCGTCGGCAATGTTGTAAAAAATTTGAACCCCAAGCGATTAATTTCTCTTGTTGACATTTTTTTTTTTTGTTACCCGCAGATGCATGTGCATATTCATCAACCCTGCGCCTAATGCAGCTTCGAGGGGCCAAGCGACGGTCTGCATTTTGGCACAGATGGAACAGATAATATATGATAGCGAGTAGTAACGGAGAAAACCGTTCAATCGGATGACCTGCTTGACTAGGGTGGGCAAAAGCTGGCAGGAACTCCTCACATCCATTTGACTAGCCTTATTGCGACTTCACCTGCGCGCCCACGGTTGCCTTCAGATATCGTCGTGGCCCTGGTTAGGTGGTCGCTAGTGCACGAGCGGCCACGAAATCTTCTGATAATCTGATCAGATCTGTGGGGATTCTTCTTCCTTTTTCTTCCTTTCCTTTTCTCTGTTTTAAAAAGATCAATTTTATCTCTCGCCCTTGTTATCAGATCCGCAGTTTCGCCGGTTTATCTGTCGGATCTAATACATTAGCTTTGGAGCTGAGTGAGACTTGAGGACCGGTCCTCAGCACGAGCAAAAATGGTGAACATCTTCGCCGTCCCAGGTATGTAACAGACAACGCAAAAACGGTCGACGTCTTGTCGCGCATATCAGCGCCGACGGGAATATCGGCCTTGTTATCGATATCAAGAAGTATTTTGAGTTCTAATGAATCCGCCTGGGCGTGATTATATAGTGTTCTTCATTGTTTTTCGCGAGTCCCTAGAGACCGCAATCATTGCGTCTATTCTCCTCTCTTTCCTCAAACTGACCTTTGACACCCCGGACAGCGATCGATCAGCATATCTTCGATTAAGAAGACATGTCTGGCTGGGTCTCATAATGGGTTTCATTATCATCCTAGCGATAGGAGGTGGTATGATTGGCGCGTTCTATAGACTTGGTGTCAATGCATGGGCAAATACCGAGGCTCTGTGGGAAGGTGTTTTTTGCATGATTGCAAGTGTTATCATCACTGTAAGTAAGCGTCCTTGCGCACTCTTATTCCCTCTAATCGATACCTGAACGATTCCTGACATCTGCAAAATAGATTATGGGAGCTGCTATTCTGCGAGTCTCTAAACTGCAGGCAAAATGGCAAAAGAAGATTACCTTGGCGCTTCAAGCAAAAAGAAGCGAAACCACGTTCGGACAGAAACTTGAGAAATATTCTCTGTTTATTTTACCTTTCATCACCATTCTTCGTGAAGGACTTGAAGCCGTCATTTTTGTTGGTGGTGTCGGTCTCTCATACCCTGCCAGCGCCTTCCCCGTCCCAGTTATCACTGGTATTCTCGCTGGTGCCGCTATTGGTTTCATACTCTACAAGTAAGTTGAGCCGTGCATGGACACTCTCATCGCCCTAATGCATTTACTAATTCATGCTTCCGTCATTCAGAGGAGGAAATGCATTCCATCTTCAAATCTTCCTCATCGTTTCAACTGGTTTCCTCTATCTCGTTGCCGCCGGATTGTTCTCCCGTGGCGTGTGGTTGATTGAGGATTACAAGTACGCCAAACTGGTCGGCGGCGACGTGGGCGAAACTGGTGTCGGTCCAGGTTCGTATGATATCAGGAACAGCGTGTGGCATGTGAACTGCTGCTCTCCCCAATATAACGGTGGAGGCAGCTGGAGTATCTTTAATGCGCGTATGTCTTACCTATCTCGTATTATCCTCTTTCGTAAGCTCAATGTCACTGATTTGATTTCTAGTCTTCGGATGGCAAAACTCGGCGACTTATGGCTCCGTTATCTCGTATAATATCTACTGGATCGTAGTCATTGCTTACTTCCTTTTCATGTACTTCAGAGAGAAGAAGGAGTTTGATGCCTCCGCGAGATCCGACTCGGATCTGGAGGCTGAGAATGGCAAGGGTGTTTTGGGCGTTGGCAAGGTTCCAGGTCATACTGGTGTCGAAGTTGACGAAAAGAGCAACTAGACAGTTTCGCTACTGTTAGAAACTGGGGGAAATAGTTGCACGTATCATTTTCTCAAATATGAAGTTTTAATAAATGTAATAGGATGTAAATAAAGTATAGCTAATGACGATATAGGCCTCCATCTTATCAGGCTTTGCACCCATGTCTTCGAAGTAGGTTTTATTTTACGTTTCTCCTTCATATTCAATCTAATATTGTGTAATGTTATTGATTTGACCTATACCGTACATTTATGCAGTCCCCATCAAGGTCTACCCTTGTTCAAGAAACAATATAGATCTAAGAATTCTATTGTTGCCATATCAGCGAGCGAAATTAAATACATGCCAGTGGCTCATTCCCTCTTACCCACTAAGCAGCAGCAGCCGCTGCGTGGATATTGTATCCGTTGCCGCCGTCATCATCATAATCATCAGAAGAAGAAGAAGAAGAGCTATCTGGATTGTAATTAGTAAATCTATTCGGCAGCTGAAGAAATATCTCAGTCACACCCCCAGGTCGATGCCACGCGGTAAAATCAGATATAAACTTTATACTTGTGTTTGGCACAAACCGAAAATTATGCTCCAACATGTTGATTTCTAATATAGGTAGATCTGTGAAATCGGAGTCCAAAACAACTCCGTTTGAAGCTTCAACCGGGGCCATAGAGATACCACTCTACTCTTGTCCAAATCCCACATCCACCTCCCGCACATCGAACTCTCGTGTTCTTGCAAACGGCAACTCGTCAGGGTAGTTTGCGAAAGCTTCCAACTCTCCCATCGACATCTCTTCTTCTTCTGCTTCAATATGTACTTCTCAATGGTTCGAATTATCATCACTAGTAGCTAGACCTTGTGGGGGTATCCTCAGATCAATTGAGCCATCATCCGATATATCATAAGACGCAGACCTAGCACTAGCAGCTTGAGGCTCAGGGTTTGCACTACGTTTCTTAAGATTCTCGAAATCGCCTTCATCGTATTCCGGCTCCGGTGGTTCTTCATATTCGTCGAAATGCTACATAAAGTCATCATTCAACTCAAACGGAGCTACATTGAATGATCCGCCGTTATCGTCGTCATCATCGTTAATGCCATTAATATGGCCGTCAAAAAGTGTCGGAATCTGCATCATTTCGTGGAAGAGATTGTCTTCAAGGTATCCGGCGTATATCTGTGGATCCTGATCCCAAAGTTCTGGGTCTGTTGGGAACTCCACATATGCTGGATCTGGATCCATACAGTCGTCACCTTGGTGGACTTCGATACCGGCAAGAACGAAAGGAAAAGCGGGTATACTTTGTTTAGTCAAATTAGTATAATATTTCTTGAAATGTATACACTTCAATTGAGAAACTTACGGTTGAAATTATTGGAAGAATATCTTATCGTCCGTAACAGCGATCCCTTATTCGAAACGACACCATTCGCACAGCCGCCAGATGTCCACACTGCGTCATAATCTGTAAACGTAGTGTAAGACTCTGTAGTTTCTAAATGTTGATCTACCTCTCCGGTCTGAACGTTTGGAATCACGTTCCATACTCTCTTCCATTGTTGTATCTCTAGCCAGCGACCCAAAACGGTATTCGGGAAGATGATCGCCAGAGGGAAGATACAAGACCGCCAGTTCTTACTATACGTCATTGTGGTACTTTCGAATGGCCTTGCTACCGTAGTTTTAATATATCTAGTGTCGATTGATATTTGATGATTCCATGCTTATAGCACATTACACTCGCAAGTATTCCACGTGAGGCTATATCCCCAGTAATTGAACTCCACGAGAAGGTTTATTCCAATATCAAAGCATGTAAAGATTTTTCAATATCTTCAAACAGCGCAATTGAGAGCTATTTATGCGGCCATTGACCATACGACCTGCCATGTGCACTATGCGTACGTGCATACATATATAATCTACACTTCATTAACGCGGAAGTGTAAAAATGCAACCATACGGAATGACCCGCCATCAAAACAATATAATATATACCAAGAAATGCACCGGATACCGTCTGCGACTCTCCTGTTTTTTTTTCCTGACCCCTCTCAAAATATCCGCACGATGGCTGGAAGTTATCCAATGGCAAATAACAGGAATTGACAAAGCCGGTGAATTCACCCACCAACCGGCCGGACGAATCCTCTGGACAGACTGGGACGTACCACCAGGAGTCTACAACAAAAGGAACTTTCGCGATCCCTGGGACGGAGATTGTTCGAATGACTTTATGCCAGCTGAGACTCTTGGTGTTTTCCTAGGGTTTGTGGCGTATTACGGTGGCAGTGTTAATCGTAAGCTTCCTACCATATTTTCTTATACAATCTTTTGATTGAATACTGTGGGAATGCTGACGCATGGGATAGCGAATGATCCTGCGTATCTACTCCGCGTGGAGATTCATGAAGGCGGGGGATGTCAAGATCCGGATCCGTTAATCATAGCTTTGGATACAGATTCCGGCTTTGGCGCGCATGAATCCAACAGAAATACACCAGGTAGAGGCGGTAACATGGAGATCGAGGATGCCGAAACGATCCTCGACAATGGCGAGGAAGAGCAAGAGGAGGATGTCTTAAACCTTGATAATCCAGGTCATGGTAGCACAACGCCAGCGGCTGATTTTTGGAAGATGTACTATGACGGTCTCAGCGAAGAGGGGGAGGAACCAGAAGAGAGTTTCCTGTCACCTCAAATAAATAATAACAGACTCGCGAAGAGGGCGCCGCCGCCTGGTGGGAGCAAGCAGTCGCAGTCGCTCTCGCATCCATTCTCGCAGCCGAACTCCCCAGAGACTAATATAGGAAATTTACCAGAGCAGCAGCGAAACCCTTTAGCAGACTCAGTTTCGATGCCGAAGTCGATGAATATATCCCAGCAAGCGAACAGCCCGGCTATATAGAATCGAAATTCCAAAATCCCTACAATGAATTCGGGCAGGATGGGTACCAAGCGGGCTGGGACCCCCTTGAGATCGCAAGCTCAGTTACAGAAGAAGAAGAGCCACCTATCAACAACCAGATAAATAAAACCGACATCTCCCCTTCCGTTCCGAGTCCCAAGAGAATCCCCGCTCCCCGCTTCGAAGATCTCAGAGTCCAACTGGACAACGACGTATCCATCGACGACCCTCAAGGGCTACTAGGAGGCAATACACCCTCTCAGCGTCGAAGCACCTTGAAATTTCTAATGAACGGAGGGCGTCATGTACCCGATGGCTCAACTGTAGATGATCAATCTGGTTCTCAAAACTGGTATCCAGGGCCGCCTATTGAGAGTGGACCTAGGACATCAGCGGGACTAGGGTATACAGGTCTTTTCCCGATGTATAAATTCGAGGATCCTGTTAGTTTCAGATTTGTCTTTGATCCCCATGTTATCCATGATGTTGCTGCGAATGTATAGGTTGGGACCCACTTTGTTCAGCTTCAAAGATTTATCAGCTCTTGCCGCGTATAGAAAGAAGGCTAGCTTAGATAAAGTTAGATATCTAAATTAAACTAGATCTCTACAAGATTAAATCGTATGGGCCGTACATAGATTGGCAAGTGCACTGCTTTCAGATCATTGATAGGAATATGCCTATATTGATTAATAACTGCTATCGAAGTGGTTTTACAGCTAGATACAGCATTGAACAAACGAGGAAAAAGAGAAATGCAGGCTCACGAAAAGAGGAGTAAGCACTAGTTACCCAGCAAAGTAAGGAGCATCCACAAAGCCTTAATCTCAAAGAAAAACATAACGAAACAAGGAAGAAAAAAGGGTGATTAACGTCAATCGAAGTAATTACATCATCTAATTCGAACAAATTAATATCTGAACGACCTCCTCTTCCCTACTTCGAAGCGAATGCATGCAGATAGAAGTAGTAGAGCATAAAATGTTCTTTGAAAAACAAAACAAAAATGGACATTAAGGATAAAGGGTTTTTGACACACCGTATTAGTAGGCCGTGTCGGCCTCCAGGTTTCCTCTCCCGATCCTCAGTAATGTGATAAAACCAACCAAACGCCATTCGTAATAAATAATTGGTTGTTTGAGCATGTACTTTCTGTTGTTGTTCTTCTTGTAATAAGCCGTTTCTTTTTTTTTGATTCTCTTTTCATCTTTCTGGGTTTTCTTTTTTAACCATTTTTTTTTAAAACTGTTTTTGTTTGTTCAGCTGAAGTTGTAAAGGAGTTAGCACAAGCCGTTTACTTCCTTAAGGACAATCAGTTTAGTGCGATCGCTCACTACTAAACAAGTGATTCGAAAGAGTCGCGCTGCTGAAATGCTATATTCGAAATTGAACGCATTAGGGTATCATCTTGTCAAAGTTCGAAAATAGAATCTTTGAGCGTTTGGAGAGTATAAAGACACGGTGAGTGTCTCATTATGGTGTCATGGGAATTGTTGTATGTGTGAATCATAAGCGGAAACGGGTGATGTTTGAAATGCTTCAGCGAATGCCACGACGCTTCCTTTTGGTATTTTTGGCCATGGTTCCAGCCTCTTCTGCTTCATTAGAAAGTGGAACTGTTGGAATAGTTGATTTATCGGCCTTAGATGGAGGAGGAATTTGGACCTTTGGGGTGATGATCGGAATAGCAGCTTTGGCCCTAACGGGTGGCGTGAAAATTCCATTGTTCATGGTCGAGGCGCGCATAGGATCAGGTGTAATGACGAAAGTAGGCGTGACGGTACGGGCAATCGTATTTTTATTTTTAACAATTGATAACGAGATGTTTTTAATGAGAGGTTGTGCTATCCAGAGACCGGAGAACACCTATATATCAGTACCCACAAAACCAACAAGAAAAGATCTAAGTTCGTAGGTATATTTACGGGCTGAGGAATGTCTTGAGCGTTTCGCAACAGGCTGCATTCCAGGTTCCTATCCTTGGACTGGAACCTGCGCGTTAACTTTGGTTCGTTTGACATCGCCCTGCAAAGTTTTCGTGTTAGCACATCGCCACAATTAGGATGCTTTCCTAGGGATAATGAAGGGTCCAGTCGGGCGCAAAAGAGCTTGTGTCTAAATGTAAGCATCCCCAGTTGAGATGTAGATGGTAACGAACCTCGCCACTAGCCTGCTCATCATGAGTTCGCTTCGTGCCACCCTGCGAAACTTCAACGCTGCTTGCAACCTTTCTTATGATTTTCTTCTTGACAACTGGTTTCGGGGGCTTAACATCACCCTTTTCGAAATTGAAGCATTCCTCGGGCAAATTAAAACTTTGGAGTTCGGGAAAAGTCAGCAAAGTTTAATAATGGAGACTGAACGGAATTTAGGAACTTACTTCTTCTTCAAATCGAGCTTGACACAATGCATGTCATCATCATAACCTTCCCAGCCATGACACATTCCATAAAACTCTCGAGCGGGCCAGGTGATGTTGACCGACCCGGTCGACCCAGGTACGAGTTCCACACCAATATAGAAAGTAGTAATCCAAACCGGAACACCATTCTGCTTTTCTTGTTCTGAGACTTCTCCGGTAGATTCGCCTGTGGTTGGGTTAGCAGCCTCAGTGGGGGGAGCGGTCTCGGCTTTCTCTCCATGTGCGACCCTGCGAGCCTCATCCGTGTCTTTACAATATTGGATCTTCTCAAACGATTTGACGTAGGGCCTAGCACTAGCAATCACATCGTTGCACATCTCAAGTTTCATCACCAAGTGTCTAATCTTAGACTCCACGAGACCAGACCATTTGACGCTCGCCTCCTGTTCCAGGGCACTGGCGTTGACGGCAAGATAGTACTTGTAGTCTTTCGTGAAGAAGGTGTGTCGTTCGAACAGCTGTTTCCAGGTTCCACTTCCGGTGATGATTCTATCGACAATATCCGCTGCCTTTGCCATCTCACCGAGAATAGCAGCTTTGGTTGAGGGCGTGATATTGTGAGTCGAACACATCGACGGATAAGCCGGCGTGATGATTGGCATTAGATGGTTTTTATCGCTAGGGTAGAGCTATTATTAAGTTAGCGCTGGAGTTCATTCTTTTCATATGTGATACAGAAATAAACATACCCTTGGATTCCAAACTCTAACGTTCAAAGGACCATCCTCAATTGGTTTCAAGAGAACCGGCTGCGGCCAGTTCCACTGTCCCAGAATTCGGAAGAACTTTGAAACAATAACCGCACTGACAGCTGACGGATACAACTGGCAAATCCTAGCGACAAGCATGGCCCACGCCACACCACCAGGAAACCCGTAAACGTTTCCATAAATGGCTTTGCATTTCGCCCAAATCTTGATAGCTCTTAAAGCATGCTTGAACACAGCAGGGACAGGAACCAAAGTCAAAATCTCATCAGTAACTCTTGTTCCGTTCAAGCTTCGCAGTTCCTTTTCGTCCAGTCCTCTCAACAGATTCTTGTCCTCTAGAGTCATATCTGGTGGTACTTGCGTAACACCTAGACGACAAAAGATCAAATCGATAGAGATCCCGCACATAACAAATTTGATGATCGGTACGAACGCGTCCGGAACGGGCGCCAATTCTTCGATGACGAATGGTTCGTTGGGTTTATTGAGGGCTTTGAGTAACGGGGGATAGAACTTGAAGAAATCCTCGCGAGTGACGAGTTTCGGAGCAACGACGAGAGTATCGATATCAGATCCTATTTACAGTGCGCTCTCCGTCAGTATCTGCCTTTCAAGAGATCAAAAATTCGTCATGGACTCACCAGGTCCGACGACTCCCAGTCGGTAACTTCCATATGTGAAGACTTTGCCTCCGGCGCTGTTTGTCGCGAGCTCGTTCTGGTTTTTCGAGGTGTATACCTGTCGCACAAACTCCTCCGTAATCTTTTGTAGTCGTTTTAAAACATCGACGCTAAAACTCAAGGTTAGTCTGCTGTTGCAATCTTCCAGGCGATCTGTTGATATCAAACAAGGGAAAGAGCTGAGGAATTTACCGCTTCTGCGATTCCTCCGCGCTTTCGAAGCTGTTCATGGCCTTTAGTTCTTCAATCAGTTCATTGTTGATCTTTGTTTCTTGATCTGTTGGTAAGGCATGCGAAATCGCGGGCGTGACGCCCCATTGACGCGGTGCTTGACTAGAACGAAGCGGAAGATGAGTTAGATGCAATCAAGACAAATCAGGCTCGAAAACGACCAAAGTATAGTGAGAGAGGCTTGAGGAAAACTTACTCCGCCATTGTGAATGTTGCTAATTGTGTTCGAGGGGAGAGAGAGAAGGATGGCGATGAGGAAGGAAGATGAAAGAGGAAGAAGGGAAGATGAGCATTCAGTTTCTTAATGACCGGGATGGATCGTGTGTTGTGTCTTGTCGCTCGCAACGAGCCACAGTTTTAATAATTGTGGCGCAGTTTAACCTTGCAGTGGCTAACGGCTGCTAGTAGCAATTCCTCAATCCAAATGCCCGTGTACATTCGAATATTCTCACCGTTTGTCAGCTCATAACAACCACCCGCCTAGCAACCACAACTATTTCTTAGCTCTTTAGTCTTTGTAGTTAGAACATACACCCGAGATCTGTGACTTGTCTTTACTAATCAATTAAATAAATTTTTCATATTATTCAGTAGAGGTTCATAGCTTTATAGAGTTGGACCTAAGCTAAGCTAACCGCTATGTATGTTCTATAGGGCGCTATCTATGCATAAATCATAGCAAACAATATCTATGTAACTACATACATACATCGGCGCCAGAACAATGACACAACCGAATGAAACAACCGATATCATTTCGTGACCTCAGTCCATATGTGTTCTCTATTTAATCAGATTCCCTCCTCCATGCTCGATCACACAGATCCAAAGTCAAGAATGCTCAGTCATTATGATCAAAAGGCATTAATGCGAAGATAGTCTAAAATCAATAATAATATCCCGTTGCTTCTTGAAAGTCGTCAACATGCGCGCGCATATCCGGACGTCCGGGTCCAGAAGTGCCCTCACCACCACTTTCCGAATGCTCAGTATCCGTCTCTTCATCAAATTTCCTAAAACTGGCTTTAACAACATCCGAAACATTCTCGGTCTTAACAGCGATCCAGAATTCTGGCTCGTAGATGTATTTTCCCATACACTTCTCATCCTCGATATACCCCACCTTTCCAGTTTTCTGCTCCACAATGTTAAACCCGTACAGCTTTGCGAGAGCTAGGACTTCGTCGAGCGTGAATTCTAAGCTCCCGCGCCATTCAGGGCCGTTGGGGGAGGCGTGGGAATGACCACCAGCGAGACCAGAGGTTAGTTGAGATTGAGGTTGAGAAGATGGACCCGCGGCTTGTGATTCGAATTCAAAGTGAGAGTGCGTGTGCGTTCCAGAGTCGGCTTGGTGAGAGTGAGAGTGTGTAAGTCCTTGAAGAAAAGCGCTCTTAAGGTTAATAGGTGGAAGCTGGAGGGCTTTATCCACACCGTTAAGCATTCAACGTTAGCAAAAATAATCTAGTATAAGTAAGGAGGGAGAATCATACTTTCTGCATCTTCCGCATCACCCTCAGCTGTTTCCAGGCTCTTCCCTCCTTTCTTTTTCCCATCTCCATCTTGAGCTGCTGTTGCATCAGCTCCCTCCCAATGCCACAACAACGGTCCATGGTTAATCCAAATGCCATTCGGAGCGAGAATGTTTCTGATAGTCTCGAGATAATCCAGCAAATTGCGAGCAGTATCGATGAAGAAACAAGTGACGACGCAGTCAAACGTTTCGGCAGATTCAGGGTTATTATAGCTTTCTACAAACTCCCCAGCGGACATGGAGAAATACTGACTCGGTTGGTAGCGATACATACCCGAAGCACGGTGACCACCTTCTGGAGCGACGAACTCCAAGACTCTGTTCAGCTCGGTGGCGGGGTGGACATCGGGGATAGTGATAGCACGGAGTTGATTCTCGCGGCTACGGTGGTGAGAGAAACCCAAGCAGAAGGGGTGGAGGACGTATTCGTCGGCTTTCATCGTGCTAAGAATCCACGTAATCAGTAAGTCGGACTCCGCCCATCATATACAAGATATACGAAAGAGAAGGTATACTTATTAAGAACGAAGTTGCTGGCGATGAGTTGATGATATGAGACCTCGTTCCCTTCAACCTTGTAACCCCTACGGCAGATCTCAAAAGCGAGTCTTCCAAGACCAGCGCCTGGAATGAGGAAACGGACGTCACAGCGTGGCTTGATTTCACCGAATAGCCTGTGGATAGCCTCCAAGATGGGGTCATAGGTTTCAGCTCGCTCACGTTCGCCGTCTTTGCTCCAGTCTCGGAGGAACTGCTTCATGGTGCTTCGCGCTTTATCCATATCGTTCTGGTCAGCGGTCTCCTTCCATTTGTCGATACCTCGGATATCCATGCCGAAGCTTTCTCCACCAGAGAGAAGGAGAGCTTCTGCAAAGTGTGCATTGCGTTCGATGCAGTCATCGATCATATCCAGAGTCGACTGGTAGGAGATGCTTTTTAAGACTTCTTGATGGGCTAGAGGGAGGGAGTAAAAGTTGCGTCTACGGCGATGGGTGAAAGTGAAATGAGCCGCACGACGGTAAAGGCTACATTGAGGCGGGAGTTAGAAAGCGATTCTTTAGACGTTCTGGTGAAGGTCGATTGGTTGATGGAGCGACTTACTAGAATGAAGCGAGAGTTCCTCTCAAGACTTTCTGCTCATCATCACAGGAGGGTTGCAAGGGACCTAATTCTCGGAATTCAGCATGCCTTCTCATCTCATGCTGGTAGACTTCCATGCTGGAAGAGAATCTAGAGATATCGAGTAAATATAACGGCCACGAGAGGTGAAACTTGAGTAGGGATATGAAAAAGAAGATGATTGGAAGGAAAGGAGAAAGGAGGCAACGTCATTAATAGATAATGCCAATGAGGGAAAGACGTTGCAAACAGTCACGAGGACCTAAAGCAGAGAGAGAGAGAGAGAGAGAGAGAGAGAGAGAGAGAGAGAGAGAGAGAGAGAGAGAGAGAGAGAGCAACGAGGGAAAGTTACTGAGCTTGAGGCTTTTGATTAGACGTTTTATGGATCAGGCCTTATGCATGGCTCACCACAAGACAATTACAAAAATGTCTCAAGGATAGCATATACGCATAGCAGTTGGCATTTTCAATATCTCGACAATATTAATGCAAATTGCAAACGCTTTGACCATGTTGAATCGCAAAATTTCTTCCTTCAAAATCGATACCTTGCACAATATATTTATCCTGAGATATCATCTCTGAAAATGAGTAGACCGAGCGGTTCATTGAATTATCAACAATATCGCATACAAAGATTAAAGACTTAACCATACCTTTTTCATGGGCGTGTTCATGGTCATGATCGTGCGCTTGATCCTTGTGGCCATCTAATTCCGCCATCGTTGACGTCCAAGCGGCGCAAGTTATGGTATAACCTGACGTTATCACACTGTTTTGAGGCTCTGCTCTTCTCAAACCCTAAATTTTCCACTTCGCAGCGAAAACTGCCTGCTGATTCTCTCAACGGTCCTAATTCGTAATACTTTGTGCGGTTATCGAATCTGCCGGATAATATAGAGCGATTACAGAGCAGTCCAGATCGATAAATGTTGCTGTGAGCCGCCGGTGGATGATTAATGATCGAAACTTTGTCTCGTATCCGCGGGTTTTTTTCGGATTTCTAACCCATCTACAACGCAAAATCTGCAACAAACCTCATTCCAATATCTTAACTTAATTCGCTACTGAAATCTAGATTAATCTCAATAGAAGACTATTTAGCAAGATCGTTACAAGATTGAGCCTGGCAAACCTTGTCCTTTAGTCAAGGTAAACCTGCTTATTGTAATCTGAATCGAGAAATGAAACTAAGCTGAAATGATCCAGCAGTGAGTTTATTCCTAAGTATTATGGTTCTAAGTGCTTAAGTAGTTTCTCTCATATGCACACCAAGAAGCCCGGCGAAGCTAATTGGTCTATGTTGGTTATAGTCTCAAGCCTAATGAATGGAATTTTCTCAATACCATTATTATTAAGTAATATAGTAAAAGTGTTTATGAAATTCTACGTCTCGTGTTCGTATAATTTCCTCTATCGTCCATTTATGCATCATGAGTGCATCAGATCTAACCTTGTATTCCAGCATTTCCCACCCCAAAATCTCTGAATCCATGTAGCTATTCACTGCTCAAGAGGCCATATAAACCTTTATATCGCCTTCTTCACCGCCTCCCCCCTCTGCGCCAACCTCAAACCCTTTGAAATCTCCACCCAGCTGACCCAGCACAACCACCCAGGAATCCAAACCCACAACATATTGAAAAAGAACAAATAAACCCACGTATACATAGCATTACTCGTATCCAAACTCGGACTCCCCGTCAACCACTCGGGCGCAAACGTCATCCACCCGCCGTAAATTTCCCCGACCGCCACGACCAATATCCAAAACCACACGCTCGACTTTCCCTTGGCCAGTAAATAACAGATATACGCCGCTCCAGGTCCTTCGAGAAGCACCGTCGGCAACTCAATCGCTACAACGTTGGGGTCAGCGACGGACCACCGTGAATCGGCCTTGGCGTATTCTTGCCATATGAGAGCGAAGGGAGCGGTAGAGTATGCTGCGCCAAAGTGTTTACGGTCGGGTGTGTGCGAGAAGAAAGAGTGGTATAGGAAACTGGCTTCGAGGATCATATGCGTGAGGGCGTCGAAGAGGTGCCAGATGAAGATGAAGCGAATGGTGGCGGTGGAGGTTTTGGGTAGCGCGGAGAGGGAGATAGTGTAGGCTGCTATGAGGAGGACGAGCATGAAGACGAAGGAGATGATTGTGACAGTGTCTATCAGGGAGAGAATTGAGGGTGCTTCTTGGACCGACATTTTGGCGGTTGGGGTGTCGATATTCGAGCTTGGAGACGCGATTTGAGGGTGGTACGGAGTGTCAATTGGTCAATTGACGCGTCAGAGGAGTGCTCTCACGACGGATTTGAACTCTATATCTCGATAGAAGACCAGCAGAGGCGATGGCAGAGATTGATGCGGTGGATGTCGCGCTTGGGACAGACAGCCTTTCAGCGGCTGGTGTTTTGTGGGAGCTGACATGCACGAGAGATTGACCCTTGCTGCCTGCTCTCAACCGGAGCCGGGACAGCGACTGGAGCTCCACCGCACAAAACCATGTCGGTTTGAGACGTTCTTCCTCTTTGCTGACAATTCCAAGTCAGCGATACATCGCGAAAGGGAGACAATTGAAGTTAGAATTAATAATCGCATGATATCGGGACTACTCTCGGCTGGACGAGATGACGTCTCCGGTTGGCTCAAAGCGGAGTTCCGTCCTGCGCCTGCTTTTCGTTTGGCGACTTCCCCGCCGGTGACATACCGAAGCCCCTCCATCGAGATATACATATCCAGCCATGTGGAGACAGAGTTGAGGGTATTCGCTCATTGATCGATTATATAATTATCGCCGGTCGGACATCAATTATTTCTTGACTTAACGATATTCGTCTGATTGGAAGAATACGCTGTAAATTTCAGAATGGCTCCTGTCAACGTTGGCCTAGTTGGATACGGCCTCTCCACCACCGCCTTCCACATCCCCACCATCACCGCCGTACCGAATGCGAGAATCTACGCTGTCGTCCAGCGAGCCGCTGCTCCAGATATATCCTCAAATCCAAAGAAAGGAGAACATGTCACAATCGATTATCCCGATGTCAAGCACTACCAGAATGCAACCAGCCTGTTCAAAGACCCGGACGTCCACCTGGTAGTTCTGTGCACTCCGAGTCCTGGTCACTATGAAATGGCAAAGGAAGCACTTGAGCACGGAAAACACGGTATATATATTCTATAGTCATATATATCCATTTAATAATTCATTTATGTATATACTAAGACAATGGTATTATATAGTAATCGTCGAAAAACCCTTCTGCCCAACCACCCAAGACTGCACCTCTCTCATCAACCTCGCAGCCCAATCCAATCTCCTCCTAACAGTCTACCAAAACCGCCGCTGGGACTCCGATTTCCTCACCCTCAAAAAGTACCTCTCAGCGCCGCACACCTCCCCTCTGCTAACCCCAATCATCTCCATAACCTCCCAATTCAACCGTTACCGCCTCCCCACCGCCGCCACTACCATCTCCGCCTCAAGAGCATGGAAAGCGGAAGACGTCCCCGGTAACGGTATCCTCTACGACCTCGGAAGCCATCTGATAGACCAGATACTCCACCTATTTGGTCTCCCGGACTGGATATGGGCCCACACCGACAACCAACGCCAAACGGAACCGTTAGGCATTGATGATAGTTTCAATGTATACATGTACTACAACGCCAACCCTGACTTCAACGGCGGAAATCCCTTAACGGTCGAACTGAAATCATCAATGATATCAGCTGTGCCACGGCAGAACAGGTGGGTTATCAAAAGTTGGCAAGGGTCGTATAAGAAATTCGGGATGGACGTGCAGGAAGACCAATTACGCGCGCACGCCACGGAAGCTATAAAGATGGAAGATTACGCGGAGGAGAAGATTGAAGAGTGGCCAGAGATCACAGTACCCGTTGACCTCATCGGCACGCCGGATGAAACTCTGGATGAGATTTTTGGAAAGGTGGCGACGTTGAAGCGGGGAGGCGGGTATGTTAGCGGGAAGGTCAAGCCGGAGAAGGGTGATTATGTTGAGTTTTACAGGAATGTAGTTGAGTGTGTTAGCAGTGCGGTGGGCGGTGAGGGGGTAGAGAAGGTGAAGGAACGGCTGCACATTAAGGCAGAGGAGGCGAGGAATACGATCGGGGTTATAGAGTTGGCACGGGAGAGCGCGAGGACAGGGAATAGAGTGGAAGTTAAGGAGAGATTGAAGTTTTGATTCATTGGTTTATCTATTTCTATATGACAAGACGGATGGTTATGGTACGAGGGCATTATATCGTGGACGACTGTGCCCGAGATGAGAGTTTATAACCTGTAGTCTTTTCAATTGTCAGCGATGGGAACAATTTGCTTTGCTAGATGCGTAGGATTGTTTGAGCGACAGATTTGTCGGGTGAATGAAAAGTCAGATAAAATAAATTGGCAATATATTGGCTATCCACATTGCGTATTTCAGCACAGGTCTGATAATTGTTTTTCATCATTCAATAGTAATAGAGAGAGTGTGCAAACGAAAGATTAGTGGTCTTATGGTGACATACCTTCTAATATTAAATACAATCCGCTGATGATGAAGTCCATTGAGAGAATGAAATTTTGAAATTTCTGTGAGAAAGAAAGATGATTGAAATTTTCGCCTTATAACTTCGTCCCACGATGCCAAGCCTTGTTTTCGCGCTCTTTCCCAACACGAAAATACCACACGCAACGCAGATATTACTCATCACGCGTCAAAACAGTCACTCAGACGTAGACAAAAATATCTGAATTACAAGACCGCTCAGTTCTTAGCTTTGGTCTGCAATGGCTACATTTCTTTAACGGCTCAACGGTTCTAACATTCTTCTATGTAAACTACTTCCTTAAGTATGTTCGATCGTATCTAATTTTTTTATAATTTGTGTGGCTCCACAACCTTGCATCAGCAGTCTGCAGGATCCAACACGCACCACACGCGTTTGTTCGAACGTTCCCGTCATCGATCATTTATTTTATATATACGCATCAGAGCTGCGGTCGAGGCACCATGGATGAGTAGCAGAATAATAGCCAAGATATTCACACATACCTTCAAAAGTAGTTTGGAACTTCGCATCCCATTATCAAAGCCAGTGCCTGCCGCTCCATCCCCTTCTCCAACTTGTATTATATCAACCACACGCACAACATATATCGACCTGCATAATGGCCAACTGCCTCCTCATCCCCGAAATCCTGGAAATGGTCCTCCTCAACATCCCTCCAATCCAAGTAATATCCGCCCAACGAGTCTGCAAAACCTGGCGCTCCCTCACAACCACCTCCCCAACACTAATATCTTACACCACAACCGGCCTCTCCCTCGATGACTCCAAAATCTCCAAACAACGCTACTCAAACGACTACGGCGGCGGATGGTACTTCCCGCGCTGTCCCGTCACCCCACTCGCAAAATCCATCCTTGACAGACTCTGGACCAAAGTCCTCCCGGACGCATTACAAGCATGGAACCGTCCCACCGATGAAATCCCCGATCGCAAAAAATTCGCGGAAACTATATCCCACCTCTACGACATCTTCACCCCGATTTGTGACAAACTACCCCTCCTCTTCCCTGAAGCGGAGTTTGTCCACATCCGTCCGATTTGGAAAAGATGGGTTCCGTGGTGTGACTGTCGTGAGGCGGATAGCGAATTCAAAGCCATGTTCCAACACAAAATGGGCCCAACCGATACCCGCTCACCGCTGAGAACGGCGATGGATCAAGTACTTGTAGCAGCGTATTCAAAGGTCCCGAGAGGAGTGGCGGATAGATTTCCAGAAGAGGATCCGGTAAATGTGGATGTGAAACCGAAGGTTGTGGATGTGAAGGTTTGGTTTTGGGTGCAGTATAAGGAA
Source organism: Dactylellina drechsleri (assembly GCA_036971345.1). Classification (NCBI taxonomy): domain Eukaryota; kingdom Fungi; phylum Ascomycota; class Orbiliomycetes; order Orbiliales; family Orbiliaceae; genus Dactylellina; species Dactylellina drechsleri. The sequence goes on from JAJTUB010000001.1 coordinate 1,186,395, forward strand.
CTCGTGGAGGAAGGGGAGGAAGAGGATATAGAGGAGTATGAGTATGAGAATCCGTGCACGTATACGATCAAGCTTGAGTGCTACAAGCCGTTGGATCCGCCGGTGGAAGTTAGGAAGTTCCACTATCGGTATCCAGGGGAGGTGAGATACTTTGATAGTAGCGGGATGAAGAAGGACTTTTAAGCGGGTTGGAATTGTTTGTGGAGGACTGTATCTGTATCGTCTCATGATTGAGATCAGCATCTGCAAAGGTGCGGAAGAATTATGCTTTGTATATTAAAAATTAACCCAATTAATCCTGGCCTTCCTTGCTATATCTTACAAATTGAGTACTTCTAATGTCATGTCATATATTCCAATTTCCATCACTGAAGTCAAAACCTTCCCAAGGCCCATTACTCCCAGATCATATCATACAACAAAATAAGCATTACATATGTTACATTATAAAACCCCTACCGTGGTTTATTTTTCCTCCTCGGCGGCTCCCCAGTCATCACCTTAAACACAAACTCTGTCCTAGCCTTAACGGGTTTAGGACCCGCACCACACCTGAACTTCTTCATGCAAGCCTTCATCGCCAGCCCATCTTCCTCTTCACATCGGCCCTTCCTCTTCCGTGCGCGAGGAGTGGTGGCTGGTGTTTCCGCTGAAATAACGAAATCTTGTTGTGCATTTGAGAGGTGGGTGTTGAGTTTTTTACTCTTGTTGGCAGATACTTCATTGTTACGCTTTGTTATAAAACAGTTCTCTTCAGCTCTTATTCTCTCCGAAACATAAGTTGAAGAGTTATGTCCGTCATTCTCGCATTTGAGATGCCGTGGAAGGTTTTGGTGATAATATGTATAAAAGTGAGAGGTGAGGGTAGTGAAAGAGCAAAGAAAAGAATGAGGGTCATTGCTCATGATCTATTAATTGTTCAATAACATAATATCTTAGTCTAGCTTAATTGTCATCCGGAATGATGGAGTCTTACCTTTAAGAAAGCGACCATGCATTCTTCTAAATCGTTGAATGTGTCAATGACTCCAGTTAAGAAAGGTTTTGTTACCATCTTGATGATGGGGTTTATATTGGTAGAGTGTGCTGTTAGAGAATTTAGTATATCTTGCCGTTCATTTGAGTTCGGTTTAACTGGTTCGGGAGCCGATGGGGTTGAGGTGTTTGTAAATTGCCGGAGTGTGGATACCGCCATACTACCGCAAAGATAGAGAAATACGATCCCAGTCTCCTTAAGTTCTACAGTACGCAAAGATTAGCGCACTGACGAATAGCAAGTCTTATTTAAGTACGTACCTTCTACGAAAGTCAACGCTGCAGTAATGAAAGTACTAGCCATAAGCGCCTCCCAAGACGGAGGACTCGGCCCACTCTCAACAGGTGATATAGTATGACTCGTTCCCGACACCGATTCGAACGGTGTAAACGCCGTCACATCAAACGTCGACTCAGAACTCAAATCATCCATATTCACATACGAATCCCAATCCAGGTCCATACTGGGCGGATTCCACCCCACAAACCCGGGATCATTAGTATCAAACACCCCCACGGTCTCGAACATTTGGTCTATTTGTGTGTTGAAGACGTCTTCGAATTGCATGGCGTATTCCAACCCCTCTTTGAATTCATCCCACATCACCTCTACCAATTCGTCGAACAGATCTTGCTTTTGCCGCCGAAGTTTGGGGTCTGTATCTGCCATGATGCAATGTTTCCATTCTGTCGCCGATTTTGCGAATTGAACATCGGAGACTTGTGGGGGGTTGATATCAGACGCTTGAGACATGGCGTAGCAGACGTGGAGCATACAATATAAACTGGTCAAATTATCTGGTGGTTTTTGCATCTTTCGGTCGATGAAATCGCAGAGCGTGGACTGTCCGATATCGATCACGTTATCGACCGTTCTCAAGTCTTGGAAAACGAAACGGTCAAAGTCTTCGGAGCGGTATAGGGATGCGTTTTCGAGTTTTCGGAAGGCTTCTCCGGCTTTTTGCCGGAACCTGTGGTATTTTTTGAGTAATGCTTCACGGGAGAGGCCAAAGTTTGATTTCGAGGGCGGGGCATTATCGAGATATTGTTGCAGGTGGATGAACATCTTTTGCCGGGTTTCATCGTCTCCTTTTGCAGGTTCTTTGAAAATTTGTGGCTCGATATGGCGCGAAAGAATTAGAATTACTTCGGGGCTGAGGTCTTTTAAAATTTGACAAGCTCTAAGGGGCCCTGCTGCATCAAAAAGACCTGTAAGTTGATCTAGCGGTTTATCGTTGGAGGTCCGTGTTTTCTTCTTCACAGGAGTCTCCGTTTCTTTATCTTGGACTGGAGTATCTTCGTGCTCTGTTTTCAAATGCCTCCTTAGGTCTGATATTCGAAGGAAGCCATTTCCTGGTACCGATCTTTCGCAACCGTCCTCGGGACAGAGATGCATCTCTGGCCCCAGATTCTCGTGAATGTATTTCTCAAAATAAGTTTGTGCCAAATGGGATTTTCCGCTACCAGGCAATCCTACCAATACAATATTTTTTCTCATATCGGAATCTGCGTAATCTAGTGTGGTGTTCCTTAGTTGGAGTTCCGTTGGAGTTTCTGTCGCACCACTATTGGAATTGGCGGATGCAGGAGAGCTATCCTCTGGTACATCGCTTTCAAGAAGCTCCGCTGTAGGCAGGATATCATCTAAAGCCAATTTATTAACCGGAGAAGATCTCTCTAAAAATTAAATTGTAATCATGTTGTTACCTTCTAAGTAACGTTCGTTGTCTGCTTCGAACGTCGCTTGATATTCAGGGTTGAGGCCGAAATTTTCGTTACTCTGGAGAAGGTTCATCATCTCACCAGGTTGCCCGGCCTGAAGCAAAACACCATCATAGGGCGCGAAATTTTGGTTTGGGAGGAAGGAACTGGGCTGTGGTGAGATATTTGATTGGTCTGAAAGCGCAGGTTGGTGCTGTATTTGATCGAAATTTGGTGTCAACCAATCGAGAGGCTGGTCGACCGAACGATGAAATTGTTCATCTATATATCCCTCTTCCTCTTGAGTAAGAAGATCAACATCGTCACTTATAATCGCGGGAACCCAGTCGTGTGGGTAGAACGTGAATGCGCCGGCTGGGGTATCTCGTGAAACATTATCAATATCTCTGCCTGTGGCAAGCTCGAGATGAGACTCACTAGCCTCCCATGCCTGTGGAGCTTTTTGGGTAAGAAAACTAGGAGTCTCTACACGGAAAGTATCAAAGTTCGTTGGATGAGGTTCATGTTGTACTTCTGGTTCTGGTTCCTCTGCTGTTTTCAGTTCCTTGGAAAGTATACCCCTGGAACTCTGTTCGCCCGGGCGTGCAACCTTCCGGTAATCTTCCTGTCGTAAATTTGAATCCGGTTGCCAATTCGTCTGCATTGAGATGCCCCCTTTCTTAGCCGTTTGTCCTCTTTTTGGACGGCCCCCGATCCGAGGTCGAAACTCATGCAGCTTTTTGAGTGTTTTCGTGCCCAGTGCGTCTTCCCAGACATTGGGCATCGACTGAGGCGCACGAGACCAGGGTACCGGTGTCGTATCCATACCGAAATCTGGTTTAGTGAACTTAGGAGTGTTCAAATTTTCGGGTGGGGGCATATGCGCTGAGCAGGCGTATCCGACAAAGACGATCTTGTCTTCTACAACATGGCCGTTAGTGCCTCCCATGCCGCATTTATCGATAGAGTGCTAAAAATTAGTTAGTCACCGAATACTCGAATTCGGTTTGGAGAAAGGACTTGGAATTCACGTACTTCATAATAAATGCATCCACAAACGCTATAGCGTTCAGCTACACGCCGACACATTTTTTAGTGTGATTTGCCAGGAAGCTATGCTTCTCGACAGTTAACGATTATAAATTGAGTTTTTGAAGCTGTGATTATGCGATATATTTGGAAAAATAGAGATAGTCTAAGTCTGGCAGATATACAATCTCATTTCTGAGTGGTAGCTATCGATTGGGTCGATTTTTGCATGTTATCGTACCAAATCTACTTGGTGAACCCGGGAGATTTATATAGTGGAATCGCATATATGTAAATGTTTGGGTAGCTTGGATACCAAAACTGATTGAGAGATGAAGTAAGCTAGATGAGAGATCAAGATGCGAAACAAGATGCGATTGTCTATCGTCTATATATATAAGTTTAAACTCAACTAGGACCAGGAAAAGCTCCAACTAGCGCGGGTTTGTACCACCCAGGAAACAGGAACAGGATCGATAGTCAGCCTTGCGTGCAGTCTGTTGGTGTGTAGGCGCATTTTGGAAAAGGCAAGAGCGGAATTTCCTCTTTGGGATGTTTGCCGATTCAACGGTCTTGGCGGACATTTGGCTGTGCCTTGACTCATATCGATAAGAGGTCCCGAACGGCTCTGCAAGAGATATATTGGCACTCTGATATGTGCGTGGAACTGAGCCACGCGGCCACACTCGTCGTATTGGGAAACTTCCGAATTCCCATTCGAAGAACTAGCAGAGAGATATGTCGATGCTCCGGCCCCGGCTCCATACCTACATCATCGAGCAGGAGACAGCATTCTTGGCTTGCTCGCTTGAGTTAGCCTGCCAGCCTTGGCTCGGACCATATACCTGGTAAATCGTTTCCCGGGTGTACGAAACAGCAGCGTACTTGGATATAAGATTCTGTAGACTGTTGTAAAGAGATGTATTCGAGGGACTGGTTTGAAGTTCTTATGCCTATGAATCACGTGAGGGTTAAGAACTTCATCTAAATGCTTGGCAAAGGCTCGGGAAGTCTTTCCCTAAGAAGCCGCAGAGATGCGAGTCACGTGGAGGGGCTGCGATGAGCTGAGGGGTAAATCTGGCTTCCCAGATTTAACTTGTCTTGTGAAAACATCAACATGCACCAGATACGCCGGTATATCTCAAAGTCGCGAGATTACATCGAGGACGGCCACATCCCTAAACCTTGACAAGGACGGAAATTTCACAACCACAACAGGAACACCGTACCACCCAAGATGTCCGCTGCCGAATACCATGAAGCTCATGCTCGTGAATTTGGGGCCGATGGAATGGGACCCGATGAAATTGCCCCCGAAGAGACAGAATCCGAAAAGCAGTCAAAACGTAGCAAGATGAACATGTTGCTGTAAGCACCCTACCCAACACCCCAATTCATGGCAAAACACGTGATAGGTATCTCACGTTCTACCTCAGAAACAAAGGCTTCTCCATGGGAAAAGACGAGCTTATCAAGGGTAAAATCGCATTGCAGCACTCGCTCGGACTCGGCCATAAGCCCAACGTTGTACCCGAAGGCGAAGCGGACGTTGCAGGAGCCCTACGCACAGTGGAGATTGGTTGGCACCCGGTTGCAGGGTTCGCTGGGAAATGGCTCGCGGAGAAGACTGGGCTGGGGAGGATGATTACAGAGAAGACCAACAAATATCCGGATCCGACACAGCATTGGGCGGTGCTAGTCGGAGATTATGGTCACGAACTTTGGATGGTATTATAAAACCAACCATTTTTAATACTCCAAAGTCTTTTCGGCTCATGAACACTTTTAGGATGAACATTTGGATGTCATTTATATTAACGAAAAGATCAACCGAGAGGAATGGACGACATTCGAAGTAGGAAAGACAAGATTCAACGACCAAGCTCTCAGAGAAACCGGTTAGTCTGCATCACCTCAGCCTTTTAGAATTGATATTTATTTCCACATGTAGGTGAAATGGTCATCCATAACATGAGACAAGCCAGGGCAGCGTACAACCTCATCAGTAATAACTGTCAAAACTTCGCCGTTAATTTGCTGGATGTGATCCAGATCGGATCGCACAGACAATTCGCAACTGCGTTCGCCGTTTACCAGAGAGCAACTGGTAAAGGCGCCATCAAGGACCTCTTCATCGATCACCACCCCGAAGAAGAAGCACCGCCAGTAAGACCTGGTCTCACTCGCATCGACACAGTACACAATGCACAACAGGTCATGGAAGAGCATACGACCAAATTAGACCATCATGACTCTTTCTTTTCTTCCCACTAGATGCGATTTACGGCGTTCGATTTCAATGTATATGGGAAACAAGATATCCACTCTCAGTTAGCTCGTACTTTTCATTTTTATTTAACGAATTGATTTGTTATACACCAGTCTAATGACCGAAATTTACTCTAAACTCCAGAAATGAAACACTTTGTCCACATCAGGTATTGAGTGTCTGGCTAGCTTTCCATAGTAAACTTGTTGTTGTCGCAATTCCAAGGCCCCAAACGGCGCTTCTGAAAGAGGATTTCCTCAATGATGAAGTATTGATATATAAAATATTATAGATTACCCTGTAAATCAACGTCGGTTAGTATTCAACTAGTCCACGAGCAGAATAATTTGAACGGATATCAAAATACCTCAATGTAAGAAACACCAAAGCATGTTTGTTAATCGTATCAACTGGCACTGATGCCTGGTTTGCTGCGAGCTATTCCCAAAAGTTAACAAATATTCGCATCATCTCGATTTCAGAGAGGAACTCACGACCGCAAGCCCCCAATATCCCAAGGCCTCCAATCCATTGGATACAGCTGCATGCGATCTCTGGGCCTTCGCATACACGTCGTTGGGTAATTTAGACTTGAGTTTGTCCCATTGATTCCTCGGGTTGGCGTTATCGAATTTGGCGTTAGTGCCGGAGAGGTTGATAGTTAGGACTCCGATCGGATAGCAGGTTATCGCTACGGCCCAGGCTGCGATTATTGAGAGGTAGGAATAGTTGTACGCCATTTTCTTATATAGCTTATATCCTCCTACGTTAACGCTTGTTGAACAAGAGCAGAGTCTGAGATGTCTAATACTTTCTTGTCTTTCTGTAATGATAGGAGATTTTTGAAACTAGAAACTACAGAAGGAAGTATTTACATATAGGCTCTTTTTCATTGAAGAGAAACTGATGTTTTATATTGCGAGAATTCAAAATGAATACCCGTATGTACGTAAGTTTTTAGAAGCAATTTAAATTAATTTAGTAGTGTTGTGCGGCTGGCTGTTGGTCGGCCAAATCGTTGTGCCGCGGCTCCGAATTGAACTAGCCAATCAGCAGGGTGTTACGGAACAGGCATCAAATCCTCCAAAGATCCCGAAAATTCAGAGATGAACGAGGCCACTGAAAATCAAAGTCGTTCTCGAGATCCTTCTGGAAACGGCCCAGCCGGGGAACCTGCAAGAGTTGCACCGGTTCAATACAGCAAATGAGTATCGAAGCCTCGCGTTGACGAAAGCTTAACGTTAACCCCAGCCTACGGCCTGTGTTACGTCCGACAAAACCAAAGATCAGAGGACAGTTTAGTTCTCAGACTGAGATCTGACCTTGGCTTGGCATGCGAAACACCTTGGTCTGACAATGTTTGCGGCCCTCATTCAAATTTAATTTATACTTGCATTTACAGCAAAAAGACGACCCAGAAACCCCCCAATTTGGAACAATTCGCAAAATGACATCTTCTACCACCGAAGCCCCATGGCATAGCGCGTTCCCGAGTCCGAGAAATTCAAAGCCAGAATCGAAGACAAGGGAAGAACTCCTACGCATGTTGAAGAACTCGCCCAACTCTGAGAATCGAGATTTTGTGATCGTTGATGTTCGCCGAACAGATTATGAGGTACGCATATGAACGTGAAATAAAGCTGTATAATAGCAACGGGTCAATTGGCCCATTATCAAACTGATAAATTTGTTATATGTGCAGGGCGGGTCCGTAAAAGGGTCGATTAATCTGCCAGCACAGAGTTTATACCCCACCATTCCCACATTGTATCAAATTTTCAAAGGTGCAGGTGTTAAGGAGCTTATTTGGTATTGCGGTCAGTCTCTTACCTGTTAATTGTCTAACTGGTTTTGAAAATTCTCCAACATTTTTGAGTGGGGACATCTCGGATATTCTACTAAATGACAAGATTAGGATCCTGTAGAGGAAGAGGACCTCGAGCCGCCGGTTGGTTTGCAGATTATATTGAAGATATAGGGGATGTAGAAATGAAAAGTATGATTTTGGAAGGTGGTATCAAAGGTTGGGTCAAGGGGGGAAGTGAATATACTGAGTGTGTGGAAGGTTATATTGAAAGTGCCTGGGCGAAAAATAGCAAATAAGATCGTAGTCGAATAGTAATAGCTCGAATCTTTTGATTCTTCAAACCTAACCCTATTTTGCGCGTATTAGTTTTTGCCCTTGATATATGGAGCGATAATTGGAGTAAAACATCAAAATTTTGCATCGGTCCGGCTTTTTGGTTTGCAAAAGTTAATGATAGTGGGGAACTTGAAATTGAGTTGGAAATTTTCACCAATGAAAAGCTTTGTTTAGGAGGAGATGCAAGAGCTACCGGGAAAATGACTTCTATAAATTGGCAACAATGAAAATCATGACTCCCTTTTTTGCGAACTGCAACTACTGCGGTATTAAAATTTGTTTCTAGAATTTACTGCGTTTGACCTCTTGATCGGAATAGACGCGAAACAACATACTGTTACCAGAACCTCAATTTTTTCAACTGCTTTCCTCGATGGGAAATAGCCGCGGTTTATTTCTAACTTTAATTACAACAGCTCCATTATTTGTTCATTATTAGGCAATGTGCGGATTATCCAGTGATCGGCAGAGAAATATAAGATTGTTCAAAAGGAAACATGCCTTGAATTCAGGTTTGTGTAAATTGGCGAAATGGTTGTGGCTGGCCTGACTGTGTGTTTTCATAAGCGCTTCGATCAGGCGTTTATGGTGGATCGAGTCATTCAGGGTGCTTGTTTGATGCGTCAACAAACACAAGTGTCACAATCGCAATCACAAGCTTGTCTCTCCACCCTTAACGGAGGACTCATCCAAGAGACCAAACTCCAGCTGAAAATATGGAACGCGAACATGTCTTCCGGCGACGCCCCTGTCTGCGATGTTTCATGCGCGCAGGCGTGTTGTCCACCAGTCGCTACCCGATCAGCGAACAGCATAGCCGTCGAGTCCTGGCTGTGATCAAACGGCGCAGAACAATTGATAAATAAACAAGACACATTCCGGCCACGGCATGGCTCCAGTTTTTTGTCAACAGCGGCTTGAACTTTCTTTAATTTTCCTCTGCATTAGTTTCATTCTTTGCAGACACATTCAAAACCCCATTCGCTCGTTTTACTAATAACGAGTATTCCTAATATTTATGGCGCCTCACTTGCGTTCAAAGGCGACCGATCCCCGTGCGGGTACATCGGCATCAACAGTCTCAACAACACCCGTCCGAACACCCCAGCCGCCACTGCCACTGCTTTTCTCGCCGCCACCCACAACGTACAACACACGAATACCCGCCGACGTCGTCCCCAGATTCAAAGCCCGAAACATCGCTCTCTTCTCCCTCTACTCTGATTTTATCACTTATTACAAATCGATCCAACTTCTCCAATCCCACGGTCGTGCTCTCACAGAAGCGGAGTTCTTGAAATTCCACGAAGCCATAAAAAAGGCGGAGCTACTTTCGAATAGTTATTGGGCGCTACTTCGCGATCTCATCGACCGTATCCGTTCACTATATCTAGATGGAAAGGACCCGCAATCGACCTTAGTGCTGGGTTATTCTTCTGTAAAGATTGTCATAGAATGTCCGTACTGCGATAACCTACATGAGCACCGAAGGGTGCCGGATCCTGGTATCGGCGTACCGGTGATATACCCCGCCGGATGTGGTGCTTTTGGAAGTTATAGGATCGTGTTCCCGGGAGATATAGATAAATCGACGAGGGGGCTAGGGAAAGAAGCTATCGGTATTCAGATACACAAGACGGGCACATATTGGATGGCGGTAAAGGATGATATGCCAGACCTAGAGCCATTTTTCGTGGTAAAATATCGACCAAGGAAAAGTCTCCCTGCCATCATTAAGCCTGTAGTCCTCGAGCAAGGAATAAAAGTGGAGGTTAAGGTTGAAATCAAAGAGAAAGAAGGGGGCGAGGTGGAAGAGAAGCTCATGTTTGATGCATTCCAGCGTTTGGATATAGCTGAACATCGGAGCTATGATCCTGTTGCCGTTGCCCCGACAAGATATATCGGCACCATCAAGCTTCTTCAATCAATCGCTCGAGCTTGTGCTGCAAACTTTAATCACTTGGAACAAATTGTCGGCTTTTATGCAGAACCAGAGTATACTGTCAAGGTGGAGAGGTGGAAGGAATCATCGGTTCAGCGAGAGACTAGAAATAAAGTCGAGCGAGAGACTGATATGCAGATGTGTACCGTAATGGAAGGAAAGAGTACACGAGTTCTGGGATTGGTAGAATCGGATGGTTACAGAACTGTCTGCAGCTGTCTGAGAGGGCCCAACTACCCGGATATATCCATTGTCAGCGGACTGGTAGAAAGCGAAAGATTGGAAATGGAGGCAAACTTGCCGTTGAGCAACAAACAACTCAGGTTGCTCGTTCGGGCTCTCGCGAAAGAGGTTGGACATGAGTTTCCAAAAGAAATACCCAAGAGTGCTGTTTACAATTGGAAACGAGAGTTGGAGAGAAAAAATAACTCCGCCTCTTCTGCACCGATGTGGTATGCTTGTCATGCCGAAAAGAAGATGCTGGTCAGATTCTTGATTATGCATACTACTTGGGTGCCCGAAGGGTTCTCTCATGATCTATTTAGTTATCGCACATTAATTGGAGAGTACGCCGGTATTCAACATATTGCTTCGTTGATGAAGAACACAAGGTTTTGGGTTAGCTACGATATTTGCGAGGACTGCGAGAACTTTATTGAAAAGGTTGGAAAGAAGTTCGCGTTACACTTGAGTTTCGAAAGGATGAACGACGATGCAAAGCCAGCGGCGGTAAAAACAGAACATGAAGGCCAAAGTTCAGACCAAGAGCCGCCAGTGAGGGTAGAAGATGAGAGCCCTTCTGGTGCCGTTAAGGATTAGCCATCGCATCGGATTCCTAGATTTCAAGCTATTATGGTGTCGGCTAGGTTTATGAGTTTAGGAGTTACTGGCGTTTGTCCTTCCTTTTTTTTCTTTAACTTGTCTGCGTGTTTAGCACTATGATCATATGAGTTTACGTTTTTGGTATTTAACTAATTAAGACTGGTTGTCAGAGCCGTTGTTCGGTTGTGATCGATTGTGGTTCTCTTGATTAATGGTGAAGTTCAGTTGTTTTGGTTGTTTATATCTTTTATTGTATTTAATTATATATCCTTCCTCATGTTACAAACCCTATGGGTGCAATCGCAGGTGTATCTCAATGCCGATTGAAGGGTGTGAATTGGCCTATCTATTACAAGTCCAGCCTGTCACGACCTGTCTCGACGACCGGGTGTTTTCGAGCTTGAGCCCCAAACGAAACCTTTTCGTGTTGAATTTAATGCACAGCCTTGTTAACCGAAGGCCCTGGACAACGGAAACGAGCCACTGGGATTTTTTGGGGCGACCAACTGCCGATACCCTCTATCAGAGAAGAATAATGAGAAGACTAGTTGACCCACTTGATATGCAGCTCCACTCAGCTCCACTGTCCTTCTCTCTGCAACTTTCTCGTATTCCCTTCCATTGGGGGTAGAGTATTCGAACTGCTTCAGCATTAATTAAATATTTGGAGCAGAATATATTATAAATCAACAGAAGATCCACTTTCGTATCGACTGCGCCCAACTTGGACGTCTTTCCGCGCTAGAAGAACTCTCAAGAGGCATATTTCTTCCTGGCGTCGGTTTGACACCCATCCATCGATTTACTGGCATGTGCAAAACACAACCATTCTTGAAATCCTCCTGAGTATGTTTCAACAGCGACTGCAATTCGCCTACCGTCTCCAACCCCAGATGTTTGACAACGGCATCACCATGCTCTGACGCTCTGTCGACAAGCTCCTTTGTCGCCATCGACATATTTGCAGCCTGCATACGCTGCCATTTTTCAGGTAAATTTTTCGTTGTGAACTCCTCTTTGCTTGTTCCCTCTAGGTTTTCGCCGAAAAGCGCGCTAAGTTTCGGGTCGACGTCATTTCTTCGTAGAATCGACCAATTCAGTTTGAACATTGTCAGAACGTTCTTCCAAGTCGCGGGATCGTTGATTGACATTTTTTCGAGCAAAAGTTCCTCCCATATGAAAATGCCTCCAGGTTCTAGCTTACGCGTCAATAAAAAGAGTTTCACTCGCAATCAATACCAGGAGAGGATCAATTACTTAGAACTGAGAGACAGTTGTCGAACGCGCTATCCCACTGCTCCGGCCCAATACCGGCCGAAAGATACCGAATGTGCATAACGTCGTATTTGCCGATAGACTCAAAGTTCTCTCTTGTATGGATATTAAGCTCGTGAAAACTGATTTCTTCTGTCTTTTGCTTTTCTTCCGGCGGGAATAGCGAAGGATAAAGGTCATAACCGTCAAGGAGGGCATTGACACCCTCTTCTCGGAGCTGAGCGCGCACGTCGAATAGCCAGTTACTTTGAACAAAGTCAGTTTTTCGTGCACCATGGATGGCGGGTGTGAAGCTTGACATACCCAGGGCCAGTTCCTACGTCTGCAATGCGAGGGCGCTCCCCATTCTTCGCAATATATTTTAGGTGTGCGACAACTGAGGGAGGGAGGACGACTCCCATCATTTCGCGGGTGATGCTACTCTGTAGCACAAGGCTGGTGCCGTCAGACTTTGACTAAGGAACAGTATTAGATAAATTTTTTGATTTACCGTTTCTGTGCATCATCGTCGACTCCTAGGGTGTAATTGGCATAGTCCTTCGCCTCCTCCTCATTTCGAAATTCTATACTCATTTTGAATACGATGTTTTGAGATTAAAACCAAATGGACGAGATGAGGAAAACTCAATGATAAGACGGCCGCGAATCAAGCAGACTAAATACTAATTCGCAGAGACCGCTCAAGGCATTTCTCAATAGCGAAAGTTTGCGCTCAGTCCATGCAGATACTTTCATCAAAGGCTCCACTTGTGAGGCTTCGAAGCTGCAGGCTCCAAAACCAGATCCATTCTCTGGGAATAGGAACAAAGTACGCACGGACATGTTTGCTTACGATTCCGGCGATTGTGACTTGAACGAGTTAGTCTATGATAGTTGGTGCACTGCGCCCACTTTTTGGGTTGAGGTGTGGGGCAAGGAATCTGTGCAACAAACAAGTTGCATTTGAAGTCGCATTGGATGTCGATTGAAAGTTTTGGGTCAACCAGTGATGCCTATTTCCGCAGAAGAACCTTGGAGCTTGCAATGCGTAACTGGCAATTTCTCTACCAAATTTGGAGATAGGCCTTTAAAGGTGGCCGGTTCAAAACTGGTTTTCGCCCTCTTAGCGTGGAGTCGAAGGTTGCAAAGCGCGAGGTTAGGGATGAAAAATGCTCTAAATACCGTCGCTCAGAACTGCCTGCGCTCAACCGCTACGACCGTCACGGTGTTACGTGCACTTGAATACAAGTGCTGTGTATAGGCGTCGCGTCCGGTGTCAGTTAGTCAATCGCTCGAGGTGTGGTTTCAACCTTTCCGAAAATGGGTAACGACCGGATTCGGCAATTCTCAAAATCCGACATGTCCGACACAAAGATGCCCGATTCGATATCGAACCTGTTCTGCGTTCGTGTCCCCAGCAGTATCAAAATCCAATATCATGCGGCGGCGGCAGTCCTTGCTGTCTTTTATTCCATCTCCAGTAATCTTTCGGCTCCGTACTTTTACTAGAAGCGACGAATTCTTGGAAACTTCTACAGCTAACCGACGACGTAGCAGTAACAGACCCACAACTCCGTCGACATGGCGTATACGGCGGACATGTCCGAGTTTACCAGCGTCTTCCGCGCTCGAGTTAATCTCAACGATAAGCGTAAATCGAACAGGCGGAACCGCCAAGCTCTCTCGTGCCTTGCTTGCCGAACCCGAAAGCTCAAATGTGATAGGCAGTACCCATGCGCAGCCTGTAGTAAACGAGGGGAAGGTTCCTCCTGCACGTTTGCTAACGGCGCGGGTCCTGTCGCCAACGGTTCAAATGGGTTTTCTAAGCAATCCGGCACGGTTAATGCCGATGCAAAACGATCCGAAGCCCAGGCCAAGCTCCAGAAGCTTGAAGAGCTTGTACAACAATTACTACAATCCGGCGCGGTAGTATCGAAGCCCTCAGACGCGGAGGCCCTCACACCCAAGTCTAGTACGGACATATCCGCGGATTCCACAAATCGAACTACAAACCAGCTAGATCAGAATGAAGAATCGGGGATTTCGACAAACGGATCAAGTGCAGATAACGAACCATCCGCCTTTATGTGCTATAATGAAACTACCGGCGGGTATGCAGGAGCGACACATTGGTCCGCACTCCTCGAACAAATCGCAGGTGTCAGGGAGTCACTCGAAACCGCAACAGATGGCAACTCTTCGGATACAGTATCCCACCTTGCCTCTTCCGAAGATTCACCCATTACCGACGATGGAGACTTGATATTTCCTTCAAATTCAAGTAATGGTCATATTACTGTTGAGGATGCGGTTAATTCATTGCCCCCACGTTTCATTGCAGATCAACTTCTCAACGTATACCACAGCGTCAAATTTTCCAATGCGCTTTTCATTCACAGGGTTAAATTCCAGCGCGAATATGACGCCTTTTGGAAAGACCATTCTTCGGCTAGTATGATGTGGATATCAGTTCTTTACTCAGTCATGTGTTTAGGTGCCATGATGGCAAAACGCCAGGAGACACCGGTATCTTATGATTCCTACGACATCGAACCGATCCAACTCAACGTTAAGGCAAGACAGTGCCTTATTGCCGGACACCACACGAAGAACCAACCATATGTGATCGAAGCCCTTATAATTTACATTTATTGCAAATACCAACTAAACATGGAGAGCGATTCAACGTTATGGGCTCTCTCTGGTTACATTACCAGAATCGCTCAAAGACTCGGCTACCACCGTGATCCTAAGCGTTTGGGTAAAAAGTTCACTCCATTGCAGGCGGAAATGCGACGAAGGACTTGGTTTTGGGTCAGTACCTTTGATTTGATATTCTCATTTCAATACGGCATGCCCAGCATTATCCAAGATGAGCAATGCGATACAGAGCCTCCGGGTAATTATCATGACGAAGACTTCGACGAAGATACTGTCGTCATGCCGCCACCTCGGCCTCCAGCGGAGTTCACAAACATGCTATACTACTGCCACAAGATAAAGGTGACTACTGTCTTTCGCAAGGTTATTCGTCAAGCGCTGGCTCTGAAGCTTCCAGATTATGGGGAAATCCTCCAACTTGACAAAGAGCTTGACGATATACACGACGAAGTTCCTCCCGTTATGCGCATGAGGGGTTCCATCAGAGACTGCAGCTTAACTGATGAACCAAACATAATACTCCACCGGATAGTACTTGAACTGACTTACCACAAGTGTCTTTGCGTCCTGCATCGTTCCTATCTCACATTTGACAAAGAAAACCCAAGGTACGAATACTCGAGAAAGAGGGCTAGGGCATCCGCCTTGAGAATTTTGGACTTTCAAAGTGATGCGTACGATGAAAGTCAGCCCGGTGGAAAATTATGGGATGAGAGGTGGATGATAACCAGCTTGACATTACATGACTTCCTCTTGGCAAGTATGATTTTATGTTTGGATGTCAACGAGAAGATTCCGAATGGGTAAGATTCCGCTCACCAGAAAGCAACTGGAGATCCATTTCAACTAATTTAAATAATACAATGGATAGGTCCATAAGCTGCAACCGCCTCATCAATACACTACAAAAAGCTTACAAAATCTGGTCCGAAAAGAAACATGTATCCAAAGATGCCTTCCATGCTTCGAATGTCCTTGGGGCCATGCTTGCTCGTATTGCGAGCACGGCTCCAGAACACAAAGCGAACATGATCAGGGTGGGTACGCCAACACCAACGGTATCAACACTGCAAATTCCATGGTTGGGCAACTCAGTCACCTATATCCCCATGAACAAAAATACCGCGCCGAATTTGAACGGGCTGGGGCCAAATGTCGGTGGAGGCCTCACGCCTACACCCCAGACTGTGCTTCCTTTCCATCGCATGATGATTACCAACGATATGGTTGGCGCCGCTGGTGGGGATGTACAAGATCGGGCTGAGCAACCTGGCGAATTCGTACCTAGGGAGATTACTGCGAGAGAAGAGACATTTGGTCTTGGTTTTGGTAACGATGTATATCCCATGATTGAGTCATTCCAACCTTTGGATTTTGATACACTAATGGGTGAGGGTGGAAATTTCGATTGGGTAAGTTAATATTCCGTGGCCTGGTCGGGTGATTTTATGGAAATTCAGTACTAATCGCTTTGGATGTAGGGTCTCGTGGATCGCTATCTCTTTGACAAAGGTGGCTCCTCGGAAGAGCGATCAAATTCCGATGTCGGTATGCAAATCCTTGCATCAGATGATTTGATGGGCGATTGTAGGCAATTCATTAGTTCGCCTGTGCGGGCCGAAGATGGAGTTTCAGGTGAATTCTCATTCAACTAAGATGTATCTGTGTTCCGAGTTTTCGTTATACTGTACATTCAATCTTGAAGATTCGTTTCTCAGGTCATAAGGATCAACTTATTTTGGCCGCTCATATGAGCTTTATTAATTTGCTAACTGTCTTGCCAAAAGTGTATTTACAATTTCTTTTGTTCTTAAGGCGCACTTTCGAGCTCGGGCATGACGTTAGTTCAGGTTTACTTCGAGAGCGGCAGTGAAAAAGTTGCGTTCCATCTGGGTTCCTGTCGTCAGTTTCACTTGCTTTGAAGGATTTGTTGATAGAAAACTCTCACCTTCGTTACTATCCTAAATATCTCTATGAGTTCTTGCACCTGCTTCACACTGAAACCCATCGCCATATCCTCAAGGGTATCTCTCTGCTTCTGAATAGCCTTACCATAAGCTTCACTAGCATACTCCTCCACCCAACTCCAAAACTTATTTCCTTGCTCCGTTCGAACGCTCTCTTGCTCGGCCTCGCGGTTTCTAGCAGCAACATTGTAGCCCACCGAGCAACTTATTAGCGCCACAATCAACGCAGTTTTATCGCCAGTCATGCCGACATCATTAACATATCGGGTATAAGCTATCGTCGCCGGCGCTTCGGGTGTACTTAGAAGATCAGATTCCGATATACCGAACTCAGAGCAGTATTTAACATGTAATGCTGTTTCACGAACAATATTTGCGACATAAGTGTTGCATGTTGCAATTTCGGAGAGCGAAGTTGACTTGTAGGTAAGCAATGAGGTTGCACGAGCAAAATGCACCTATATCCTCAAAATTGTTAATGAAAATTCGAGAAAGAAAATAATGGTTAGATATTTGTGCTGCTCACAAGAAATAAGTAGTCTTGCCGCAAATACCACCCAAAGCGCTCCACGCCAACACTGCCGTTTGCAATCTCTTTTACGAACTTGTGGTTTACATACTGATCCCAAACACCAGCTATCCTAGTATGATTTGTGAGGTATTCGAAAAAACGCCCTTTAGAGTATGGAAGCTGATAGATATTGTGAACATGATTTATTGGGCCACTTCCTTTCCCTAGTGGGAATGCAGCCGAAATAGCACCAGATATGTAATTCCGAGCATTTGATATAGCAGCTGGTAAATTATTGAAAGGAAGGTTACATGCAATCGCCGCTAGAAATATAAGAAATGTAAGTTAGCGACAACATCTTATTTTGGTATAGGCTGCAGATGTACTAACAAGCAAGACTGCAACCTGTTCCGTGTGTATTCATACTATCAATAAACGGCGAGTGAAATATCTTGACTGTTCCATCAGGTAGTACAAGTACATCCATTATGGCTTTCTTGTCTTTTGCCCGGCGAGCTATGCTTCCCTCACTGTCGAAGGGCAGATGTCCGCCTTTAACAAGAACAGCGGTTGAAGAGAATTCGTGAAGTCTTTTGGCAATTGAGACGACACCCACCATTGTTTTTACGGCGTCTAGAGGTGGGGCAACTCGAGGTGGCGGATCTGGTGAGATATAGTAGGAAAGTAGATGCTGTGCTTCCGGTATATTTGGAGTAATCAGTGTCACAAGGGGAATAAGCTTCTCGCAGAGTGCGGATATAGCCTCTGGTGGCAGAAGAATACTACCAGAGGTTGATATCATGACCTAAATTGGCAGATTAGGATTAAGCTTCACATTAGACAAATGGTAAATTCGATAGTGACTGTACAGGATCGAGCACAATTTGCTTAGGATTGTATTTTTTCATCGCATCGACAACAACGTCAATTGATTCTGCACTTGTCAACATTCCTAGACACAATGTTGAGTTAGTGTCATGAAGTCGTAGTCTGGTATGATGTATTCATCGAATTTCCAGGTACAGATTGGATTTTACATACCCATCTTAACAACGTCGACCCCCACGTCTTCAATGACCGCGGAAATGGCCTTTTTAAGAAATCCTGGAGGAATCGGATGGATGTCTATCACTCCATTGGTATTCTGGGCTGTCAATCCAGTTATAGCCGTCATCCCGTAGCATTTATGCGCTGTTATAACCTTGAGGTCGGCCTCGATGCCTGCGCCGCCGGAAGAGTCGCTCCCGGCAATTGTAAGGATACGAGGAGGGGCCGCCATTGCGTATAAGAAACGCAGCTCTCGGGATTCTTAGGTGTAACGAATGTGTGAGTTGGAAATTTCCGTTGTCACGAACGGTCCGAATGACGATAAGAGATTGTTACCCGTGCCGATGCCGATATCGTACGGGCCGGACGAGACGCGGAACGCGAGCACAAAATCTCACGTCGCTGTTCGGTAATAAATCAACATTGTGGGACTTCAAGGCGGGGTTGCCGTTGAATTTGCAATTATAGCAAATTTTGTGCACGAAAAAGGGTTTGATTTGAAAAGTCGCAAAGTAACCACGCGTAGGAATGACGTCTACAGCTGGATGCCTCGATCGCCAGGAAATCCACCCGGCTGGTTTCAGGCGCTTTGGATCGATCTCCCATCTTCGCTCTTTTTACTAGCACACAAAAATACAACATTTTCAACGCAGCTTCGTAAAATACAAATCTGAAGCATTTTGACCTCAGTTGGTAGCCAAATAGCTTACGGAGTAACGCTAGATAATCTCTATTGCAATGAAGTTTACTATTAGTGCTCGAGATTCTCGGTCAAACAACTGCTTGCATTGCTTCTAACTGTATGATAAAACAATATCTGATCCTGTTTCTGGATGTATATAGCGAGCTGGAGCGGAGAATTCCAGCCATCACCAAACGCACGGCCAGTTTGGCCTAAATCTAGGACGAAGATCTTAGGGCGGTGATACATAACTCGGAAAACCATAAACCCATAACTAAATATTCTTGTGTAAGTTTGTAACCTTTCTAAGTTTTTATCCAAAGAGCTAACACATTGTTCATTTGTTGACCTCTGCAGACACCCGATCAACACATTTTGGCAATCGGAAGGACTGAATTATCCCTGTCATATAACGTTGGTGAGATCTGGTGAAGGATTTTGGCTCAGAACTCGCCGGCTTTCTAACTTCTAAACACTCAATTTGCTAGTTAAAACCGTCACTTTGGTCGAATCTTAGGGAGAAACTGGCTGGCTATTGTTGCCTTGGCTAATTGAGGCATTCATTCTTCTAGAAATGATGGGCATCCGACACATCGGGAGATTGGCTCCAATTAGGACTCCAATTCTTCGTTCCTACACGCAGGTTCACTATATTGTGGGAAGGCGCGCCCAGTCGAGTCTAGCACTTCCACCTGGCTCTTGGGACAGTCATGTTCATGTCATTTGCGACCAGGTAATTAATTGATTATTCGCAGCGGCTCTAAAGCTTCTCGGAATTGTGTGTCGCTTTCCGTGGTCCATGAAATAAAGCACTTGGACTCGATTGAAGATACCTACGCATTTGACAAAAATACTTATAATCGAATATTATTTAGGAAAACTACCCTCTCCACCCAACCCACCCATATACGCCTAAACCAGCCCCTCTGAGCTCTCTCCAGTCATTCCATACCAAACTTCACACAAATATCACACATCCGGTTATAACTTCGCTCTCCATATACGCTAACGACAATCGGTGTCTCCTGTCCGCTCTCGCAACCCTAGCATCTCAAAATATCGGTGCTCGTGGAGTTGTTGGAATTGACCCTCTCGCCGTTTCCGATTCCGAACTTGAATCGATGCATAAATTGGGCGTCCGTGGAGTCCGGCTCAACCTTAAATCCTCCCTCGTTGAGCTCTCAAAAGCAGAATTTGAAAAGAAGCTGTATCAATATACGGATCGACTGAAACCTTTGAAGACTTGGGCGTTACAAATCCACACTGAGCTCTCGCAGGTAGCCTTGATATCTGATATCATTCCCAAACTCGGTATCACGGTCATAATTGATCATTTAGCACATCCTTCTGTTAAGAAGCCGGCAGCAGAACAAGAAGGCTATAAAGATTTCCTACGACTTCTGTCACGCGGAGAAATATATACAAAACTGAGCGGAACGGACCGCTTCCCAAGCCTGCCATTACTGGACGCATACGCGACAGAAGTTGTGTCGGTCGCCCCGGATAGGGCTGTTTGGGCAAGTGATTGGCCACATACTGGTGGCGCAACTCGGAATCCAGATGGTGATAGAAAAAAGGTTCAGGATTTTCGGGCGGTTGATGACGGAGCGGCCTTGAGGAAGGCGGTAGAGGTTTATTGCAAAGGAGACGAGGGAGTTGTAAAGAAGGTTTGGAGAGAAAACGCTAGGGAGCTCTGGGATTATCACGGCAGCGATTGAATGTCGAGGAACGATCGCCAACACGTTGATTCAGAGATGACCACTTCGATTTTTGAAAAAAATGGCTTGACGTGCGTGTGAAGCAATAAAGCTTAAAATTTAGGGTCGTGTACCGTCTACAAAGAAAACTTCAAAGTCCACCGAAACCGAAACATTTGGTAGTTCTTCTTGTCTTGGAAACAGTGTTTTTCATCCAACTAAAATCGCGGAATCACTCGGATCGGCATTCGTTTTAAAAAAGAAGGCTAAATCCTAGCTTCAAAATTGAATATCACCCTACACCCTGAAAATATTATCCTCCAAATTCTCACGGAATCTTTAAATATAACCAAATGCCTAGACCTTGGCGGGATCTAATCTCGATAAAGAAGCTCTAGTTATGCAGGACAAGATGCAATTTTAGTCTGGGCGAATAATTTTAGCTATCAAATGCATTGTGACTAGTCCTGACCTAGATATCTGTCCGCTCACTGTAACCACGAAATTTCGGTGACTTGGCCTGTACCTACCAAAAAATTGGTAAGTCGCAGCCACAAAGCGGATCACAACACAGAGAAACATGATATATTATGTTACTTTCTTCAGAATGCGGATTGTAAACTGGTGTCACGCATACAGGACTAGGCTTCTTGACGAGGCAAGGAGTATGCCAAGCCCACTGCTCATTAAAATTTAAAAACGAGATCTAGAAAATCAGCCAGCCATATTCATTTCCTTAAATTATGAATCGATGATATACCCGAACCTATCTGGTGCAATACATATGGAGAACCCAAACATTTAAACTTCAAGTTGTACCTGCCTATGAACTAAAAACCTAGAGACCCACCAAAATTTCTATGCGAACCTTGTTTTTTTTTTTTTTTTTTAGGAGTTTCTTTATATCCGCTACATATTTTTAATATAAAGCTTAGAAAGAATATTCTCACTTCATTCTGTCATTTTTGGCTAGTATGACGTTGAGTTATCGTAGTTATGACTTATCCGTTAAGACCATTATTAGAATCCTACCAATATCGACTTCGAGGTCATTACGAGGCGTGTCCGGCTCGATCATATTTTGCTTGTTAATATCATGCTATATCCTCTTTTTCACACCATTATATTTTCCTTATATGCAAGGCGACGGGGATGCCCAATTCTCATATTCTAGTCAAGCCGTTCAAGTAAATCGGACAATACGCGACAAAGCATATGAATGGACAACGGTATCCGTTCCATCATACGATCCTCTCTCGCCGCCGTCAAAGAACCTTACCCTCCTCTTAACCCTCACGAACGACACTGCATCATGGGGTCGGATGACGGAGTCCGAAATTAAGGACTGGACATTCTCAGACTTTATCGACAGAATTCGCTCGCAAAACGTACCTGTCGAAAATTTGCATCTTGGGCTCTTAACCGGGGACAGGACAGCCTATGATGAATACGTTAGAATCCTATCTTCTTTATCCGTGGAAGAAACACCCTGGGCGAAAGCCGAGATTATTTACCTGGGAGCATTACCACATCGTCTTCCCGATAGTACCCCAACGCTCACTCGCTAGCAACGACACGATGGTGACATACAATTGATAAGAAGAATGTATCTCGCTAGGCTACGGAATTTTTTATCAACTCACGCGCTGACAAACGATATTGAGCATGTGATTTGGTTAGACGCTGACGTCTACGAATATCCCGATAGAATGATCTGGAGATTTTGGGAACTGGCTAGTATCCCAGCTGAGCAAGATATTTCTGGTATGGTGAAGGCGGGAATGAGAGATAATCGTGCGCCACCAATCGGTCTTATGACGATGCTGTCTAGCGTAAGAAATCGGAGAGACTATGACCGTAATGCTTGGTCCGGGTTCGGAAGACGCCCACCCAGCGCTCATGTCGAGGCAGCTTTAAAGGAAAAGCAATTTCCTGGCATGGACAAATGGGCACTATCGGTGGGACTGCTTATTGTTGGAACAAGCGACGATGATATTGTGAAACTGGATTCTGTGGGTGGAACGGTGCTGTATATCAAAGCTGAACTGTTACGTGAGGGTTTGATTTGGACGCCTTACTCGGTAGTCAGAACTGAATGGGGCAGAAACGGTATGGACGGAGTCGAATCTGAAGGGTTGTGTTATATTGCAGAGAGGTTAGGATGGGGGTGCTACGCCTTAGGTGGAAGTTGGAAAACACGACATGCTGATGATTAATAGTTCATTTGGCAGATCTGACGTTATTTGAAGAGATTTGGTAATGTATTCGATTATTTCGCGGCCGAATTGGCTACGAATTGTTACATATTTGGTGTTTCTTTGTATACTTTTGCCAAAGTATATTGAGGTATTAAGATTTGTAATACTTTGGTTAATCGGGCATATAGGAGTTTGCTTTCGAGAATCCCTGAGGTTATATTTCGAATGTTTAGTAGTATATTGAGCACATAATACATGTAAAGAGCACACATCATTACTTAGCAGTGAGCCGTGCTGTTATAATAGAACATAAATCAAATTATTAAACGTCATAAATATTTACATCTTTGAAACGTTGGTTTCCATCGCAGACTGTTTGAATGCTGCGGATTATTTAAAATTATATTCCCAGAATGATAAAGTAAAGAATTAAATATTACCACTTGGTCGAACAACCCCACTTCCCTTCAATTCGCCGCAAACACCACATACTCCCCTCGCCCCCAACCCTCAATCTCCCCAAGAACAAAAAGCAAAAAAGATCCTTATACAGGTACTCCTGACATAAACTCTAGCAATTGCCAGTAATCTCATGAGAAGTATGCAATGTACAAAGCTAAACAAAGGAAATGGTGGACATGTATCAGAGTGAGACGAACACGAGGCTCTTCTCGCAAGATTATATCCGTATGTCTCGTAAACCAGACCCTGTCAAAAAGGTTCAGTTAATTATTCTACGTCTCGTCATTCTCGTCAAAATTAATAAAAGTTTTGCCGGAATAGCTATTTCTCTCCACTGGGCTGCTGTAATTGGAGTCAACCTCAGTAACGGCAACGCCAATGCCAACGCTTTCTCTCCTCAAAACCACAGGTTCAAGTTTGGAAAGGGGACCAGCGATTGCCATTTTCTTGCTCTCTTCGATTGCACACGCAAGCATATCAGCGTCTTTCTCGTCGTCGTCATCACCAGCGTCACCGTCGCCATCTCCACCGGTGTCAATGTGGCCAAGTTCGTTAGAACTTGATGCCCCACTTCTTGGTAAGTGCATTGCCCGTTGGCGTTCGAGCTCCTTCCTCCACATCCGCCTTTTCTTATAGGACTTGGCAAGGGGGTAGAAGACAATGACGGCAGCCAAGAGGACGACACCACCGATGGCACCACCTACTATGGCCGCAATGTTGGAAATAGCACTAGAGCTACTATAGAACTTCTGCGTCTGTGCAGAGGTAGTAGCGGAGGGTGGAGTGGTTGGGTGTGATGCTGTTGGCGTGGGTATCTGGGTGGGTTTCGGGACCACTTGGCCAGCTTCAAGGGGTTGAGAAATTGTAGTGAAAACTGGGCTAAAAGAAGCGGTGACGGGTGCTCCAGAGCCGGAGACTTTTCCATCGTTTTCGCCAACAGGTGTAATGGTTGTTGCTATGGATGAGTATGCCAAATGTCGAGGAGCGACGTGTGTTTGGCTGTTGGTGAAATCAAAAACGGTATATGCAGACTGGAGGAAGGGGAAGCCAAGAATGTAATCCGCCGCTGTCTTCGTCACATATTCTGAGATTGGGCGGATTGCAAGAGTGCAAGAGCTCTTATCAAAGAATAGCCGGTCGACTGGGAGCGTAATTACAATGCCGTCAATAGACATTTGAAGGGAGTTAACATCAGTTGAACTTGTACAGTTCGCAGTGTATAGCCCCGAGGCTTTGTCTTGTTGGACATCACTAAACAAACCGGCGACAATTTGGAACATTGCATCATGAAGCCAGAGATACCTTGAGCCTTGTTAGTATCTAATATCGCCATTTCACCTAAAGTTTTTTATTACTCACGGAGTGAATGAGATTTGTCCAATACCAAGGTGACCGGCTGAACTGTCCCCACTAACCAACGATGCATTCTTGCCATTGTTGTCGATCCAATAGATATCGCTGACTGGAACTGCTCCTGTAGGTGCGTCGCTAGTAGCATCAAATGTCCCAAGCTCTCCAAAGAACTGCGACTCATCGATACCACCAAAGGTGAGTTCCCCAGATTTGTAATCGGCAGTGCCGGTTTGGTCCACGTTGGCGAATGAAAGAGAGTATGTAAGGGTATTGATGATATTAGCTTGCTTAAGAACAGACAGTAATTGAGGACCTGAAGTCTTGGTGTCTTGAATTGTTGAGAGCGAGAGCTGTGGTGGAGAATTCCAAGACTGAGCGACTACAATGGCCACATTTGCTAGATTTATCGATCCGAGTTCCACAAGTTCTAACGCGCGCGTGCCGGTGATCTAACGCTTGATTAAAATGCATAATTTTAATGAATAGGTAGATTATCTCTTACAGCCTCATTTGTATTAACATTCAAGCTTTGGAAATCGCCTTGTGGGGAATATGTCACGGATCCAGGAATCGTGTCTATTTGCATGATTAGTCAGTCCATGGGTTCATGAGAGCAAATCTCCCATAGAATCAACTTACAAAAGCCAGAGATTTCAGCATACGAGCATGCAACCTTATTTTGAGCCTCGCTACAGAATCCTTTGACAGTATTGCCTGCGGGTAGTGTCGGTGCCCAGGTAGTACCTTCCAGACTCAGGGCTAATGTCAACGGCTGAGGTGGAGTGCCAAAGGAAACGTTTGTATAGTAATAAAGTCCATCGTCGCTCTATTCGAGCCGTGTCAGTATTTAATATTTGAAATAAACTTAAATACAATATCCGAGTATCTACTTACCAGCCATACGGGCTGGACTAATCCCCTCGCTCCATCTCTCTTGACTGTAGAAGATCTCACCAGGCTCCCCGAGATGTCTTTCTTAGCCAATTTATTGAATCTTCCCACTTCTGGCACCACCAGTCCCTCAGTTAATCGTGCCAGCAGCAGCGACGATAGAGCCAGAAGTGAAAATTTGTTGATGCTGTTGGGCATCATTGTCTCGTAAACCAGACGGCTGTCTAGGCCAAAGGTGTTGTCGACGAGGAGAACCTCCCCTGTCGGTAACGTTTTGTGTTGTTGTTGAAGTGAGCGACGCCCACGCTTTCTCAATTTGGGCGGGCAGACACCCGCCAAAAGTTCCCAAGACTAACCAGACGTCTTGACGGTCAAGCGGTTGAATTATCGCGAACGTCGATATCCCAAAAAGCTCTTCGAGATATCGACAGGAGAAAACCTTCTGAGATCTCAGATTTTGAGAAATTAGAGGGGAGAGAAGAAAAGAACGTCGACCAACTAGGTATCCGCCCAAAGAAAGAGTATCGTACTCATTTATTTAATCCAATTTTCGTATCGTTATGTCCTGGCCTATGAACCTCACCCTTCTCAGAAAAAACTTGGTACTCATTCTATCCACCAGGGCATCCTCAGAGGCATCCAGATGCACACTATTTTCCTACATTTAGAAATCCGCTTGAGTGGTTTCACAACTTCAACATTGCTGTGCCAATGAGAAATCCCATCTTCGCGCCTGCAGAAATGAATAGATCCATCAACGAGACAAACAAACCATACACTTTTTTCTGCAAAGCTTATATCGTCAAACTAGCAATCGAACTAGTGGTTGAAGGCTGCCCCCACCGTGTTTGCCTTAAAAGGGGACATATAGTCAGGATGCAGCATCAACCAATTCGAAGGCCGGAAACCTGGTCAAACGCTCCATCCTGGCTTATCAAATGGAGCTAAGCGAAAGCGACTGACGATCAGTTACGGCCATGTGGGCAGATGATTGATACTTAGTCCAGAAATTGGCCCGGATTTGCGAAAAAAGGTACGGTGGATTTAAGTTATCAGGTGTGATATGATTCAATAGTCGAGGGCTGGTTGACGCATTTCGCTGAACGATACTAATCTAAATCATCTTTGCGAGAAAACACCTAAAACCAAGTTAGTCCTTAGGATTTTCAACCGCAATCCTGCCGTTGAAGTGCTGTAAATAGCAGATGCAGACGGCTTCACCTAAATTAAATTTCCAAACTATAATAAGAAAGACAATGAAAGAGAGAGCTCGCTGAAAGAAAGTATACCTATAAAGCAAACGTGATACTAGTCACATCTACAGCTGTCAAATGAAGGTCAATGCAAGAAGTACAACGTTGAAACATATCCGGTGCTATTTTTTTCACATATATTCTGACATTTATGAATTCAGAAAGCAGGGTTAAAGCATGTTCCTAGCTCAGAATCGCATCATTTGCTGATAGTATCGTTCGTCTGCATTGCGCAACCATCACCAGTGGGGTCACTCAACCACGTTGTGCCTATATCCGCATCGTCTTCGCCACGTGCGCTATGGGGATATCCACCCTCGAGTCGACATGATCCAAGCTCCACATCGACGAGATCGAGACGAACTTAAACTTCTTTTGTTCTAACTTTCTGCAGATTCAACCCAAGACTCTTGGTGCCAAAAAAAAAGAACGTATCACATCTTAAGCTTTTGAAGACGGCCCTGGTGGCTTGCATGTGGCCACAACACGTTTTTCGCACGTTGGAATCCAAGCCGCCTTGGAACTGAGGGGCTTGCAGAGAATATTCGGGCTGGTCCTTGCATCTCCTATTGTCGTGTTTGCTTTAAAATTTCCGGTGCAGAGCCAAGGAATGTTTGAAGTTGACATGGGATATTACATATATGGCTGTTGCCCACGTTTTGATATTACCGTTGCCATATAGGATATATAACTGTGCTGCTTGCTGCTTGCTGCATGTTCGCTCGTTTTTTCGTTCTATGGGGGCGTGCAGATAGATGCATCAAAGAAAGCCAATGGGAACTTTCGGTAGACCGGTTTGCAGCCGTTCGTTCTTATTAGAGCGTTGGTCTGTCGTCTCGGAGGGCCGGACTTGTGCGTTTGGAAGCGATTCTCAGGTTTCACTGTGCAAGTGAGATGATACACTCGATGCAATCTGGTAACAATGAAAATTGAATCTCGAAGATCAACCGCCTCGTGAATCAATTTAACTTGGAAATGATGAGAAACATGATTATTGTTTCCCTTCCAATTCAAATGTCTGGTACGTTTCAAGCGGCCCGAGTAGTAGATGCACGCCCTGAAGATCCCTAATTAATATCTTGCCGTCTTTACTTTCGGAATATAAAACTAAAGCTTTGACGCATTCGAGAACATTAAATAGCCGCGAACACATTACCAGGTACCTGAGTCCAAAACCTTAACGCTAGGCCCGAGATGCGCCAACTGTATCGAATGCCAATGCTGGGTCCCCAGCTGAAAAATCTCTCCCCTTAGTACAAACAACGATTATCCCCGTTTCCATCAATTCGCCACTTAGTCGACCTATCTGAACTCTACCGTCACAGCCTCCGTCCACACACCCTCCCCTTTTGCACACATTTCCCCAATCTCATAAAGTTCATCCAGAAATGCAGGCATGAACCCTCCTGGTCCCTTCACCCCTTCGCGTCTCGCCGCTCTCTCAGCTGCGACGTTATAAGCTAGTAGTGCGGATAAACAGCTGAGTAGTTTGTCATCCTTGCCTACCGCCAACGCTGAACACAGAACGGATCCAAGAGCGCATCCCATACCCGTTACGAGACCTTGGAAGTGATGTCCGTTACGAACCATGACTGTACGATTGCCATCAGACAGGATATCAGTCGGGCCTGTCATCACTATTACGTTTCCTGTTTCGTTTGCAATCAAGTCAGCCTTCCGCAACCCTGTCATGAATCACTGAAATAGTATCAAAGGTGAATGTGAAAACGTACTTTCTCTCTCCGCCAGAGTGCGAACTAAGCCTACCAATTCCTCCAGTCTGCTATTCCCACTATCACAGGAATCCACGCCTTTCATTTTGATTCCTTCTCCAGCTACAGTCCTAATCTCCCCTTCATTTCCTTTAATCACATCCA
Source organism: Dactylellina drechsleri (assembly GCA_036971345.1). Lineage (NCBI taxonomy): Eukaryota > Fungi > Ascomycota > Orbiliomycetes > Orbiliales > Orbiliaceae > Dactylellina > Dactylellina drechsleri. The sequence continues at coordinate 1,215,189 of JAJTUB010000001.1, forward strand.
CATACCCCGCTTCATCCAACACCCACTTGACGGTGTCCCTCCTCATAGCCGTCGCCCCACCGCCAACAGGATCGAAAACAACTGCTTTTCCTGCTTTGTTGTTCTCCTGAATAGCTAGCTTGAATAATTCCCTATCGTTCCTCCCAGAAGTACCCATATTGACTAGACAAGCGCTATGAGGTGCCAAGTTGGCCAATTCGCCTACTTCTTCTATATTCTCAGACATGATAGGACTAGCTCCTACTGCTAACGTCGCATTCGCACTGAAGTTCTTGACAACAGAGTTGGTGATGTGGTGTATCAGCGGTTTATGCTCCTTGATAGTTCTTATCGTCGTGACTACTTTTGATAGAAGGAAAGGCAGGTAGAAGTCTGTGAACACGGTGGTTTGTGAGGGCGGTGGCGGTGCCCATGGCGGTGGTGATTTGAAGAGTGATAGAAGAGTTGACGCTGCTGTTTCTGGCTCTTTAGAGGAGATTATGGCCGATATGACGGCGATACCTGCAAGTGGTGCGCCTTCTCGTGGGCGAGATTTGTAGATTGTCGATTGCACATTCGTGTGGTTGATTGAACCGATTACGACGGACGGAAGATCAGGACGTTTCGTGGAGACGAGTTCTAGGATGTGGCGTACACCGGCAGGGTAGCATGCTGGTGAGGCGTCTGGCTTTGTGGGCGTAGGGTATATGGGACCGATGCCGAGGTAGTCACAGGTTGTGGACGCGGCGTGAGAGGCTTGGGTGAGGTTGGAGACCGAGATGCCAATTATGGCTTTTGGCCCTAATATTAAACGTGCGGTATTGTAGTCTGTTGTTGCGTATGATGTTAGTCTGGTAAGTCAGGGTCAGGGTGATAGTTTGCGACGAACCCATATCATCCCATCCAATATGTGCGCCCTCGCAGCCGACGGCTTGTGCGACGTCCACACGATCGTTGATGAGCAGTGGTACGCCATATTTCTTCGTAACAGCATGGATCCGCTTTCCAAGATTGATAAACGGTGCGGTATCAAGAGTTTTCTCTCTCAATTGAACGATTGTAACGCCACCCTTGATGGCAGCTTCGACATGGGATTCGAGTGTCGCACCAGGAGGTAAGAGTGAAGAGGAAGTTACGAGATAGAGCGACAGATCGAGTTTTAGTGTAGCCGCTGGCGAAGATGGTTGTGAACTCTGGGATTCACTAGTATGCGCCATATGGTTATGCGCCATAGCCATAGACATACTCCCATTTGCCATAGACATATCCCCATGTGCCATAGATGTGTTTTCATGCGCCATGGACATATTCTCAGGTGCCATAGACGTATTCTCCGGTTCCATAGACATATTCTGAGGTGCCATAGACATAGTCTGAGGGACCATGGACATACTCTGAGGCGCCATAGACATTCTGTCGTCTGCATGTGCTATAGGCATATTCTCAGGTACCATAGACATTTTGTCGTGTACCATAGACATATTCTGAGGTGTCATGGACATTTTATCGTGTGCCGTAGACATATTCTCGTGTGTCATAGACATATTTTCGGCCGGAGACGTAGTATCGGCTATGGGTATAGTATCAGCCATAGCCATAGTGTCGGTCTCGGCCATGGACGTTGTCTCGACCATGGACGGTGTCCCGGATATGGCCATATGTGCCATGCTGCTAGGTTCGGTAGCAGGCGTTTCTTGCATAGTAGCTGACACTTGCGACAAGCTTTGTGTCATTGCGTATATTGACGACTCAGGCGCAGGTTCAGACATGGTAAGAGACGGCGCTAACTGCTCGACTAGTCGCGATTGAGTTCGATTCTGGATTTTAAGCTGGCGTTGAAAGGGACGATTGATACTCTGAAGAAATAAGGTGCATCATGGTGGATTTTGTCGGATGTCGAAGGGCTTAAAACTCTGAAGCGAGCTGAGTTCGGTTATCGATATGACTTGCAAAATGAAATAATATGCAGTACTGGCAATGCGCAACAGAAATCATGTTGTTGTCAGGCAACAAGCGCAGCGACGCCGCAGCAGCTAATAAACCTGCATGGCTGCCGGCAGGATACCAGTTGTTCAGCTCTCTCGTTTCGCTCGAAACCTCATGCTTCGCGATCTCTTTTAGCCTACGTAGCACGGCCTAGAACTTTGAAATCGACTATTTGCAATTTATCTAGCCTTTGAAATTTATACAACCATTTAGGTCGTTAGACAACGAAGCTCGCTTACAAATATCGGTTTAAGGAACGAACTTTCGAGTGCCAACTAAACCAGACCTAACCGAAGATAGGCCATTCCTGTCGACGGCGACATTGGAGTTACCTCCCTCAATTGATCAAGAGTCTTTCGCAGATTCCTTTCTCGGATATCAACTGTCTCACAAATTTCAGGGTTCGGCAGCTAGTGGTGCGGTGTACAACAGACAACACAAATCAGCTTTCAGGGCTGTGGGTCACCTTTTCCTTTTGAGTCTGACAGCCGCATTCGGTGTTAGCTGGTGGAGCTATTGATTATATATCGATTGTATGGGTGCTTGGGTGGCTTACAATTACCCTTTAGTTATGCCGAGGCTATGGTTTGGTGAATTGCGACAATGAAGAAACCTGGAAATATATATACAGGTAGAGTCGCCAAGTAGTTCGAAGTGAAATTTGCGCAACGATAGTGAGTTTTTTAAAGGCATAAATAGTGGGTATACATCGGTATAAATTATCTGATTATCTGATCAAGAAAAGGTTCAAAACGCCATTAATACGTACTGAAACTATATCATCATTTGGTTTGGAGGCAGTATCAGTTGGCCAGTGAGCTAGTGTAATTGATCCGGGTCCTCTCATGCGGTAAATGAATAACATCTCCCCCGATCTTCTACAGATCTGTGCCGCAGACTCCTTGAAGGATATGCATCCGAATCGTCTCGTAAACCAGCCGCGACGCAGGAAGCATCCGAGCTCAAGCTCAAGATATATAGTCTGATATTGACTATGCTATAAGAATACCATGACCCACTTAAGTTCCGAAATAAAATTCAGTGATACGCAAATTATATTCTTATAGATTCTTCTTGGAAAAGTTGGTATATGATGGCGAAGCTTCGAAGGAAGCAGTCACGTAAGCAGCCCCACCTGCCTCGATCCAAAGGCTAATCGAAAACCTGCTTGTATAAGCTTAAGCTTTTCTCGAATCATATGCATCGAGCGTTATTAAAAAATATTTTTGGGGTTTTTGGGGTGATATCGGTATTTCAAGAAAGCTTCGATGCGGTATGCGCCGCATTAGAGGGTGAGCGATAGCTACGAACGATAAGAGACATCCAGACACTTTAAAATGGACATCTATCTTAGGGCAGGATCTCCCATGGGTGAAATATGTGGAGAGGGAGACGCTATGAGACATATGAAGAAAAGCTTGAAGGCTGAGAGAACTGGGTAGGTTTGGGGGATGGAGGTGGTATAGATAAATTCGGGTGCGTGTCTCTGTTGTGAGGAGACAAACGTAAAAAGAAAAACTATACAGAAGTGGAAACTATCAATTTGAACATTTTGGACAGCTATCACATATATGATTTTATTTAGTAGAGGCAATGGACGGACAACAGTTATCTAACCTGCGGGTGCGCCCGTTCTAAAGTTTTGGGGCTCCGGTTGCTAGAGGAAACCCCGTCGCTGTCGGAGCTATACGTCGCAAAATAAAATGTAGGTAACCATTCGACGGTGGTGGGGAAAACTTGGAATAAGATCCTATTGTTTTGGTGATAGAGAAGTGTGATAGGGACAATCGAGCCAATAGATATGATGCGAAATTGATGTGAAAGCAAATCAGCGATCAAGAGATATCTCGTGACAAGGCTTGGGAATGCAAGAATCTGGGCAGAATTACACATCGGATCGGATGAAGAGAAAGGTATGCGTTGGCGTTTGGCGAGAAGGAGTGTGGGTCGCGGTGTGTTGTGATATTCGGGATAGGCGTCGGTTGTTGGGCCAATGTGCCATTGTTTATGTTTTTTCAGCAGGGAAGAAGGCCCGAGCCCAGGAAAAGAGAGCCACAGCGAGCAGGCGCTGAGCAAAACAACAGGAATCGCCGCTGCGAAAAAGAATGACCGAGTTTAAAACCTCAGCCCAACCGAGCAGCTGTCTGGAATTCATCTTCTTTGTGTCTCCGGAATCCTCGTTAATTTGTGCCGCTTGCGACGTGCCGTTTTGACGGGTACATACAAACCCTGCTCGGCTTCGTTCTTCGTTCTTACCGTTTCCTGCAGTTTTTCAAATATTTCGAGCCTCTCGTCGTGCTATCAATTGGCATTTTTTATCTTTTATATCACTTATAGATTGCTATATATACACCTCCACATATCGTCGACCGAGCTGGCTGTTTTGTTGGTGTCAATGCTTTGACGCCGTCGTGTGTTTTTGGTGCGACTTTGATTATATCCCATTTAATAAAGAGAGTGTGCGATGCCTCCTTCCTCTCGCTCAGCTTCCGGTTCCTCGCGTCCTTCGACACGCAGCTCTCCTCCCACAGACGTCGGTGAACCGTCCAAGATGTCTCCAATCGACGGCGAAGACGTCGATGTACCTCCTGTTGCTCCAGAAGAAGTCGCTTTACCTTCAGAGTCTTCGCATGATACTTTACTCGAAACCAGGAGTAAAGACGATAGCGAAATAGACGCGATATTCGAGCAAACCGCGTCCGAATCCGATTCTCCTCGCCGACACCCTTCTATCCCTGATTATCACTACAGCGGCCCTCGAAATTACTCTCGCCTTACCCTTAGAGATTCCGATGATGAAATTTCAGGAACTCCTCCACCTCACCCTTTCGGACCTGTTATTAGGTCCGCGACACTCAATACCGCCAAACAAGTCGCTGGCGAAAATGGCATGATACAACCCAATGCCTACGAATCCCCCAGTCCATTCATATCTCGTAGCCGGATGTCTTCTGTAACGACGAGCCGGGGTGGAGCTAAGAATACTTTCCCTGATGGGCCAATTTTCTCACCGTTTTCTTCCCAGAAGAAAAAGAAGACCAATAGAAATGGATTTTCTAAGGGCATCCCATCACCGAGTCGTAAGGGGATTCGTTTGGTAGAAGTCCCGGTCGCGCCTTCTCCGGACCCATCCCCTCTGGTTCTCTTACATGTTACGCTTCTTCCCTTGCCGGTTCAGGGGCCAGCGTCATCCGTCCTCGCCAATCACTTACGCAAAATGATTTCTCCAACCGTTGTAGCTCGCGGCTTACTGCTACCGCATCCTAACGATGACTACGATGCTCTCATCGAAATGATAGCTGAGAATCTAGGGTTGGACCAAGAAACCCCTCCTCCGTTCAAAAAAGCCCCGACCTACGCAATTGACGACTGCGCTTCACATTCCGAAGGGTCGTATATCGACTCATCCGAGGAAGAAGCGGATTCTTATTGTCCCACATGCTCCCGTCGACGTCTGAAGCCTGAATATGTCCGTCACGATAGACCGAAAAGACATAGACGTCCGTTCAGGCACAACGAGAAATGGTACACAATTAACATATTTGCATCCAATGGACTTATGAGAGCCGGTGCTTGGAGTCGTAGCTGGGAGGAGATGGAACGGGTAGACGTGGAAGTTACCGTCACTTCCGGCTATGAAGACATCGAACCTGCTAGACTGCGACCTTCTTCGCAGAGGAGTGAAGGAAAACGAGGTTTACAAGGAAGCTTTCAGTTCAAGCGACGGATGCCACCTGTTGGAGCTGGTGTTGAGACTACAACTGATGAAGAGATGCCCAGACCTAGACGGGTATCCAACAGTCGAAGACGTCCATCTGGCCCTAGAGTTCTCAGTGGGTCCATCAGGAGTCGCAATTCCAGTACATATGTCAAACAAGAGCCTTTAAGTGAAATCGAAATCCTGCCAGATGCCGATAGGGCGAAGGAAAATTTTGAAGAGGGATTGGATACCGATGTCCCTATCTTCGAGCCTTCAAAGGAAGAAGATGGAGAGTTTGTGCCTATCTGGGAGGACAAAGATGCGAAAGATGGGGAGAATGTCAAACCAGCAGAGAGAATGCGGAGTGAAGATGCCTGGGCCACTGATGAGGAGTCTATCAAGCGAGATGCCTCCGAGCAGATCGAGTCTCCTTCGCCTGAAGATGAGGGTTCAAATGAAAATGATGAAGAAAATAGACGACTCAGCGCCTTTACCCTGAACACCGCCATTCACCACAATATCGCCGAATCTTCACGTGAATCGAGCATCATCAGCGACCTCCCTGCTGAACCGGTATCGCCCGAGTCACAACCTGAAACTATCGCCTCGCCGCCTGACGACCGAAGAATACATGCACGTAGGCAGCGTATTTCGAGACGTGGTAGCAGAGAAATCAAGCCTGCTGATCTCTATCCAGCAAGCGAAAAGACTGCCTCACGCCCGAACTCCAGTCGCAACACTGATATGCTAGCAATAATTGGTATCGCACTATCTGATGATGGTGAATCGGAAGAAGATAAAGAGAATCACCACGAGAGCGTGGACAACAAGGAAAACATTCCTTTAGAGGTTTCAGATGAGGAGCCCGAACAGCCCACTGACGACTCAATGCATCAGTACCCTGAAGAAGATGACGATCCTGAAGAGTTCAAGCCTACCTCCCCGAGAAACACACGAGCTTTTACACCGAAGACAGCAGGCCCATCCCCGATGCCCTCAAGATTCTCATCTCCAGCTATGTCCCCTGATATCTCCCCGATCGTATCACGAGCTACTAGTCCCCAGCCGTCAAAGCCAAGCCAATCTCGTGAGCGAAGACGGAGGAGCGGTCGTCGAAGCTTCGATAGGTCATTCGATACTAAAGCTTCTCAACCTTCTAGAGGCCACTCGAGACAGAACTCTTCTAATAGTAACGTTGCTTCTCCACCTCCTGAAGAGGCAAACCGTGGGGGATCGGAGTCACGGTCACCGCATATATCTCCCTCGTCATCTCCATCACCCCTGGAGAAAGAACCAATTACCGAGTCTTTGGCCGACAAACTTAGAATCATGATCCAACCAACTATTGACACGCTCTCCGCTATCCCTCTCCCAACACTCCTCTTGATTGCTATTCCCTTCGCTGGACTGATTGCATTCAGTGTAAACAGCTACGTCCAGCAGAAGAATCTAGATTTTATGGTCAGAAACTTTATGGAAAGTCAAGCTGCTAGGGAGATGCAAATGTTGCAGCAGCAGCAGCAAGTCGCTAAGCCTGTGCAGGCCGAACCTCCTAATGCATATGCGCCAGCCCCTCCCTCAGTCGTCAATCAGGTGGTTGCTGATGCAGAAAAGGCTCTGATCACAGCTGAAGAACAGGCCGAGATTGACTGGCGCAACGCGCAAAGAAAGGGCTTGGACCATGAGAGTGTGATTTATGGTATTCAAGTTGGTGGTAAATGTGTCATGCCTCAAGATGTTGCCGACGCTATAAGAAAGGCGGCGCAGGAGCGAGGTGACGACCCCAGCCCTGTCTTGGATGGTTCTCAGCAGCATGTTTTGGCCGATGGGGAGTCTGAGTTTGAAACAAACGTCGCCCATATCCAAGCTGATGGAGAAGATGAATCTAAGATTCTCGTTGAAGATGAGTATCCTGATTCATCTCAGCAGTATGAGGAAGAGGAAGAGAGAGGGAGATCCAGAGAGGATGACCAACCCCGTTATGAAAGAACTGGGTCACGATCTCCACCTCTTGCTCCTCATAGACCTCAACGAGAGCGCTCTAGGGATAGAAAGAATGTTGCACAGCAGCTGTATGACTACTATCACCAACCTCCAAATGTTATCGATGATTACTATGATAGAATGTCGGATGCTGGTGATATCGACGTTGGCAAAATGGATGTTCGCGACGGCGGGTTAGAAGATGCGTGGTATCATCAAGAGATCCCTGAGATGATGTTGCCGCCACCTTTGCGAGAAGTTCCTGCTAGTCCGAGCAAGGTCCAAGATCCTGCTGCTAAAGAATTACAATACTCTGAGGAAATAACTGGAGCCGAGATGTTGGAATCTTCGCCGTACCAAGAAGTGGAGGAACTGCAATCTACCTCCATCGAGCAAACCAAAGGCGAACCGCTTCTCCCCGTCACACCAGGCCAAGCTGGCAGCCCTGCCCAAAAGCCCTTGGAACCACCAGCACGTCCAGAACTCAAGCCCGCTGGCTCCCCTGAACAGAAGCCCAAAACCAAGCCTACCCGTGCTCCCAGACGAGGCCGCTCACCCAGAGCAAAATCTCAGGAGCAACTAGCAGAGCCTGAATCTAGCGAGTCTGTTCCCGCTCAGATTGAGGAAACGGAAGAAACGGCTCCCTCTCGTCCAGCTTCAAGACATGGGTCTGCTCTAGAAGAATCCCCGCGGCCTATTGTGAGGACCGGTTACACACCCCAGCAGAGGCCTCACGACTATAACTCTCGCCCGCCTACGCGAAATGGTAATGCTAAATCTGATGACGCTGCGTCGCGCCCGGCCTCTCGCCCTCCTACGAGGAATGGAAGAGCCGGATCTCGACCTCCATCTGCGAGTAGATCCGCATCACGACCCCGAACAACCCCCAGAAGCGGTAGCAAGCCCCGGGCAAGCTCTAGGCCGCGCAGCTCAGGTGGAATGAAGAGTTCTTCCACATCTGTACTTTCTAGCGCTACCATGGCACCGGTACAAGAGGCCGAGACTATTCAGGAGCAAACAGTAGAAGAAGCTGAAGCCTTTGAGTACGAGCCATTGAATCTTCAACTGAACAAGGGATCAGCTTCCTCGCAAACCTCTTCAGAAGCACCAGCTCAGCCTACACCTGAAGCGCCATCATGGACAGATGGACTATTCCAAAGGTTGACCTTCAGATTCGGTCGCCAGCAAGCTGTTGACGACGGCAAGAAGACTGAGACAACTACCCAAGCCGTAGACCTAGCTGTGGATACAGCGACTGCTGCCCCTGAGCCATCTGTGGAACAAGCTATCCCATCGTCGGAGGCATCTGAACCCACCGAGGAACAATATTACGACGAGGCTCAGCAGCAGGTTCAAGACCAATTGCAACATACCACTGAGCAATATGGAGATTACGCCTATGACGAAGAGTATGCTAGCAATGAGGATCATCACATTCCGGAAGGATTAATTGAGGAAGAATATGTGTTTGAGGATGATGGCGAGGAAAACGCAGCTTATGGTGCTGCTGAGGAGTTTGATTACGAAGGCTTCAAGAACAGTCTATGAGATATTTCTGACGGTTCGTCTAAAACCCAAGTAAGATGGTAAAGTATATATTGGAGGTGTTTTGGAGTATTATGATTTCAATGCTTTTATGGTGATGAGACGATCTTAAATCGGGGAGGATATAATTTTTATTAGCTTTTGATGTTTCTGAATGACGTTTTAGCAATATATTTCTCCAAATAACCTCTTTCATTTCGATGAGCATTTCTTTTGTAAATAAAAGCTTTTGAGATAACTTTTGCATATAGGATGCTTGTAATTCAAAACATTACTACTCTTGTATATTTTCGGACTTGCAAATACTTTATATCTATTAATACAAGCACCATTTACATGACCAAAGTTCGTATATATACGGGTAATCCGGTGATAATATTGTACAGCTCGAACCAAATCAAAACAACCGATACCCTCAACGCCGCAGTCCTATCCGCCAATGCATAGATGTTACAAAATTTACCGTAGATATAATTCAAAGTTTACTTTCCTTCTTATTACCATTTGCACCCGTTTCACTACTAACCGCATCCTCGCCTTTAACATCCTTGATCCTCACCAACCCTTCTTGGAAACACGTAGCCAGTAACCTACCATTACTGTCCGTTATACGTTGATGCACAAGACCTCTCTGGTCACCAGCCCATGGTGTATCACTTTCTAAGAACATCCACTCATCCGCTCTAAACGGCGCGTGGAAGTAGATTGTATGGTCGAGACTGACCATCATGCCAACACTTGCGGTTTTATGAGCACGAAGGATGGTACCGAGGAACCATGAGTCGGAAACGTAGGCTAGGGCTTCGAAATGGGGTGCTGAGCCTGCTGGGGCGCCGATTGTGCCTTTGGCACGGATCCATGAACGCACGCGTTTTGTGGTTGGGTTGGCATCGTTATCTGGTTGGTGTTATCAGGTTAGTACTGCACCGCCTTTAAATGTGATATTGGTTCACACGTACTGTTATGAATACCGAGAACACGCCGTTCGAAGGGATCACCCTCCTTAGTCCTCTTCCATTGTTCGAAACCTTCTTCTGTCATTCTACCCTGCTGTACCATCTTTCTCGCGATTACTTCTCCGTCGTCACATTCTTCAGGTTTGCGAAGATCTGTTGGTAGTGGTTCCTGAGCCTCCAAACTGGCCTTCCCCTCGCTGGGACGTTGGAAGCTGCAAGTTGTGGTAAAGATACAACGTCCTTTCTGCCGTGCTTGCACAGTTCTAGTTGCGAAACTGCGGCCGTCACGGACCAGCTCGACGGTGTAGATTACAGGGATGGTCCAGTCACCCGCCAGCACGAAATAACAGTGCATGCTGTGGATTGAAAAGTTGACAGGGACGGTACGTATCGCTGCGGCGAGGGATTGGGCTATCACAGCGCCGCCAAAGATGCCCCGTGCGTTTGGGGGCCGCCATAACGGACGGGTGTTGGTGAATACGGTGGGACCGAGGTCTGTCAGAGCGGTGAGCTCGAGGGTGCTCTCGATGAGGCTATGATGGGGTAAGGGGGGCGGAGGTGGTTTGATTGTTTGGGAGGAACTGTCTGGCATGGCTTCGTTGTCGTCGTCGAGGTCGTTGGGGTCTGCGGAGGAGTGGCCGATGGAGAGGAACTCGCCGAGGGATATGGGCATTATTTTATATCTGTGAGGATGGTATGCGGAATTCGGCCGTGGTATAATTTGCCAAGGGTACTACTACTCGGTCGAGGACTCTTAAGAGTTTATAAGCTTATTTAAGGGTGTGTGTATCGGATTGATATAGCATCATTCCATTCATCGAGGCATTTCAGTTCGAACCGGTTTTGATATTTCGGGACCGCCGTGATACCATAGCCGGCCTGGCGCCGGTGCCGTTTGAAGCGAACGAAACCTCGTGAAAGAGAGCTGGGACGACCTCGGGCCCGACGTCTGTCTGCCTCGGCTGCTGGATGTAATTATAACACACACTCAACACGCCCACTGGGCACAAAGAAATGGCAGGCTCTGGGTCGCCCCTCCTAGCTAAGTACGATTCTACGAGACTCCACAGGGAGATATCAAAATATGAATGCTAATAGCATAAAAAAAATTTTTTTTCATTGCAGCCCTTAATCATTGAATATGAGAAATACAGGTAGACTATTATCACAGGATTAAGATTGGTTTCAAGTCAGAGACGTTCAGCTGGTATCGTTATAGAGATTGGGGAATGGTAGGCATGGGTTCCAATACTATTCGGATTTTAAGTAAACCCTGTTTATTTGCGATATCGACTACCGTAATGCTGGAAACAAATAACGGACCCATCCCGTGAAGAAATCGACGCAACATATCCGAAACTGCTGCAACTTCGACGATACCCATTAGCAGGGACCATAAACTCTGACGTGAATACCTCCCAGTCGAACCTAGCCTATCACGATCTAAAGCTGCCAGAGTGAAGGCCTCGTCAAGTCTGCCCGCCGACTTCTTATCTTCGTCTTTAAATATCTTCCAGATCTCATTTAATACCATTATAGAATAATGGCTTAAATGTTTGATAGTTATGTATTTAAGCCGTTGAGATCGGGCAATAGCTTGCGGGTCATCCTGGGTGAAGCCTTTCCAAACTTCGTAGTATACCCGAGCTAAGTCTGATATTCTTAGTGGTAATGCCGAATTCCCGCCTGCGTGAGGAGCCAGAACTTGCGGAGCGTTCACAAGCACCATATGCCCAAAACAGAATCGATTTATAATTCCCGGATAAATTCTGAGCACGTAAGGGCCATCGCTCCACTGGTATCGAAACTGAATGTAAATGTAATTCCTTATATCCTTCTTCGTAATTTCATCATCTTCTAATTCGTCTAGAAAACCTTGGGTCGACTTGGTCACTTTCCGATTTTCCGCTGGCGGAAAATCCCAGATACTCCGGATATTGTAGTTGCTTCCCTTATAGACCCCCATAGAATATAAATCTGCCTCAAAACCGGTCTAGTCTGGTGGTCGCCGTTGTTGATTTGCTCTGGACAGTTGATATAAAGTATAAAGTTCACCGAGTAGCAAAGTCTCCGTGGGTACCGTCTGCGAGTTATATATTTTATTTAGCATCTTATCCCCCCCCTTTAGCTCCCTGACCTGTCCCGACACTGCCCAACCCGACTATTAACTGGTATGACAAAAAAATAATTTCTTTCGATTTTTTATACTCTTCTTCATCAATCAGCCATCTTACGACTATATTTGAAACTACCGTCGTTCTTGGATCATATAAGAAAGGATCCATTTGTTCGTAAAACCTTGGCGCTATACCACTAACAGCTGATACTTCCGCCGTTCCTAAAAGAATCAACCATAGTCGAATCAACCTTAATTTTGGGTCAGAGCGATTTTCTCGAAGAAGATCTGCTAAGGAAAACAAGGCATCCTGTGTTTCTGCTGGGCGGGAAAGCCGCAAAATTCTGAAATTTTCGATTATATCCGGGTAATATTTGTATATTTCTTGCAAAACCCGTTGCGTTTCCTTTCCTACTTGCAAGAAAGTAACGGTCCGAATACCGTGCTATTCTGATAGCATTAGAGTTATTTTTTGCTGCCTTTTTGGGATAAGCGTTCGAATACAATTTTGTCCAAGTTTCATAAGAAACATCTCTCAAGAGGCTCGATAATTCATTTGGTTTATATCTTTCCGGAAGATAGGTGTATTCATAATAATCACGCTGCCAGCAATTTTAGAACGTGAGGCACTAACTTCGATTACGTACTCTTTTTGACAGCCTTCTCTTTTTCTCCACCGGAGTCTGGCGCACCTCCTATTTTCGGGAATGCCTTTGCCACCGAATAGCCAAGAATCTAGGAATGGCGAAATCTGGCGTAAAATATTCGATGGTGAATAATGCAAAAATCGCGCTAGTTCGAGACTAGGGTACGGTATATCTTCGGGGTTTGGGTTATCAAAGGTTGATCGGAAATTGTCATTTCCTTGAGAATTGGACCTCGTGGAAAATCTCTCTGTTGAATACTTGACGTCGCGCCTCAAGGTAAGTAGATGTTTCGTTGATACCCTCAGTATATAGTCTCTCAATTACTTCCGGGAGAGTATCAGGATCGTCGCTCCCATAAACGAGGCAATCTGTGAATAACTCTGGGAGGCGGACGATGTTACTATATGGAGTGGCTTCTTTTCCCTCTTCTTCTTCATTCGCACTATCCTGATCGGCAGCAGGCTCATCTTGACCGGAATCTGCCCCAAACTGCAAATTTGCATATCTTGATTGGCTGCAGGCTCCAGTTGCACGAAAATGAAATAATCGAGTTTGCCCGCTTCCGGAATACTCCAACTACCGATTTGAATGAGGTCTACTAAGGGTGTGCTGAGGAACTGGGGACGGCTTTCTAGAAAGAAGCGGACCGCCATACCCTCCGGCGTCTCGTAAAATTCGTTGAGAACCGTACTCCAGGACTCACTGTCGTCGTTGCGGTATATAATACTACTACCCTGGCTCGGTTTATGGTTATTGATAAATGTACTCCTCGGTTGCTCATCAGGTATCGCTTGGAATGTGAAATATCGAATCCGTGACCAACCCTCCTGGGAACACCAAGATGAGAATAGAAGCTCGCCCATTTTCTGACGCTCTAGTTCATAATATGCCTTATCCATATCATGGACGAGACCTTGGAGAGGTTCTGGGACCTTAACAACGACTATATGTTGCTCTTGCGAGGATAGACTGACCTCGTAGATCTCTTCTTGAAATAATGAAGTAGGGTCTGTAATGGTGATTTGGACATAAGGAGTATTAGGACCATCATAGTGTCCACCACTCTTCAGTTCTCGTTGGATAGGGTGAAAGCTAATTCTATTAGACGTCTGTGATATAATAATAGGAGCTCGCACCAAGTCTTCCACAACTTGTAGCTCCCGACTTTCGTCCTGCTCCAACAGATCAGACTCAACTTCATCGCTGGATACGTCTGCAAGTGTTAAGATGACAGGTGCTGGAGGTATGGGGAAATCTTCAGAGTTTGATTGGGTCTTGTGAAATATATATTTAATCGAGATTATTTTGGTAACTCTCATTCCACTGACGAACGTTGCACACATGTTTATGATGGCTAGGATTTCCCGAGTGCCTAGCACCGCATTCCAAATTTGGGCATCACCTCCCGCATCAACGTCGTCCAAACCAAGCTTTACTGGTCTTGGGGCTGAGGTAGCATCCTTTAGATCCGAGAACGCATCGTCTCCATAGTATATCCGGTATACTTCTTCCAACACCGCCAAGGTCAACTTATTTTCTACGTTCCAGATAGTAATATATCTTAGATTCGTCGTTGGTGTGAATGATGACCCTGAAGCTCTTATCAGCAAAGAGTGCTCAGTCGCATGGCTGTTTGAACCGATGCTCCAACATTGATATAAAGAACTAACCAAATTTTCGTTCGAGGGGTTGAAGAAACTTTCGCTCCACCAGAAGGCGAAATGTTTGTCCTTGCGAGAAGAACTGGTTCGAAGTATCGTCCTGATTCGATTATCCGGTAAATATTCCAGAAAATGTACCTTCCGATAAGACGCCCCGTTGCGGATGATATTTTCTTCATCGCCCCATGCTGAATTTTCGCCCTTAAGATCTTGCAGAAGAGACGTAAAAGGATAGAGCTATCCCACACTCCATGATACATCGAATCGTAGGTTCGCATCGATTTTTTCGGGCTCTTCGTCATTACTATGACGTTGATGATACTCAACTTCTCGATGCGTTCGATATTTTTCGGCACGCTCCCCATTTGCTACTGCTTCTGTGACTGCTCTGAGTCGAATATCATCTGTGTTTGCCTCGGTGGCCATGCGTGTTCCACTGCCCCCCTCTCCTCGATCCCCGCTGGATTTGCCCTTCCCTTTGTCCACTCTCGGCTGGTCCTCGGGTCCCGGTGTCCATTCCCCAAGCTGAAGGAGAATGACAGCCGCTGTTTTCTGTTGACCGTCCAAATATCCCACGACTTGCATACTGATTATTTGCATGTTATTTAGATCGTTTCGGTAATAATATAAGAATTGGAAACAGGGGCGAACCTCTTTTGTACTTAATATTGCTCTCCAACTTTTTAGAAGTGTTCCATCATCTAACTTATTTTTGTCTAGGATAATAGGGACACCACTGTTTATGTTATCTTTTGATCCGTTGATTTTAAGCGATTTCAGGACAGAATTTAGAATACTAATTGTATCCTGGTCCTTGATGTTGTAAAGTGAGATATAACGGAGTTGAGAATCTGGGTTGTCCTTGAACTCAACTTCCCACGATCTGTACAGGAACTCTATTTGTCCTTTTCCCCCACTCCTTCATTTAGCCAACTGAAGAAACAGTCGACGGCGATATGCTCGTTTTTTAACGAATGAATAACTTTGAAAAACAGGGTCTGAGGCTTCAGTTACCCAAATCAGACCAGTGAGAAGAATGAGTCGAATGAATGAATTCTGATATTCAATAAGACCCGATCCCAGGCCGAACCTTTCGTATATAGGTTGCGGGACGGGGTATTCATAAGTTTTATCATCTAATTTGCTCATTTCCAACTTTGTATGTCGTCAGGTCGATCAGATCTTTGGGTAACCGCGGGTATCCTCGCGCGGCTAGTTCACGAAATAGTTCATCCTCAACCTGAAGATCATTTCCGGCAGTGATAGCGTCTTCGAATAGGAAATCTTGTGCCGTTTTTGATTGTTTTCTCAGTGGGCGTCCTCCTTCTTCAGGGGTGGAGCTTCCCGGTCTTTAATCAGTGCGTCTCTGAAATTTAGATGTACTCGAATACACTTGTGACTTGGCTAGCGTAGCGTTCGCCAGGCTGATTTCTCGGTCCGCGATTGAGCCGACATATTTTGTTTCTTTCAGCTCATCTACCGCAATACTATCATCTTGAGGGAGGGTATGGGCTTTAACAAGACAGTTAAGAGTATTGTGATCAAGTAATAAAACAAGCAACACAAAAACTAAAGGGTTCGGCGATATATCCATTATGATTATAGTAAGCTCGCGGACCGGCAAGGTCGATACGTTAAGCTTATGAGGTCGAAAGGGAGAGAGAGTAGCTACGTAACTTTTGTGTGATGTATCAGGATATATCGCAATACACAAGACAACCAGCTCTTAATTGTTATTACAAGTCTATTCCTATTTTCAGGGATACAGAGTAGACTTGAAGGTAAGGAATTTAGATATAATTTCACTAGGAAAAATCTTGTGAAGTAGTTGGATTCGGAAGGGTTTGAACATGGGGGCGGAATTCCGCTGAAATATATATCAAATAAACTGGTTGACTCTTCTTGAAAGTTTTCAGGAAGCTCCAGTTTCAGTGTTATCATAGCGCGAGATACATGCCAACACAAGAAGTATATGTGCAGCCTAGCATGTTAATTTAAAATTGATCATATACAGCTAAGTTTAAAACCAAGTTCGAAATTGTACCACAGCGTGATTGGAATTGATAACAAAATGTACAAGGTGGCTGTATAGTTATAGTTGTAAGCAGTTGCTCTAGTAGGAACCGCTCACAGCCCTGTATTCGGGATTGGTACTAGGTGGTAAAAGCAACGGTCATATCTATCCATGTGCGGCAAAATATTGTGGCTTATCTTGTACACTAGACGGTAGCACACAGGAGAGTGTCTGGTTTTTAAACCTCCTTATCTCTATTGGACAATTAAAAATAACTTGGTACGATATTACAACCTCACGCGACATTGCTATGTATAATCATCAACATATACCAACACTACAACCTTACAACACAAAACGAGCCTGTATATGGTAGTTGAGCTGAATTTCGCCTAGCACCAAGTGAACTAGATCCATAGTAGGTGTTTTGCATTTTGTGTGAGCTTCTGGCTTATGAGAGAAGCTGTGGTAACATCCAATGCCAACAATCTATACAATCTATATTGTAATCGGCGGTTAAAACTGGACCTCTTTTTTTCATGCTCTTCATCCTTCTGTTTCCTCTTATTCTTTATCCCTTTTGAAGCCTGTAACGGAAAGAAATGATAAAATCACACTTATTCCTTCAGATTATTACAGCATTCTACTGTTGCACTAGATCTAGAGCAAACTAGAGTATCTGGATTAATTTGGTGTCCGGATCCCAATAACATTTTCGTTTGCTCGCTTTGGTTTGGTTCAGGGCCACACAGTGTAATGCCAAATGCACAAATCCAATCCAAGTCACTATCACACCCAAAACTTCATGAACTTTATCCTCCGGTGTTGCAGGACAGGGTTACTGTATAGACAAATGTTATAGGATTGGAGTCTCTTCTCATCTAACAATCTCGAAACCCATCCAATCATTGAGACCACTTTCCAATTTAAATCAATCCCACTGTAGTCTGTTTCAGATGCCAAACCTCAAAATCGTGATCAAAACTTTACATTCAAACAAATCAAATACCTTTTAGTCTCTCAGATACAACGCATTTGTCAGTAGAGGTGTGAGCAATAGAAAGCCGTACAGGTTCTTTTATACTTATATAAGCGCTTACTTACGTATTTCATACGGTGTATCTATATATAATTTATAGCTATATTTCTCCTGTATTATTCTATAGCTCGGTTCAGAATTGCAATACTAAAAGAAAAAGAAAAGTAAAACGAGAATTTAAAAGCAAAAGAAGGTTTAGAAAAAAGGAACGGAAAAGAAAAACGACCTGGATTATCTTTGGCCAAGGATTAATAAAACGTCCACGCATAGTAGCCTGAAGCGGCTAATAAATATCTTTGATAATCGAGGAACAGCAACTGTGGAATAAAGAAGCTTGTTAAACCAAAGTTACTATCAAGCTAAATGTAATTATAAATAGCCATTAAAAAAGGGGGCTTCTCAGGTGGAAGATATTGTATTTACTATCCTGACTGCTGGCTGTATTCGTAGGAAGATCCGGATGGAATTATCTGAGCTGGACTGCAGGACGTAAATGCCATGAATATATCTCTGGCCTAGTCCATTTGCGTATCTTTGGAGCATGTATGCAACCGAAGCCACCTCAAATGTCCCCATGAGCAAGTTCCAGCTGGAAATATGATCAACTGTCTGCCCAGAGAAGGGTTCAAGATCCGTAGGATTCCTGGGAGCCGGATATGTAGGATTTCGTACGAATATTGATATAGAGCTAGCAAAATTTTCCAATATACCATGCCAAATATAATTGATTATCTCGGTTGTTCCGGAACTCAGATTTTCCAAAGTAATCAATTCTAACTGAGGAAGTGCAGAGGACCCTGCATACGCTAGGTCAGAAAGAACGGGTACATAAGTTCTCCATACTTCGAAAAGGATTTTGGAAAGTTCAGAACGCCGTTGTTCCACAATGGCATCAGCTGCATCGTCCGTGAGGTCGTCAAACAGTGGATATTGTCGAAGGATAAGGTGCTGTAAGCGTGCTCCAGGGCCAGCCCAAATTCCGAATCGCACCTCGCGGTCTGTCGGATAAATTTCGGTCATTGCATAAGCCCCATCAACAACTGAAACTTGCGATACTATCGCACTATTGTCTAGATGGAGCGACAATGCAAAATTCTTGTTTTTGAGGGTACTCCTCAATCCGCTTGTCAAGACCTCTGGGAGTCTTTCGCCTGTCCCTATTTGCTTCGCGTGATATCGCGTTAAATCAAGAGGGGCACTATCAAGAAACGGAAGCCTATGCATGATTCCTCCCCACATAAGACTGGAAGCTAGTTGGTCACCAATAATAGCTGTATCCGACAGCCAAGGATATTTTAACCGTCGAAACGCTCCTTGGCCTGTCGCTCTACATCGAAATCCATCTGGAATACCCGATTTTACCTTCTTTCTCCCAGGCTTATCCAATCTGAATAAGATTTTTGCCGTCATTTCACCGCTGGCCTCTGTGCTATCATCCCTTTCCCATAGGATCACAATCGTCGACACTAACAAAGGGGCATCGTTGCGCGGATCCATCTCCGGCCGGCGCCGCAAGTATATATCATTTGCCGCGAGAGCCTCTGGTAGCCCGGTAAGAATTAACCATAGTTGCGTCATTCTTAAGCTGGGATTTTTCGAAATAGGGGGGCCGGTGCCAGTCCTTATCCCGGTTTCTGGTTCACTCGCCGGCATCCTCAAAAATACGTCCCGTGGAAGGTCAAAATCAGGATACGAAACTACAAGAAGGCCTGAGGGCTGGAACAAATCAGAATACTCTCTGTACACTGAATTTAATACTTTAGTACTCATTTTTCCAACCTTTAAAAAAGTTACAAACCTATTTCCAGCGAAATCAGTGCCTCGTTCAACCGCAGGTAAGCTGCCAATGGCTGATCCTAGAATCACTTGACCTCTATTCCAATAATGCCTCCAAGCAGCGAAAATGATGTCGCTGATATTGTTCAACTCCGCAGAGACAGTAGCGCTACTTCCTTCATCAGGAGTATCAATGACGACAACGCTTCCAGTTACTTGACAGACGGAGAGTTGATAGGTGTAGCCCTTTCGCTGTTTTGGCGCAATAGAAAACCGAAAATGAGGGTAGGTCGCGGAATTTGCTATTTTTGAAGCTGTAAAATATGGTACAATATCTTCGGGTGTGAAAACACTCGTGGCACTCTCAAATAAAGGATAAGATGGATCATCTATCTTCCCAAGCATTTTAATATCGTATCCACTCAAGAAAATCCCCGATGCCATTTCATTCGAGATTTTTGCCCACACCTTTCCACTAATATCCAATGAGAAAATTCTTGTGTAACGATCGCGATTTCGCGCGCCTTGAAGGAAATATCTTCTCAATAATAAGACATCCTGCATTTCGCGCTGTAGGCTGTCTAAACTTTCAGCAACTTGGCCACTAGTCATTACAGGAGGCAGAAAGCCGCTACCCCCCGCTGGTAGGAGCAAATTATTTCCCTCGGCTAGTAGTGACTGTAAGAGCGGATCTTCAAACTGTACAAAAATGAAGAGATCAGAGGGGCCGCCTTGAAAGTGCCTGCCAATCTCTATAGAGTGTATTATCGGACTGATCAAGAAATCCAAATGCTCCTGAGTAAGCGCTCCAATGGTACTCCCCTCTGTCGTCGTGAAAAAGTCAACAAGAAAATCATCCCACCCGTCACCCCCATTGAGGAATGTGAAGACTTCTACTTCATTCCCGATATAGCGAAGTATAAGATGTTCTCCAGCGTTGGAGACCTGTTTAAATGTAATTTCCGCAATCTTTGACCAACCTTCTTGAGAAAACCAGGCTGAAAACATGACATTTCCTAATGCGGTATATATATCTCTCTCTGCCAGTAATCTAGACCGCTCTTTTGATGGCGGCGTCGTGATACCATCTAAAAGCAAGTGATTCTCTGTAGAAGACATTGCGAATCGGTATGTATATTCGTGAGAATAACCTCGTTCGTCTTCTATCTTATCAATGGTTTGAAGCTCAATGTATGATGGCTTGTTCGATGGTTGATAGTTTGTTCGGCCTTTCAGGGATTTTTCAAATGGATTCGGAACGATTTGGGTGGAAAGGACTTTAATGTTAATCTGTGATTGTAGACCCAGCATATCCAACCGCTGGCTAGCCTGTTCTCGTAAGTCTTCTTCAAGTAGCTTGAGTTCCGGAGGTCTTCCCGCCACTATTTCTTCGTTATACTGATGATCGAAGGAAAGCTCTATTAGTATTGAAGCCCCTTTAGGATGCCTGTTACCGGAAGGTGGGGCATGAAATGTGAATGAGATTTTTGAAATTTTGGCCTTTCTTAACCCAACTGGATGATCCTGACACATGGAGTTAATCTCTCCAATCTCGACTGTTCCCACAAGAGCATCCCATAATCCTAGCCAAAAATCATCTGGATTGTTCCCGGGTGTCCATTCGTCAAAAGCCAGTGAGAAAGATGTCTCAACATTCGATAAAGCTAATCCGCTTCTTTCGTATATCTCTTGAAGGATTACAATAGTCTCCCAGTTCTCAATGTTCCAAATTGTGATATACTGGAGGTATGTACTTGGTATACGAATTGGTGTTAATTTGTAGTCTCCTAGAATCTCCTGGCTTGGTTGGTCATTGGAGCCTATAGCCCAACACTGATATACCCACTGCGAAAGAGCCAGGTTATCTAGGGCGTCTTGACTCCACCAGAATGCAAAATGGTGCTCATTTGTTGAGGCAGCGGCTCGAAAGATGACCTGGGTGCCGGCATACCCTCCTGAGAAAGATTGCATGATGTTGATTTTTCTCCATGTAGCCCCATCGCTCACACCTTGCTCTTCGCTGGGCCATCGGTTTCCCGGAGATCCGGACTTTATCGTTTCGATGAAAAAGTTAAATGGATATACTTGCCCTCCGGTCCACGAATAGTCAAAGAAAAGGGTCTCTGGGAGCATGTGTAGGCTTGTGTCTGTTACTTCTGCGCTATTCCATAGCGATTCATGTAACAACGTAGTCCTCCATCTCTCCTTTCCGTTGCTAACTGCATTGTTAAAAATCGTCTCTCTGCTAACTTCACTTTCAGTACTCGGTTTCCTAATATCGTCATTACTATCATTATTGTTATTGTTGCTGTTGCTATCTCCTCCTTCAGGTTGTTGAAGCTCTAGCACAATAAGTACGGATTTCTCTCCTTTGTGTTTAGGGAAGTCTGTACCTCGAAGCGTAGAATAGATGGCGGATATTTCTGCATCATAGAGTGAATGCCGATATTTATATAACATTTCGCTAACCGCTAAGACTTCAGGAATTCCTCTCATAGCCGCCCAAAGCTCTCTCTGGATGCTGTTTTCTGGTCGGTCCTTGACATCAGAGAATCTAAAATTGACAATCTTGTCTAGCGGTAGCTTGGCTTTTTGGTATGCAGTTTCCATTATCGCTTGTGTCGCCGGCCTAAATATCTCCGGCATTATGATGTACTTTATACTATCTTGATTGCTAGCGCTAGCCCATTGTTTCCAACAAGCATAGAGCATGTCGGGCAAAGAGCTCCCGTATCTTGGCAACTCTGAAACCGCTCCACCATACCCGCCCCACAAAACCAGCATATTGCCCTTTTTTGTAGAGACATACGTAAGCAAAGAACTTTTATCTAAGTTTTTATCTGTCGGCACGGGTAATCCCTTCTGAATTAGACCGGCTGCTTGATAAAGTGCTTGGTCTGGGTTTATTTCATTCTTCAGATTCATACCCTCAAGAGACTTGATAGTATTAGGCCCAATGATGGTACCAATGGGATAAAATTTTGTCTTTAAATTGATTCGACTGAAGTCTTCGGCGAGTTTCGCCTGTAATGTTTGTTCATCTTGAGCAGTTTCTGAAACTCTGAACGCGGCATCGTAGACTCGATCCCACTGATATCTTGCAATGCTAGCTTCATATTCGTCAATCTTTTGTTGCTTTGAAGGTCCGCCATCTTCTTCCGGACTGTAGGGACGCTTTGTACCGTTTTTTCGTTTTTTCAGCTGTGTAGTCGCTTTTTGGCTACCTGCCTGTCCGGATGTGGGTTCTAGTAATAAATTCCCTTTTCCGAGGTTCGTTGGGCAAATGGAGTTCGCGTGATCTTGATGGAGAGAGACTATCAAACTCGGTAATGGATTAAGAGAGCAAAAAGTTAACTTTTGTATACGCGTATCCAGACTAGCTATGGCGACATAACATCAAAACGACGCGCTCCACCTCTGAGCAACGTGTAGCGAAATAGATGTAAGGATTTGATAAATATACCTAATATCGCTTCTTTTTTGGGAGAACTATGCCAACTTTGGGTATCGTAGCCATGGTCTCCGATACATCTCGCCTCTAGGAGGTTAATTAAAGGACATGTATAGAGTAGGAAATTTAGAATAAAGGTATTTCCTGGCCGCATTATATTCGTTTCCCACTAAACTTTGTGTAGGAACCGAAACTTAGTGTTCAGTAGTCTCGGGGCTTTTGGCAGATTCTCAAAAATAGTAAAATAGTAAAATATTATGTATATTCTTGTATTTCAATATTTTTTGATGCAGAAGTATCTGATATCAAGTGTCGCTAGATAAAACCTTCGAGTCCATTTAAATTGCTTTGACTAGGAACCTTAATCTCTGAAGAGAAACTTGGTACCTTTTTATGTCACTCGTGTCAGAATCATCCGGCTGGCACCGATATATCTATTAACATGTTATGTATGTATTCTAGTCGAAGCTGAAACTCAGTTCCCAACTTTGTCTCGTAAGCCGTTCGTGGCGCACGAACCAACCGCCAACCCGGAGAGCATATTACTACCTTAAAGCCTAGAAACCGCCAAGCCACTAGGTTACTGATGCTTCGGAAAACCCAAGGTATTTAATAGTCTCGCGATATGTTATTTGGATAGCTTGCTCAATTGCGTACTTGAGTTCAAACCAATCCCGGTTGGTATCAGTCGTTTGGTTTGCCGACTAAATCCAATTTACGCCAACCTGAGCTATATATACATCAAGGACCTGCGAAATCTGGGTTAATTCTACAACTTGAACTGACGTCTGCACAAGTTCTCAAGATTTTCAGGATATCAATGCTTAACATATTATGACTGAATGTGCAACAACATTTAGCGAATAGCTCCATGCTCCATGCTCCATGCTCACCCTCTAGTATTGTATTGATGCTTCCGCTGCTGAAGCTCTAACATAATATTACTCGCGCGCATAGAGTTAGTAGGCGCAGAATCAGGTCTCTTCCAACCCAGACCTCCCTTTATTCTCTATGAAGTTTGATGCAATAAAAATATCGGGTGCCACAACTCGGACAGCATGTCCCACGTTCCTGTGTGGTTTTCAGATCTGTTGTTAAGATACTTTATAAAAGCCTTGCCTAACCAACTTGAGACTATATTGACGAAATACAACAGCTCTGACATCCCGCTCTCTAATGCTAGTCGCTGCGCCATAATGAGTATTCAACCTACGGTCATGTCTGTGAAATCTCAGCTTGATCGCGGAGCCATCCTAAGGTTACGATAATTTGAAGGTTAGAATGTCGAGACTAGTCGAGATACTGCTTCTGACGGCATCAGGTGAAAAGTAAACCGAAATGAACAAAAGGCTATGATATCGATTCGCTCGAGGTATAGATATCTACCAATATACAGAGTTGGGAGGCAGATGGTCCGGAAAAGTTGGAGAGTGTTCAGAAAAAAGGTAGAAGAATTCAAAAATCCGTCGACCGAAAAACCACCAACGAAAAAAAAGAAGCATTATTCTAATAGTAAGACATCAGCGAACATTAAGAAAGAGAAAGAGAAAAAAATATGACACAAGAAGAAAAATGTGAAGTAATAAAACGATGATATATATATGTCGAGGACGTTAAAAAAACTCTGTTCGAGTGATCGAGGGGAAAAGGCTCCTCTTTCACACAAAACTTTGCGAGAACCTGTCTTGTTCATTTTGAGAAAGCAGAGAGTTGTCATTACTTCGTGACTCTTGAGTTTTTGCGGTCTGCTGTCTATGCCTCAACGTTTCGGGCCACAAAAGAACTAGAATCTTCATTTTGCCCTTTCTATTCATTCAACTTTTCTCCCATGAAAAACGTTCGCACCCAAGTCTATAAACCTTCGAAGTCCCCTCTCCCACATCACACCTCTAGATCATCACCGACCTCAGCCCCTCTCGCGTCGCACCCGCAAAAGTCGAGCCCGTTTTATAGGTTTCTGATTTAGTGAGGAGCACCGAGCTCGATACCACCAGTAGCACCAAGAGCCTTCTTGATATCACCGTAGATGGCGAACTGGAAGGCGGTCAAGGTACCAACCATGAAGAGACGGGCTGGGAGACCGGTGAAGGAGCCACGGATACCGAGCTCACCACCAATTTTGACAAGTCTGGAGATGGTGCTCTCGCCAGGAAGACCCCTATTAAAATTCTAATTAGTATCTCCGTTGATTTAACTCGAGATTAGTTTCGGAAGTCTGGGGTTGACGTACTTGGTCTTGTTGATCTTGGACAACATGGTATCAGCTGGCTGCGAGATGATGGCAGCAGCGAAACCAGCACCCAAACCGGATCCCAAGTTGACAGCGGTCTGTAGGCCGTCGCTGGCAGTTGCCTTGTTGACAACGTTGTTGTAAATACCCTCCGAAATCTTCTCAAAAACGGCAAACTTCGCCATAGTGTATGGAACTCTGAAATCTCCAGATTAGCAAATAGAGTATTATATGACGATATTGAATGTTATTTTGGTGCGTACTGCTTGAACAGAATTGGTCCGAAACCGCTGTAGAAGGCGCCAACACCTTCTTGTGTCAAGATCTTGCCAAACCCAGAAACGAGACCACTGGCAAAGGTGGGCTGAGAAACGAGACGGATACGGGTGGCTTCGAGAGGGCAGAGAGCGATATCGGCAAAGAACTCGCCGAGTGCCGAAGAAACGAGGTAGACAGCCATTCTGTTGTTGGTAGCGGTTTCGACACCCTAGAATTCGATATTGGCGGTTAGCGGATCGATATGCAATAAAAGTTGTATTTTCTCCCTCAAATCCATGGAAACGAAGTATGCGGAACGTACGAGGAAGTCAATTGACTGCTTCTTGAAGAATTCATATCCTCCGAACTTGAAGGCTCCCTGGAGGAAGTAACCGATGACGGTAGGACCGAGACCAGTCAGAAGGGCGCCGGCACCCTCAGCTTGGATGACCTGTCTGAATCCACCGATCATACCCTTGTTGTAGACGGTGGGTTCGAGCTGGATACGAGTCTTGACGCTGTAAAGAAAGAATTAGCGATACAGTCCGTTAACTCCGGGCCGTATTGACAGGTTGAAGCTATATCGGCGTTGACGTTGACGACATAGTGAGAGAAAAGGGCAACGTACACATCGACGGGAGTGAGAGCACCGTGAGTGACGGCGCAACCAACGGCACCGGCAAGCGCGTATCGCGAGTACAGGTCGATACCGGTCCGTTTTGGCTGTGGGATAACAGCAGCTTTAACGTCTTCTACTGCAGCCGACATTTTGAGAGATTGATGTGAAGGTCCTGAAAGGAGCAAGAGAAAGAGTGGAGATTTCCTGGTACTGGAAAGTTGATAGGTATCGAAGACTTCGAGTCCGTTCGATAACCGAGCGTTTTAAGGTTTTATAGAAGTGTCTACGGAGGAAAGGAGATGAGAAGAATAGCGGCGGGTCGATGAAGTAAATCTTTCTTTTATTGATTTTGCGTCGTGGTGGTGGTCCTAAAAAAAAAAATTTACTTCGTTTCTTTTTTTTTTTTTTTTTTCCCCGGCAGGTCAACGCAGCGAAAGGGATGGCATCAAAATAGAAACGCTAGAGGGAATGAGGCAAAGGACTTCGGATCAAATTCTCCCTTTTGGCCTGGCAAGAAACAATTTTTCTCTCCTGCCCTTGCTGCCGCTGGGCATGCCGAACCAGCGTCTTGAGCGAAATTCCTAGGCCGATATTGAGCTTTCGGGAAGAAACGGCAACATCTTACTCCGTACTATCTCGTATAAAAGTATACTAGTTAGCCTGAGCATACTTCTCGGGCAAGAACTCGGTCTTCGCTCCGTACTGAGTATCCTCAGCCTTCTCGGGATCTATTTGCTTCATTTTAGTTTATTTATTACAACTTCAATTTTATTTCATATTCTTTTATTTAGCTCTACAGTGCGGTTCCGCGAGTTGTCCCTGTGACGATATTGCAGATATGTGTCTATATCACCTGCGGGCCTGAAATATCTCATGTCGAATGTGCCGATGCGAACCAAATTTCCGAACTCTTATCAACCTCACCCTCGTTCAGGAGACATTCCACGGCAAAGTTCAGGCCAATCTGAGCTCCTGCCGGAACAACGTGCCCGTTGATTGGCCCGCGGAGGAGCGACAACAAAAAGAGGCTGAGAAAATTACCACGTAGGCAACGCAGAAGCGTGATTTTATCACCTCGTCGTGTTGAAACGCATCGTATCGGGGCGAGAACCCGGATTAATTTAGGATGCACGAGAAAGTTGTATAAAACTCGGAAAGTACTCTTTTGCATATATGATTAAGACGAAACTATCGTTTCCTCGAAACTAAGCGCAGATCGCTAGATGCTAGGATTGGTACAACCCCGAAGTCTACAAAAGTAGCCACCAATAAAGTTAGGTGAAAATTAGTAGACATGTAAAATGTCAAAATCAGGTTTCCAATCGCCTGTGAAAATCAGTTTCTATACAATTCTTCTCATCTTAGGCTTTGTCTCGTAAACTGAAGGCTCGATACCATGCCCAGGCTATGAATTTAAAACATTTAGAAAGGGGCTTGGTCACAGCAATTACAACGACGAAGCACATAGAGCTGACCATCGACCCAATTAACCTTAGAAGTGACATGTTCACTTTAGATCATTTCTTATCTCCTGCTCCTTATATAGTCTAGGTTCTCCCCTTTGTCATTGGGTACTAATTTATTAAGCCTCATGTTTTGAAAGCTCGCCATTTATATATGGTGATTGCTTCTTTTTGGCAGTTCCGAGTTTTTAGTGACCTGTCTTTTCGTTACTAAGATATAAACTCGGTTCAGTATTGAGGATGTATGCACTTAATAATTACTTTGTCACTAATAAAAGATTGGCTGCAACTAACTGATCAATTGATGTTGATCAACGGTCTATCTAGGCTTGCCTATCAACCTACTTGATTAACCGATTTGCCGAATTGGGACAGCTAGCCCAAAACCTTCGCTTGACTTTGTGAAACCTTCGACGTCCAACAGCGCTGTGTTTAACATTACTTTTGATGGCACCAAACTCGTACTCAATAAAGACAGTATTCGACCATCAACAAATGAAGACTTGCAAGTATCACGCCTTTGTAATTATGTTCCATCACAGAAGTTCTAACCAAGTGATGACATCAGTCCCAAGGTAATGCAATTTTATCGGTACAATTTTCGCAACCGAGAAGGAATGTCTTAACCAGGAAAATTTTCTCTATATCTCTAAATCTATTTGTATATTTTATCTAAACAACAAACGAGCGCCCAGGGGAGATTTGAAAAGAGAGAAAGAAATAGAAATAAAAAATAAAATAAAATAAAAGAATTACAAGCGTGAGGGATTTCTTAAGGCTACCAAGCGATCAAGTTGAAGACCTTGTTGATCAAGATCTTCGGAAGCTATCCATCCAGATATACTGCCACTTCAGCTGATCCAACTTGTGTCGGATGTCATCTATTCCCTCTCCCTCGCCGCAACTCCTCGCTAGAGACTCTTCTATCGCTTTAAAGTAAGCAATACTTGTTTGAATCTCTAATAGCTCAACGTTTGTGTCTTTTAATGTTGAAAGAATATCAACTACCTCACGCTCTTGTTCCGTAAGCTCAGCAAGCTGACTCTCAACCTCAATTCCCGCCCCACCTCCTTCGGCTTTTTCTCGGGCACTCGAACATCCCACTCCCTCGTCTCCTCCCACGGCTTCCTTCGACACTGTTGTCGTCGCGGCTTCTGCGATCGCCCTATTCCCGACGACCGCTTGAGGCGGATCTAGGATACCCACGATAACTTAGCGTTTCTTCAAAGAACAGAAAAATGAAATCCAAAAAATACAATAACAGACTATCAGACGTGGATTCATCGACAGCTTCGGCCTCATCAGTCATACCTTCTGTTTCTTCGCCTTCGATATCCATAGGTGTCGGCTCTTCTTTAACTGCCCGTCTACCCTTGACAGTTTTGATATTGTTAGGCTCACAGTCGATGCCCTTTGTGAAACAGGTCTCGCATGCTTCGTTCTCAGTGCTCCTGTCGCACGCGATGTGCTTCTGGTAGCAGCGTTTGCAGGCGGGTGGCTTTCTCCCGTCTCCAACTTTTGCACGTTTTGGTTTCGCTTCATCCGATTTACCAGCGGGAAGGTCAAGAGGCGTAGGGCTAGGGATAAACTTTCTCTTTCGCCCACGCCTAGCGGGACCTGCTGGGCTCTCGTTTGCCATGGTCAGAGAGTTCACTGAGCTCTCGGCCTCCGGAGAAGGAGCCTCGTATTTCTCGATACCTTTTTTAACTGTAGAAGACGAGGTGGGGATATATTTGCCAAGTCGTTCAAAATGCTGTAGATACCTCCCAGGAGAATATTCGGGGTCTCTAGGATCGTAAGGAGTGATAGACCGAACCGGAGAAAATGATTTTAAATCTGACGAAGGACGACAAAGATAGCTACTGGCGGGCGAAGAATAGTTCGAAGGGGAATTGATGTCGCCAACGTCCGGAAAACATGCAGAAGTTTCGGGACCGCCGAGAGATGCTTTTTTGGAGGACCGTTTAGGGCTTTCTACTGCAGTCCTGAGACTTATGCTGTTGGCATGGAGAACTGCTTCTACGTCATTCTGCAAATTGACAGAACCGACTGCGTCGCCTGAATCTACTGAACCAATTGCATCAACTGAATCCTCGACGACAGAGCCGTCCGTTGGAAATGTAGCACTTCTCATAGGCACATCTGAAGCGTCACTTGCGCTATCTCCATGCGGCCTTTCTATATTCTCATCAGCCATAGGAGACCCGTCGGTCAAAGTAAGAACCGTCTCGAGGTTCATTTTCTTAGTACTACTGTTGATTGGCATCGTTGGTACTGATCAAGAAACCTGTAGAATCTAAATATTACCGATCTTAAAGTTTCTAGCGGAAAAGATAACTGATTTGGAATTTGGAAGATTTCTATGGAAGATTATTACTGGATACTGATTCTGAGATCGTGGTAAGTTTTAATAGTCCTTTTCGACTCCTATGATAATCCAAACATACTCTCAGGGTATTTATGTACGATTCGCAGCTCGCTCCGTGCTGAGGGCTACACCACGCGGATTAAGAATACCTGTTTCGGTCGATCCGAATCAACTGAAAGGTTGCTATAATGCTGTTTCCATTTATAGAATTGAGACTTTCTATCAAGTTACAAGATCTTTATATCAAGGTGACACTTATAACTCATACGCATTTGTCTGTTTCAGGTCATTTTACGAAACGAGTCACAGTAGTCAAGAAAATAAACATCAAGATTGAGAGCCTTTGGAGGTGAGTACAATAGTCTAGGGTATGATGAACTAACATTCTCTCGCAAACTATCGAAATACGCATACACGATAGCGGGCAATCGGTTCAAAACTACGGAATAAATTTTCATGGAGATTTCGAATAGCCTCGAATTAAGAAATAATCGACTCTGTTAGTGGGAATTTACTGTAATCAGTTACGAGCAACTTATCATAAGACTGTGTATTAACATATATTAGAATGACACTAATCTATCGTCAGAAAGCCCGATGTAGCTATCGGTGTAAATGGGATAACACGATTTCCTAATACAAAAATATCATAAACTCGCGTGACTGACCAAAGAAACAGATATGTAGGCTACATAGAGTTTAAGCGAAATATAATGTAAAGGCGAACTTCCAAATCAGTATCGTAACTAACTGTTAGCTACCGCCCGCAGTTTCCAACCTTTGTTTTGCGTATTTCCTGGTAATGCACTAACTAAAAGTAGGCTATATATCTTCATTAAGTTTCAGTTTTTTTTTTCATGAACGTAAAATTTGCTCATATCAAACGTGGGTATAATCAACGGCCAAAAGAAAAGCAGAATCCCATCGTCTCATCCTAGCCAAAGAGATGACATGCTTTGAATTCGTCACAAGCAAGTGAAACAGTATAGGGACAACTTAGCGCACCAAACGGCGATAGACAAAGCGACCAAGTGTTTCATCCAATACCACACCTGTCTCGTTACCACATTTCAACTTCGACCAAACGAAAACCAAGATGTTGGCCCTCGCTTTGATCTCTGTCTTCCCTTCTTAGTAAGGACCGATGGGCCTTCACTTGGAGCTTGAGAACTCGCATAATTACTTCTTTCGATATCTGTATCTCTCATTGGGACGTCGGGTGCAAATGGAGCCCGGGAAGGTAATGGTGGTGATCTATCGTAACTCGATCTTGGCACCCGACTTTCAATAGTGGATACGCTGCCGCTCATACTCGGACGGCGGCTGCGTGTCCCCGTGGAGCTTTGTGAGGGTGATCGAGGAGGCGTAGGTGGCGATGTTGTGCTGACATACATGGGGTACTGCTGAGGTGGACTCGGTCGAGAGAAATTATTGCCATAGTATGTAGCCTCACTCGGTGGGTACGACTCTGAAAAATTTGACTCCGACGGTGCGCGGATAGCCCTGAAGAAGTTTCGAACCCCGCCAGTAGAAGGGCTAGCTGGTGATGCAGCTTCAATGCTCATGGGAGTTACCGCAGGCATTTCTAGCGGCTTGGCATCTACCAACCATCCTTGGGGCGATTGCTGGATCAAATTGATTGCAATCATGAAAGATCTTTGACCAGCGAGATAATCTATATCTTCTAGTCTTACGGTAATCTTCCCGTTCAAAGCGCCGGTATAGTCATCCGCTCGTACAAGGCTACGCAAAACATAGGACGGACCTCCAAACATTGAAGACTGTTTTGTTCTAGTAGCTGACGAGGATTCTATCCCTATTATTTCTGTGAGCCATAGCTACTCTTGGAAGGCGCGTTTGTGATATTTGAAACTTACAGCGATAGGACAATCTTGTATCCTTGCTGCTACTAAGGCGAATGTTAAAGAGGGCCCGCTTATTCGCGTCATCCTTCTTAAGAAACAGAACGCCGGAACCCATAAAGGAATCATTGATTCTAATCTCTTTGACGCTCCTATGTAGTACTTTAGTATAAGGAGATCCAATTCGGTAGATAGAACTCCAACAAAGCTTTCTTACCATTTCCCTGAAAATTCAAGTTTATGTGCTTCAGGAATCTCTTTTGGTGACGGCGTAGGAGGAATTGCTGGGACCGGCGGAATCTGTAAAGCACGTGCAGGCTCTACGCTACTCGCAGCGCTAGAAGATAGAGCTCTTCGGAACGTAGGTCGGGAGCTCACCGATCGGGTGCTTGAGCGTTGAGTCGGAGATCGGGTAGCACGAATAATTTGACGCTGCGAATGCGGTGTAGGGGGTGATTCGTCGAACATTCCTGGTGCAATTTCCGTATACTCGGGTGGTGGAGAGGGCAAACCATGGCTGGATGGCGTGTAATGTGAGTTTGGGATTCTTAGATGCAGAGCATTAGCATCCGAGGGTAATGGAGGTGGATTTGAAATAGGTGGTGGCAGGTGAGAAGTTGAAGCTGATCTTATTCTGGAGTTTGTTTGGGAATGAGCAGAACCATGGCGGCTTGAACTTCGTCCTCTCCTCTGAGGAATATCTACCGGGGCTCCTCCGGTAGAAGAACCTCGCCGAGACATTGAAGGGGCCACCGAGCGGCTTCTCGTCTGCGGAGACTCCCCGAATTTTCGAGAATCTGAGGCTCTGCTAGCAACCGAACTCGATCGCGTCCTTTCCTTCGGTGGTTTTGTTCGGTGTAAGGCTTTTGGTGGAACAAAACTCTCCGAATTCTCAGAGGACATGAGAGAGAGACGATTCCGCCTTTCCATCAAAGTTTGAAGTATTTCGTTCGTCTTCGTTACCATCGCTTCGATATTTGCACCCCGTTGGCTACAGGCAAGCATATTACATTAGCAATGTTGTCCACGTTTTCAATTTTGCGAACCTGCAAAATACAAAAGGAACATACTCTGCCAAAGTCGCGGTCAAAACATTCAACATCGTAGTATAACCGACCAATCCACTTCTATAGCTCGCAATCTCAGCTTCGTTCAAAGTCCAACTCATTTTCTTCCAAATTCCCGTTACACCTGGTTTCTTCCTTCCTGTAGTTTCGCAAGCGTCGCTTAATTTTGCTAGCTGAACCAATGTCTCCCTTGTTGATGCGATTACTGTTTCCAAGCAAAGTAACTGTTCCTCCGTATATCCAGATGCCATAGGATTAAACCTTTGTTGCAGTGTGTTCAGTGTAGCGTTCAATGATACCATCTCATTGCAAACCTGGGTTATCTGATCCGGCACATTTTTGAGCGTTACAGTGAGACGAGTGAGGTCTATTGTTAAGCGAGAAGCGAGATTCGTAACGCCCGCGATGGCGGAGAAGAGAGTTACTGGCTCAATCATTTCTTTCTTTCGTCTGTCTTTTTATCTCGTATGTGTGCCCAAGGTGATATTTTCGGTGGCCTGTCCTCGTGGAATTCTGTCTGCCGGCGATCTGGAATGTGCGAAATACCTGTTTCGCGGCCGTGGAATGATGGAAAGAAAGAGTTTGGAGTCTCAAAGGCGATGGGTCTCTCAGCGAAGAAATACTACTCCGACGGATTCATCAATTACCAAGTCGACCGAATACCAAAGAAGACGTCAAAGGGACGAAATCAGGACGCTTTCGTTGATAGCCAGCGGAGAAAGAATGGATGAGAGGCGAGCTGCTCCAGCCTTCCTTTTCTATCACAGAAGGTTTACCTAGCTTCTGCGCGAGCATTGATCCGGTAGGCTGTGCGATGGCTAGCTTTATTTGATCGATCCCCGCAGAAGGAAATATAGGTACCGTAGATAGTTGTACCTTTTCTCGAACCTCTTCGCAATGGGGTTCGAGGCTCCTCTGCTTTTCGGAACTTGCAGTATATGTTCACATTCCAATTGACGTTGGGGCGAAACGCATTGGACCAAGCCGTTCGCAGCAAACTTGCATACCAAGGCGACTAGGTTGCAATCCCGAACGGCCGCTGAGAGCCAATCGATAGCTGGAAGGGGCCATCTTGCAGGCGTGGGTCTAGAATTTAGCGAATTATCGATAAAGAACATTGCAGGGGAAGATGCAAGATCCTGGGTATCTTTCTTTGAGGTTTCTTTCTTTAGAAGACAGGATAGTGCCTGAGGGGACGCCTCGATAACTGATGTATCGAATCCGCGACATTGCGTGTAGTTGCGGTGTTGGTGGAACCGGGCGCTACTTGAAGAACTATCTATTTCTCGTCAGATAACATTCGCCCACGTAACCTCTGCGGACTTCCTTCGGCCTCGAGATGCACTTACAGGGAGACTTGTATCAAAGCAGTACACGCAGACACATTGTACAAGATTGATGTATGGTTACTCCCTGGGGAAAGGGTGGTGTTTGGACGCGCTCATTTCATTGCATTTGTTTACTCTCTGAATTTGGTAGCCCCTTGTTGCATTTCTTTCTCAACGCATTTTCAATTTCTCAATCCTGTCAAAAATAATTCACTGTATCTCTATTTCCAACATTTTTGAGGTGTATATCAATCGATCCGACAAATTGATATGCCCAAACCAGTTACAAAATCGCTCACAAGATGGTAGAATAACATTCCGACCAGTTAATGTTATATCGCTCATCAAAAGCACAAAGCGAGTTGCCTGTGCTCCGACTCTATAGCTCCGGAAGTACAAAGAATGGTGCCAAGGTATCACGCACCTGCAATCGACCGTTTTCGAAATTTTCGTAGATCCTGGTTGGATAGTTCTATGCCTACAAAAGGTATGCTATTCATAACTTTGACTACCGAAAGAGAAAGAAAGGCTTGTAATCGACCAAAGGAGCTTGCTAACAAAGCAATCCCTTGAACGAGCGAAACCGCACACCGAAAACATGTAATGATAGTACAACTCTCAGAGAACGTCACATATGGATGACACATGAGAACAGCACCATGTACAATGTTGAACAATAACACCAACTCATGAAAAGTCCTAATCATTCGGCTTGCTCCTCCCACTTGCTGTCTACACTCCCTTTATCCGTATTCGGCCCTTTCCTCTTCCTCAGCGGAACTGTCACTACCGACGCCAACTAGTTCAACACTTCCGTTCCCGCCAGCAACTTCTCCTGCTCGCCCAACTCCGTCTCAGACAGTTCCGTCCCGGTCTCCGGATTTTTCCAGATCCATTTCTCGACCGGCCCGGCCGCGCCTTGAACGACTCTCTTCTCACAAGCCCACCCGAATAGCGCACGGCTACACCATTGTCCGTTGCTTGCAACCATGCGTCCGCGAACACTGGAGTGAATCATCTCGTTAGTAGTACTCTTCACCCCTCGTTGACCGAAAACTCCGGCGCCAAACATCATGGCTCGTTTGATCGGTGACTTTGGAGGGTCCCGAAATAGCCGCCCGGTGTGCGTATTTTGCTACTAGCTGCCTTCATGACTCCAGCGAATGAATTGGATATTGTACCCGATGCCCAATTGTTGATATCAGCCGGATTTCGTAGAGATTTGACGTATTCGAGATCAAATCCAAGGAATGGTGTAAATTGATCGATCATCCAAACCAGAGTGAGGTCAGCTATCTCTTGATCCGCATAACCTCCGCCAACATTAGTATGAACTACATTAAAGAATGTCGACTTTGAATCCAACAATCCGCATTTAACCGCAAAAAATTATCCCGAAGTTACCTACCTCCTGGGAACCAAACTTGTTTGAGATTCGGTATAATGTCTGTGTGCCGTTCAGAAGCAGCTGGAATTGGCAAACGCCATAGGGTTGGTGTGAATGGCATTCGATGTTCATCGAGTGCCAAAGCGTGGAATGCATTCTCCGTAGCTGTCCGAAAATTTTGGTTAACAAAATATGTTCCACCATCATAACCTAACAGTAGTTTTCGACATACTGGATGTAAGGTCCGTGTCGTGAAACTTGTACTTATCATTGCACTTGCATTTCTCAATTAACCGGGCTGGTGGGTATTCCTAGGGCACCAATAGTGTCCTAACAATAAGTTAGCTTTATAGGCGACCGCAAAATGTGAATTTAGATTTCAAAAAGACATACCCAACATCCCACAGCCTTGATAGTAACCCCTTTAATCCTTTCCCAATTTTGTTTGTCAATATAAGCTTCATCTTTTAGCTTGAAGTTGATGTAGTCCTCATATATTTTCCCAAAATTCTCCATTCCCCGTCGAGTCAAGACACCAATCCAACCGATTAATCCTGCGATCGATCTTGCGGTAAAGCTCCCCGAGAAAATCCTAGGATGAAGATTTCGTCCTGAATATGGTAATTATTGCTGATGAAAACGAAGGCTTCGCGAACGTGTTCCGATAGTCCTAACCCAGTTCCACCTAGTCACATGCGGCGACGTCAGATCAACTATGCCGTCATAGTATCCAACAAAAATCGTACCTGCAATGAGTCTTCCGAACTTTGAAGCGTATGAGCTTCCAACGCCACTTTGGTAGTAAATAATCTGAGCAACGCCATCGTCGCTGACGCTCTTCAACGCTCGAGCGAAACGGGTAACATTGCTAGGAGAACTAGCATCTCCGTTATCTGAGTCCTGCCAAGTCCCGTCACAACAAATAATGACTCTTTTCCCTCTATGACCGCCTGGCTGGGGGTTGGTGTTGGTTGAATTATCCGCGTCGGGAACGTCTTCCTCCGATACCTCTTTAATAGGCTCCAAATCATTCAGGGCGGTGTTTCGAGTCGGCAATGCATTAACCAACTCATTGCTCTTGACGGCATCGGCAACTGAATCTATGATATCAGAAACGGTCTTTGCAACTTCTGGTGGTAGGGTTGCCACGGTATCTAAAGTATCCGCAATAGTAGATGTAACCAGAGCCACTAAAGCACTTCCATGTAGACCTGTGGCATCCAACAGCTGATCGCTCGATCTCAAAGTCCCTGAAATAGTCCCGATAGCACTGGTGACAGTTTGTGTTAGTTCAAGTTGTAGGGTAGATACTTTATCGAGAGCGTCGTAGATAACTTGAGCTAATGGGTCCGGAATACCGCTTGCGCTCGCCAGTTGCTGAACGTCTGCCAAGGAGATGCCTGTCTTCAGAGCTGATATAATTATCAGATACGGTCTGCGCTAATGGAGCAGGCAAAATTGTCGCTGGAAGATTCGTTACATCTGCCACCAAATCATTTGCATGGAGGGCGGTGATCGCATCTTTAACCTGGTCCGGGACAAGCAGTGGTAAATCACCAGATGCTAATTTATCAGTAGATGGGATTAAATCACCGGATTTTAAGGCATTAGCGACTGTCCCAAGTGCATCTGAGAGTCCCTGTGGTGTAAGGGTTGATAGGATATTATTGTCAGAGCTGAGATCGGGCAAAGGGATCGGTGCGAGCTGAGAAATATCGCCAGATGGTACTTTGCCGAGATCTGAGAGCAAGTTCCCTGATGTCAAGGCATTGGTGACAGTTGAAAGTGCACCCGATATCGCTTCCGGTGTGAGACTTGGAATAGGCCCGATAATTTTTGTGATGTCAGGGGAAACTAGATCATTGGATGATAACGCCCCTGCCACCGTGGATAGTGCATTCGATACTGATTGGGGGACAGGGACTGGCAAAGCGCCGGCACCCAGTAACTTGGTAACATCATCAATGGAACTACCTATCTTCAGAACATTGGTGACTGCCGCTAACTTCTCAGGAATAGCGGCTGGGTTTGCCAGAGACCATAGCAGACTCGTTTGTGTCTAATAAACCTCCTAGAAGACTTCGTTTAGCAATCGTAGGTTCGCTTCCCAGGCCTTCTTGTGAGACGATAGCCGGAATTGCAGTTTTCAGTGAATCCGTAAGCTCTTGAACTGGATTGCCCGATTTTATAGCACTATCAAGTAAACCCAACTGTTGTGCGATAATTTGTGGCTTGGCTGGTGTTGTCGGCAAATATTTTGGCAGTTGTCATGCTGGTGACAAAGCAGCCATTTTCGCTTCTAGTTCTGAGCTGATACCATGAGGCGGGAACGAATGAAAGTCTTCTCGGCGGGGGTTCGAGTAAATCTGGGTATCCCAGGTATATCTGAGCACCTGGATTACTAGTCGTCTCGGATTTCGCCGTAAATCGTCTTTTCAGATTGGAATATCGTAACAAAGATACCGTGGCAAACTGATACTGAGAATGAAAGCAAGTGAAAAGATCAATAGAGAAACCCAAGATGCGGCCGATGGTATAGTTTAGCACCGATAGTGCTCGACAGGTAACAGGGTTAGTGGACAATAATCAATAATGAAAGCATGGGTGGCGGTTTGTTTGCGCTCTGTGGAGCGAGGGAAGGCTTTCACGAACTCACAGGAAATTTCGAAATCGCGTTTAATATGAATAACATGTATAAACTTTATAATTCCAAGTTGCTACGACTGCCAGGTGCCTTTGATCATTTGAAAAATGCGTATCGAACAGCTGAACTTAGGACCTTAGGGAGGCGTTGACTTGGTTGTTTATATGTTTAATTATTTCCGTAACTCCAAGACATCTCTCATATTCGATATCGTTAGATCTCCACTGGTCGACGATCCTCTCAACTCATCAGCCTACCATATAGTAGAATCCTTTCATAATTTCGTGCATAAACGTGAGGAAGTGAATGTGTTTTTATATAAAAAACAAAGGCTTAGGCAATTAAGTACTTGAGTATTTAAGTAAGTATAAGATTACTTGGTAGCCCATCTTTAAGTCCAATCTCGCAAGCTCGTAGATTATGCGCATTCTCGAAAACGATAGTTAATTACTTGTGTACCAGCTGGATGGTCTCGCAGCTAGATATGCAATTTCGCTTTGAGACATTAAAAGAACAACACAAAAATTGCAACATGTCTAGCAACTCACGATGAGTGGGGATGCTATGCGGCTGATCGAGCCTCCACAGCTGCGCTCTTAATTATCAGCCCTGCACTGCCTGGAGCTGCCTGGAAATGTAGATCCTGATTCTCCCATAATCTTCGAAGCTCCGTCTTATCTCTCTGCTAGTATCACTTGCCGGTATCTATAACAAGGCAGAGATGCTGCTGCATTCCAGAGATCCAAACTTGAAACGGGTACCTGAGAAAGCTAACTTCCGGATCGGTACAATGATCTAGGCCCACAAGGAGCTGCACAGCCGGCGATCCTGAGATCCATACATAAACCACACCAACCCCAAAAAAACGAAGAAAAAATAATTAATGGTAGCAGCCATATTAATCTTCTTTTGGGTCAAGATTGTCAGACTTCCATTCTGACGGATATCATCCTTTCATTCTTACCAGAAGAACCATGAAGCCAGAAACACGGATATTTATCTACTTTACCCTTTTAATCGTAACTGTGCAGGCCAGCCTCTTCAAGCTGACACCGACATCCAGGCGAAATCACCGATCTATATACCAACGCGCATCGTCTTCTACGTCGGCGACATGTTCATGCGGCTATTATATACCCGAAAGCAAACAACTTTTCACACACCGACTTACTCTAGATCCGTCCACTCTTAGCTCGAGCAATCTCACCGGCTCACTATCGCTGCAAGGCTGGGTAGCTAGCAATTACGAACTTACATCGACACCGAAAAATATTAAATATACACCTTCCAACATCAAACTAAATAAAACCACCAATAGCTTGGAATTTAAAGTCTCGGGCGGCTCATCCTCACGAACTTCAATCCCAAGCGCCGAGTTGAATACCGTATTAGATAGTATTCGCTACGGATCTTTCCGTTTCAATGTTAAAGCAAGCCCGGTTGCCGGCGCATGTGCAGGGTTATTCTTTTATAAAGACGATAACCACGAAATCGACATTGAAATATTAACGAGCCATATTCATAATGTTACAAAACAGGCAGCTGGAATCCCCCAGCCCGGTTTGCAGCTTACTGTACAAAAACTGACAACCAGCCAAACTCTTACCAATTATAAAGTTGTTCCGTTCGACGGGTCTTACAACCCGACGAAAGGATACCACGAGTATAGATTCGATTGGTTGAATTCTAATGTCAAATATTATGTTGATGGTGTTGGGTCTATCAGTTATACGAAGAACTTGCCTACTGCGGCGGGCTCCATGTTGATCAATAATTGGAGTAACGGAGATATCTGTACGTCGAGTGCAGCCCTAGAAAATATTTGTCAACCCTCGTATACTAACTTTGACTCTGTACAAATTTAGATTGGTCAGCCGGACCGCCAATCAAGGATAGCATCCTATCAGTCAGAAGCGTTGATATGTATTTTAATGTCACTGATCCCACCCTCATAGAGGAGTGGCAATTGAGCTGTAAAGCGTCTGCCTACAAAAAAATTTGCAACGTTCCAGCTTCTAAGGGTAGTTAGTTGGGCGCCGAGGATAATGAATCGTACGATTATTTGGATGCCTTGTTCGTATCGCGTAACGTATTGACGCGTATGTTTTATATGCACGTCATTTGTACGACGTTCTAGTTATGCTTTGACTAATGACTAGCTTGGTATTATCATAATGTCTACTTGGTAACAAAATCAAGGAATTCCAGAAAAATCAGCCCAGACTCGAAAATGCCAAATGATGGCTAAAAGATGCTATAAATGTGCTACTGAGTACTATTACCGCCTTTCGAATCCCATTTGCACGAAGCGATCCTTGCATAGCCATTCGTGTTGTATCAGTACAGCAACGAATTGTATATAAATGCTTGAATGCTATGTCACCCTCCTATTTAAATACCGCATAGAAAAGTCGCATGTGAGAACGCCCATCGAATCTGATCTAGGTCGAAAAGACTGTAAATACTATGTATATACTTCGTATATGTAAACCAGTAGCAGTTTCTGGCAGGCCAACCACGCGTTGTAAAAGTTGTAAACAGTATACTTTTCCGTTTAGCGTTGGGATAAAATGATCCCAGCACCTCCGGCCGACACAAAACTAAAAAGAACGGGCTCCACCGCGATTCGAACGCGGGACCTCTCGCAAGATTACGCAGATCGTTACCCAAAGCGAGAATCCTACCCCTGGACTATGGAGCCTGTGTTATCATTGAATGGAAAAGGTGAAACTATGAATGTAATTGCAAATCTGGCGTAATTATTCGAAGTATTGTCGAAACAGGGTTGTGAAAAAAAATCCAACAAGGATAAACCGTTAATTAGCAACACATCGAGTTTGGGCTAAGTCCAACCCAGTTTTGTAACTTTCTAACCGCGATATCGGGTTATTGACACAGCAATTCCTCTCGGCCATGAAGCCATGTCATTATGGAACAAGAGGCATGATAATTATAGTTTACTATGAATATGTTGCGTTTGAAATTTCGAAATTCCTAACAAGAATCCGGTCGCTACAGCCGTTAGAGGTGAGCGTTCTGGTTTGCCCGACCAAAAGAAGGGTTACCACTTCACCTCCTCAACCTCCAGCGTAGATTTTCGTTCTCTAATAACGTTAATGGCAGCCGGCAGCATCTTATTGGCGTGATGTTCCTGGACAACACAATATATTTCTTAATCCAGCTAGCTATAACCTTCCAATAGCGAGACCAGCCTTTCAGTCAATGTTATCCTGGCATAGATGTTTGAGTAATGAAGATGGACGTAGCTTTATTGATGTCATAGGGCTTGATGGTACTAACTAAGAGGCAGGCAGTGGTGATATATCATTCCGTCGGTGCACAGTCTGCGAGACCTGCACACTCGAAACGACAAACGAGATCTCGAAACCCTCACAACGCAAAGAACCCCACTGTCTTATTTTTCATGGCAACACAAAATATTGCTTCTGCGCACACAAGAAAGAAAGACTTGACTACGAGCTGGATACAAGAAAAGTGAGCACGCGTCATGGTTGGTCTACGAGGCAATATCTATGCTTCATACGTTTCATAAGTTCAGCCGCAAATTAGTTTCTCGGCTTTATGAATTAGTGTAATGGTGGTGGCCGGAAGACTACGATCCTAACTTGTAGGTATATATGTAAGATATATAAGGGGCCGAAGATTATGATTAGCGTGGAGCTTCGTAACTTCATAATTAGATATTTGGCTTTATAGACAGTACTTTGTAATGTGTACGTATAAAGCGCTCTAGTAAGGCACTAGAGTAAACCCGTCTTAGCGGTATTTTCATCATGGCCCTCGTGAAGGATTCGGGCTCGATTGTAGTATGGATTAAAGATATTCAAATCACTCCCATGGCGTCCAGCTTATTTCGTAGACTAGCTGCAGGCGACGAGTTATATAACAATGTTCCGGCTTAGAAAGCCAAGCCCTGCGGAATCTATGAGTTGAAGATGGACCATCTTTAAGCAGATCCTCAACACGATCTACAGGCCGGAGCGTCGGAAAGCGTTGGGGCCATGACGTCGATGACCATATATGTGAAGCAACCGGTCTCGAAAGGAAGCTCTTCTCCATCGCCATCGTCAATTTGCGTCTATAGCATCATCGATACAAATATATATATCCTCGCTTCTCACCTCAAGTACCCAAGTACTTAAGTTATTTCATGTGCTGGTGAAAGTATGGTCGAAAAGGCTAGTTTTGGAACCCTTTTTGAGCAATACCTTCACATTTTTCAATTGTACCTTCTTTGCCAACACAACCATCTACTACGCGCCCATCCTACCCTGTGCCGCTCCTACCTCTAAAATCAATCTCTCAATCGTTATGAATGCGGAGGCGAAGCAACTATATCCAACAGAGCGAAATGTCTATAAATTCAAAGTGGTTCTGCCGTTCTATGGTCAGCTTCCGATTCACAAGACACGATAATTATCGATTGCACCACAAAAAGGTTACTGTACAAATAGGCTTTATTTACATATCGGTTACAATGGCGCCAGAACGCAGAGTCAGGAAATCGCGAAGAAAGACAAAAACAGAACCTCATAACTCTTCTGAACGACTGGTTCTCCTTGCCAAACATAAAGCGCCGCCTACCCTCCATGCTCTTGCCACCAAAGCCTTCATTGCTAAAGTCGGAGAATCTTGGAACCGGTAAGCCTCCTTGTGCATTTCAAGTTCCTCACAGCTTCTTTTTTCTAAGTATGATGCCCCCGATGATTAGATACCGTCAAACGATACCTATATGTCCAGAAACTGCTCTGGACTCTTGTAAAACTGATTGCAGGTATTTTAAAGGTTATCTTGAATGGTATATTGTAACCTCGAACGTAAAGAGTTTCTCAACGCTAGAGGTTCAGTGGAAATACCTTCGTCTCGTGTATTCGGAAAGAACACACCACTATGTGGATAAGCAAATCGGCGATGAAATTAGATCTGTAAGAACCCTCTCCATAGTTCTCGCTAGTTTCATACCGCACCGAGCTTTTATTAATGGATGGTTTCTGTCAGTATCTGTATAACAACCTTCGGGTTGAACAGGAGCTTACC
Organism: Dactylellina drechsleri; assembly: GCA_036971345.1. Lineage (NCBI taxonomy): Eukaryota > Fungi > Ascomycota > Orbiliomycetes > Orbiliales > Orbiliaceae > Dactylellina > Dactylellina drechsleri. The sequence continues at coordinate 1,258,326 of JAJTUB010000001.1, forward strand.
TTGCTTGGACGAGCGAAACCTCTTGCCAAAGCTACCGACTTACTTGTGCTTCTGCACTATCACTGGGCTTTGGATACCTCTATATTGCCACATGAGCGCTATCGCATACAGTTACCACTAATCCTCATGCTTATGGCTTTCACAGCCTCCCGACCTGGAGCCTTGATAGAATCGAATTGTAGGCGTGGCACGAACGAAAGTCTCAAGTACAAAGATGTTTCTCTTCGGATTATACCCTGCGACGGCACCAGGGGGATTATCATAGTCATGGAGCTTGCTAGCTGATCATGAAAGGCAGAGGCCGAAAACAAGAACCGTAAGCGAAAACCGACTGAGATCAAGCATAGTGCAGTGGACAACACTAACTGCCTGAAGAGTTATATTCATGCTCCACGAGCGAGACGATTGTCTCGCATTCGATCCGATAATATTGTTTCTCGCACTCGCTTTTGCGGACAATGCCTTTAAGTCAGAAGACATCAAGGAGCCTGCTGACTTATACCGGCATGTTGTTCCGTCATATGTTGATAGCATTCAACTTCCATGGAAAGAGAGCATTCTTGAAACACCAATCTTCCGTGAAGCGGGGCTGGCAGGATTCAGTATTTCCGAAACAGAAGCATTTCCGTACGGGGTTCTACAGTCACTGTTGAAAAATCTCGGCGAAAACTCCGGCTTCGAGGAACCTCTTAAACCGTACAATTTTCGCCGTGCCGCCGCTAATGCTATTGATAGTAAGTTTACAACTTACCCAATATAGAGCTAACAGTAGCTAATGGTACTTCCTCAGCCGTCGCTACACTCTCCCAGCGAACACAAGCATTAGGTCATGCAGGCTATGAAACATATGACAGGTATTATCGATCCAGGCGGGTCAACCTTGATATCCAGTCCGCATTTCTCGGCACCCCTTCGAGGAATGATCCGCTGGATGCCATTGGGAAAATGGGATTGCGTCGCCACCCTCAAGCTCCCAAGTCTTTAACTAAAGATGAGAAGAAACAAGCTATTGAGCAGAACGAAGTGCTACAGAGCCTCCATAAAGAGGCCGATGAGTTGAGGAATCACCTCATTCGCGGCCATGGCCTTCTAAAGAATGCTAAGGCTAAGGACGCAAAAATGCACCAAGAGCATTCGTCCCTTTTAAAGGACATCAAGTCCGAAAAAACGGCCTGCGAAAGAGATGCTCTGAACACGAAGCGACAGCAGTTCTTTAACAACATCAACGAAGTTGAGATAGCCAAACAGCTTCGCCCTCTGAAGTATTGCTGCGAGCAGGATTCCGGTTCGCAATCTCACGCGTTAAAAATGGCCTTTCAGGAGCGGTCAGATATTGCTGAGGTCTTTTTTGGAAGCATTGATGTCGCTGAACGACGTATCAGATGGTCGGACCAACAGCGGGTTACTCCCGACGTACGTATAAACGTTCTCGGAAAGCTTATCAGCCTCTGTCAGTCTTCAGAAGGAATCCGCAACTTCGTAGAGCCGCTTAAGGCTGCCTCAATTGATTGTCAACTTTTACAGAAGCCCGATCACACAATGCTCCCGAATCACTGCAAAGTATCTCCGGAGCCTCCGATTCCGGCCATATGTCCCTCATTCCAATGTTTATTCTGTTTAGGAGATAGTAGATTGGCAGAAAGGGCGCGTTTTAGGGGGTGGTCGCGTTCTGATTCTCTGCGCCGTCACGTATATACGCAACATTTGAGCAGGTTCGGTACCTCAGATATGATTGCTTGCTCTCATCCCGCATGTAATGGTGTCATCCTGGATTCGCAAGACCATTTCAAATGCCACGCTGCACGAGTCCACAACGTCTACTACTGAGACCAGAATACCGCTCTCAGTTCATGAAAACTCAAATGACCAAAAAAAATAAATAACTACAAACTACAAGGGATATTGCTCAAATAAAAGGAGAATGGACCAAGGGAAACTGCTACTTGCGTTTCCTACGAATAAAGGAGCCCCTCACCCAAAGATTCCTGGCATCATCTAGGAGGTTTCAGGCCAATGGTGCTAGAAGCGTTTCGCGTTATGTTTTGCAGCAGTGACGGCGCTTCCACCTACTCCAGGTGAAAATTAAATTTAGTCGATGATCTACATGACCCTTTCTTCTGTTACTGTTATATAGCTGTCCCGAAGTCTCCCTTTTATTGTTTTACTTAAAACATTGATTGCTTGTATAATTTCTCATAATCATATCCTCACACTCACTTTTACGTATATTCATCATGATCTAACAATCATTTTTATGTGCCCATACAAGCTCTGCTAGAAGATGTTCACTCGAGAAGGCTGGTACAAAGCAAACCTCTCTCGCATACCCGGACTTAACTTGTCGGGTCATCTAGGACGAGCCTTCCGTTCTAGTAAATAGGGAAAGACGAAAATGTCTGATTTTTGATGTGTATAGACACCATAATCTAATCTACTAAATATCAAAATTAAAAGAAGAAAAAGTGTATGAAAGAGCCAAAGAAGGCATTAGCTAACGGGTTGTGTAGGCGATTCAGTAAAAATACCGTGCCGATGGTCTTGCCGGGGCGTCGGCGGAATGAATGTTGGTTGAAGGTCTTCGGGGGTTGCGGGAACAGATTCGGTAGCAGCAACCTCAACCACATCTCCCGATCGTCTACGTGATAAAGGTAACTCAAAAGAATCGCCCGATCGTTTCCCTGAAGACTGCCTGGGAGCGATCCCCAACTGGGATATATGACCTCTGATCCGCTCATAATCTAAGCCAAGGCATAAAAATCCTCAAGCCGGTCCTCTTGACGGGCAATAGGGATTTCATAGTATCAACATAGGGAATGGACTTTCTAGTCTACAGCAATGTGAACCGGTTAGCTCCGAGCAGTACGGATCTGAGCGATGAATAACGGAATACGAAGGTATAATCCGTTTTAAAGGGTACTAACATTGGTTCCGAGCAAGCAGTTTCCAAAACCTTCCCACGGTAAGATTTAATAGCAACTGCGGAATCTCGTCTCGCGAGCCAACAACTCGATCTTCAATCCTAGAGAACCATTCAACAGGAAAAATCTGGGCGGAAACGCGGTATAGACCGGCATTATTGCTTTTATTGAGTTAAGCAACACTCATCCTCTCGAGACGGTTGTATCGCTCCGATACCGATTTGTCTATGCCGTCCATTTTATCCACTGATTTATCAATAGGAGCATTTAAGGAAATAACTGCACGATCTAGTTGTGACTTCATGGTGCATATTGCTAAACCGATTGGCCCATGCGTCGTCGTTTTTTTGGGGTTTTGATTAATGTATCATCTAAGATAGCGATCTTGCGTTCAAGGGTATCGAACCTAGTAAGTCCTTGGGTTAGACAGAGAAAACGATTTCTCCTGGCTAGGTTGATTTACCGTTAATTGACGTCCGTCTTAATAATTTCAACGGCAGATACCAGAATTTCGAGAGATTTGTTGATACTGAACTCCCGAGGGTCGTCAGGATGTGGTGCTATGTGGCAGGTTTGAATGGACAGGTTTTTGAAAGTATGTTGGAGAGACGACATCGCGGCCCTATATGATACAGGGAGTATGTATGGCTTCTGAGGGGTGGGGTCTAATTGTTGAAGATTAAGTTTTTTCTGGTCGCGTTCGGAGGATCTAAGAGGGAAGGGAACCCAAAGATCGAGAAGAGAAAAAGCAATCAGGAAACCAGTTGCTTACACCGGTCCAAGAACGAATCCTCGCTGCTCACATAATCGAACTCTGGTCCAACAACTTCCCCGTCAATTACAAAGGTGTTACTAATCACAGCCGCGGCCCCGAATGCTTTTATCTATGGCCTCTCGACGCATATTCTGGATACGAAACAACTAAAAACGCTTTACGGTATACGCTACGGCTCATGGACGGATACTTTTCGAATTTAGGTTAATATAAGATCTTATTCTGCATTTTCTGAGATACAATAATGAGGATAATTTCATTTGTCCGCTTTACTAAGGCTCAAAAATTAGTTGCAAAGGAGGATATGCACAGTTTGATACGCTTATCCCACCATAGCATTCAATTGGAAGCCTGACTTAATACCGCAGGAACTGAACAGTAACCCCAACGGATATTATTAGAAGTAGGTATGGAACAGCTAATGCGAGAGCAACGAGAACTGGAGCAGCTGGCCAGGCAAGGTCGGCATCTTACTATATCGCCACTACATCGCCAACCGCCTTTGGCTCTTATTCTAGACTGGCCATTTTGTCTATTGTTTTGAGATGACGCAGACTTCACGTCTTGGGTTGTCAACTTGCAGCCGCAAAGATTCGCGAAAAATAGGGACTTGTAAAGCCTCCAATGAAAAAGTGTACGGCGACGCAAAAGATTCTCATCGTATATTTCGCCCTCTATGTTTATATGCGAGACTTACCGCACAAATAAATACTTCGGCGTTTGGAAGTAGCAATGGCTAGATAGTTGCTTTGTAGGTTTAAGAACGCTCAGTATGGTCGCCTCAATGTGGGTGGAGAATCTTTCATATCATCTCTGGTTTCGGCCCGGACATTTGGAAAAAGCAAGGAATAATCCTCTGGCGGCTGCGTCGGAGCGGGAAATGAGCAATCAACGTCATTTGTCATCCACTTGTGTTTCCTGGAGCAAAGTCACTCTTGCTATCTAGATGTGTCCTCGTGCTAATTATTTAGCTGCGGATGGAAAGCGGATTTTCATGGTCGCCACATGAAATTCTAGCCTAAGGCACGGTCGACACCGACATGCAACCAAATTCCGCTTTCACTCAACAAGACGTCATTCCTATCACACAGGAGCCCTGATTTTCACAGTCTCATTTCTCTCCTTTGCCCAAGGCATGTCCGCCCCGCCCTTTTAACCCCTTGTCGCCTTGAAATATCACTCTGGCTGCTGTCAGATTAAATCATAAGCAGGATATGAACATAATCTCTCTTCGACAGCCGATACATGGGTATGGGAGCGAGCTTGACCGTTTCTAAATCAACTCGTTAATTTAGGTACCGTCGCTTCAGAAAACAAAACTTGGGTGTACTCCATACTTATGCATTAGCTTTCTTAGCTATAACATTTCCTTTTCCTTGGGCAAGGGCCCATCACGCTGTTTAATCTTGTCGAGCAAGTTTTGCGTTGCCTTCGATGCGGCCCTCGCAAATGAGGTCTTGCGTTTGCGAACTATTGATCAAGCGAGACGCCAAGGAAGTGAAAGACATTGAATCTGATGGTCAACAACCATCTGATGGAGCTCTTAGATGCAGTTAGCACCCTCTCCAGAGTCGAGAAAACGGCAACGAGAAGGTTGGGGTGTGTAAGGATTGGTACAATAGGCACAAGATATCAAGGTAACACGCAAGACGTCACAAGGACTAGATGGTAGCGTATGTGTAAGTCGAATCAGTACTTAAATTTTGCTTGATTTCTAACTTACATGGTGCCGTGATTACAGCTATAAATAGATAACTTTTGTGCTCAACTTAACAAAGGAGATAACTTGTGAACTGACATGGAGATAACCCGTGAACTGACACGAAGATAAATCTTGAACTGACATTTTCATGATTGTGTTGTTTCTTGTGGTTTTTCTTTTCACCCAGAGGATGGCTGGATGTCTCCTACAGTGACACGCATTGCTCCCCCGGCCGTTTCTATTTCTTGTTTGAGCGCATCATGTTCTTGTAGCTTCGTTACATCAATTTTTCAATTATAATCATCATCCATCTACAGATCATCCATTAGCATGGTGGTTAACAGTAGATGGTGCAACAACATGCTAACGGGGTACCTCATTTAACGATGCCGCCCTACCAGACTTTCATGCTTTGATCGCCGCTTGTATTCGTTCTTCTTCGACATCTTTAATCGTACATAGTAAAATGTATGGTGATGTAAAGATTTGGAAAGAATGAGAAGCATCGTGGTTTAATGAGGGGCGGTCTGTACGGCTTGCATGTTGATGAGGCTCGCAAGCCAGTAAGCAATGTTATTGTGATCCAAATTTATTGTTATAATTTATTTCAAATTATAATGTAGAATCTGAACTACCTACTAACCGGAAACATCAGGGAAAAAACACATTTCCATCTGGTGCCATCTGGGACTATTTTTTGATCAAAAACCACATCAAAAACCTCCATCACATCTATTATCCACGGTTTGGATCACGGTTTGGATCACGTCTATAATGCCAATAGGTAAAATATATGTATAGTAATGGATTTTTTAATACGAATTACTTGGATTTTACAAATTCTGGTGCGGTTTTGTATTTTTGAAAGCTGGGTTTTACAATTTTTACGATTTTCTGCACTCGCTTTATCCGCAAAGGATGGTTTGCCGTAACCTACTTGTTCGGGTCTTAGTGCCATCAAGTGCAGATTCCCACATACGACGTTACAGTTAACTACCGACAAAAAGTCTCTCAATAATTTACCGAAGGACACAACGAATTGATACGGCGCGGGAGTGGTGGTGGAGGTGATGAACGCGTAAATTAAATATTTTGGTGTGGTGCTGACACACTTTTTTGTCTAGTACATACTATAGTTAGTAACCAGCCGAAAACCTAAACCCGTCGACATTGGAATTCAGCTCCATTATAGCACATCCTAAGTCTTAGGGTCCAGTCTTGTACCATTCGATCTCCTTAAGGTTTTAAACAACATACCTCAGTTCATCAAGGGCGACTACCTTGAATCACTAGCCAACATTATCGAAATACTCAAACCAAACACCAACTCAATGGCACGAATTAAGACGCCCTTATGCCCACGTGTGCTTAAAATGAATTCACTAATGATATTCGCGAAGTCCTTGACAATATAGTGGACACAAAATCCAAGAGAAAGTCTGGCGCTTCAGGATAAAATATATAGTACTAGGACAAAAATTTGTTGACCACCCCAAAAAAAAAACCAATTTACGCGTAACCATCACAACCACCATCACCACCATAACCACCACCACCGGCTCAATGGTCTCCCAAATGGAAGCCTGGTCACTGCTAGGATCACGGTCACCAGGCACGCAACTCAGTGCACTCTATAGAGGCGCCATCCTCGGTCTCAGAGCCTCTGGAGTGACTAATGTCGACACGGCACGCGTTTTAGGCCTGAATCGAGCCACCACTCACCAATTTACCTCCCAGGCCACTAAAACTGGTAGTCCAGCTGCCAGGCAACGGCCAGGGAGGCCTCCTAAGACCAGCTCACGTACAGACCGGCTGTTAGTACGCACTGCCAAGCGCAATCGTCGTCAACCACTGAGTGAACTGAATGCCAATGTCACAGGCAACACTGTCAGTAGACGCACTATGCAATGGTGACTCTCCAAGGCCAATATACGCAAATGGATAGCTGCACAGCGGCCAAAACTGAAGCCGGAGCACGCGCGTAAGAGGCTGGCCTGGGCCAGGCTGCACCAGCACTGGACAGTTGATGAATGGCGCAAAATCATCTGAAGTGATGAATGTTGGATTGAACGTAGCCAGGACCCCAAAACTGTGTGGGTTTTCAGGTCCCCTAGTGAAAAATGGGATCAGGACTGCATATATCCAAAGCACAAGGGTCAGGATGCCAGGATCATGATCTGGGCCATGTTTGCAGGCAGTGTCAGAGGCCCAATTCACATAGTGGAAGGCACGGTTAACATGCATACATACACATATGACATTCTGTGGCCTCATCTCCCTGGATTCTGGTCAGAATTGCGTGAAATCACAGGTATTGACGCTATATTCATGCATGACAATGCCAGGCCGCACATAGGCCATGTAACCGGAGGCTGGTTGCAGGATTGCGAATTTGTGACAATGGACTGGCCACCACACAGTCCAGATCTCAACCCAATAGAACACGTGTGGCGTGTACTGAAAGACCACCTGCACAGGCAGTATGAAAGATATAGCATCCTGGCCTGCAGCCATCAGGCAGCTGAAATCCGTCATTGCGGAGGTATGGGACTCAATAGCACCAAGTTACTTCGAGGCCTTGGTACAGTCTATGCCACGTCGGTGTCAGGCCGTGATTGCAGCTAATGGCTGGTACACCAAATACTAGTGGGGTTTGTGTTGTATACTATTGGATTCTGGCAATTCACTGGCACCAATTTCATGTAGTTATTATTATTATTGGTTTAGTTATTGCAATTTGATATTTTTCGTTGCGTCGTTGCACGTGTTTCGGTCAACAAACTTTTGTCGTCAAACTATACTTCCGCTCCGAGATCATGTTACACTGCGATTAAGGGTTCGTGCGGTATATGCGTAGATTCACCACGACTGGTGCTTGGGGTGATTTATGCGAATAGTGTATTGGTTGTGTTGTAAAGTACAAAATCGATGGGCACTATCGGTTCTTCTAAAATACATATAACGGCGGATAAAAACAGCAAATACTAAAAATCGTATGACACGATGCAGCTACTTGAGTAACTAATGCTGTTGGCGAGTTGCTATAACTCACGATGCATAGACATACGCGACTTCAAATGGAGTACGATCATAGCTTAACAGAGGAGAACAAGGAATTATAGACGCAGTTTGTTAAATGAAGGTTTGCTTAGGAGTATGGAAGATCTGGTAGTATGTTTTGGTGTTACAAGCAGAAGGCGAGAGCGCCAGCCGAGCCACTCTCGGGCTTAGCCCGTTACAAATCTGTCAACCGAGATCCTCCTTATGCATAAGTATTTCCAGTATGCATTTTGCACTCGCTAGCGACTACAATGTTCTGATATGTGTGACTAGGGGCTTTGCAGCCGTTGGGGACATCATCGCCTAGGTGTACTTGTGCGTTCCCATCGCATCGAATGTTTTTGAAGTGATAAACATCCTGTCCACAGTTGATGTTGCCAATGTGGACTTTGTCGTTGCCACCGAAATGCCTGTTCTCAACAGTAATGTCTCTGGCGAGCGAGGTGCTGAAGATAGTAGCGAGGACCACAAGGGAAGTTAAGGTGTGCATTTTGAGGTTGAGATCGACGTGATGGTATAGGCTCGTAATAGTATTTTGGCTTATGTGTGCGACACTGAGTATGTCAAGCTGCTCGAATGGCGGATCTGTGTATTGAAAAATAAGTAACTCGTCCTTGCTCGAGATAAAGATGTGCTGGACTCTATATTATATATCTGCGATTTAATAGTCTGAATGGATATTGTGATCTGAAGTATTTAGCAAGTGATAATTAGGATGGTTTATATATTATTAAGGGTCGTAAAGTTGGTCTTAGAATAGAACTATGTATTATATTCTTTATATCTTTACGAACTTTTTCTGCAAGTCACCGTATTAGGATGGTTCTCTATTCACTAATTAGGAAAGTACCACGTAATCAGTATTTTTATTCCCAGCACAAAATTAATTATAATATGTTGCTTACCATATAACTTGCCTCCCGTGTAACCCATCGTAATCCGCCATGGCTGATGAACAATTATTCAACTTGGGAGCCCCTGAAACCACCGTTTTTAACTCTGAAGACAAACTCCTCGCCGGAATACGAAGCTGGGCTCCGACCCAGGATTTCGCCGTTTCGGGCAGCAGCGGCATAATTCCAGGAAAGCGCTTTCGATTACGCTGCGCCCAGTACGGCAACTACCAACGTTGTAATGCTCCGGATTCTACACGCTTTTTACTGGAAACGATTTGGAACACATTTATGCGTGGTTGGAGTAATGTTATTTCTCAAAAAAGTGGAGACGCCTTTGAGTTACAACGGTGTATATGTGACAGCTTGGACAGAAAGCTCCTGTCATCTTAAGTATATTACTACTTCGCGAGCGGAGGGAGCTCATCATAGACTCGAAGAATTCATTAAAACACCAACGGATAACTTGTTAGCGTCTACCAAAGGATAGCTGATGCTCACGCGGCTAAGTATCTGATATCAAGAGCATATTTTCAATCATGTCCAAAAAAGGGTTTCACATTACGCTTTACACCACGTAATTTCTCATTTAAAGCAACAGCTCCCGCTCTTCCAATGCACTGGGGACTTCACTGTTATGATGGGTAGACCCTACCGGCATGTAGTAACTCGCAAAACACGCGGCCCAAGCTGCCGAAAATCCATCGAATCTAGCACATTTAGGGCTACAAGAATCCCTTTCCGGGAAACCGAAGGGAAGGCAGAAGGGAGCTGGCAATAAGCGCCTTCGAAGTAAGTGTTACACTCCACTAGGCTATCCTAGTGAACACTGGTGTCCGATCTCTCACTCTAAGATACGCTAAAAGTTACGATTCTTATTGGCCGGCAGGACGTCGACCGTCCCGATCGAGCAAGTCGCGCGGTGACAAACACCCCAGGCTGGTCGGCGAAAACTTACTGGAAAAAACACGCGTTGGGTCGAAAAAATACACCACAAGGCCAACACAGAGAGGGAAAAGGGAAAGAAAAAAAAAAGGGGTAGGTCAGCATCGAAACACTCACTTGGTGAAATAAACATCTCAAGAGCCGAAGTGAACGGGAAAATGGGAGGGGAAGAGAAAAAGAGCAACAAATTCAAGGATCATGTACTGTTCTCAAAAGGATTCCGTAACCATCACAATCATCATAGCCATTGCGATAGCCAACTGATCAATTTTTATTTATTCATATTTTTCAATTGTGTGGAACGTAGGCGTGCATCGGTAAAATCAAAGAAAACATGGCGATATTTATTATAAATTAAAATTTTTGTTACACTCTGCCAGGCAGTCCTGGTAGACAAGCCTTACTTCTGCTTCTGATCTCTTACTCTAAGATACCTGGGTTCTCAGAAATGGAAGTATGTAGTCGCGAGATATCAAAGGGTAATAATGAGATGTGTAATAACAATAGAGTGGATAGATAACTATGTAGCTGAATTGTATTTGAGTTGACCGATGAAGAGTAAGAACTATTCATCAGTCCTAATGATAGTCTTATATACATAATGATGCTTCGTACAAGTTGGTTGATATGTTGGTCGTCTAACTGATCAGCATATCATAATCTGATATATTGGTTAGGGACCTGAGTATCAGTCACGTGATACGTGATATATGATGGGTTCTGAATAGGACAGGTGAACGCAACATAAAGATATTTTGTGTTATATCAAAAGATGCGGCAAGCAGAACTGAGAACGTTGTAGCGTAAAACAAGGTACAGGTAATTGTGCTGTCAAGACCATGGGTCTGTGACAAGACAGGATTGAATCAGTTCTTTTCTGTCTCTTCTTGTCTGTTCCTGTACGCCTAAAAAAAAACCAAGATAGGATGGAATCTATCGAAAAACGAGACTTCGATCAATTCCATTACGGGTTCAAACGACCTTTTCTCAGAAGTGAGCCCCGTGACTCAGCTTCACGTGTTGGAAACAATTCGTTGCCCTTCCCTGAATACGGTTTCTTTTCTTTGTGTTAAAAGAGTAAAAAATCAAGATCAGCGGATTCGAAAACTTACGATTCGTTGTTTCGCTAGCTAAGTCAAATTTCACTTGGTTCTACGTGAAGACAGTCATCTTCAATGCTTTTACTCTTTAAAACTGGGACCCGAGTGAGCATTTTCTAAAACTCGTGGGATAGTTTCGAATTCGGCCTCGGTTTGATGAATATCAGACCCGTGCCTTAGATCGTGGTAATGTTTAATGTTCTGCCTTTCCCTACAACCCCTGAAACCCGTTGTTTCCGCCATAGTTATTTTGCCTGCCAAAGGTTCTTTCTCTTGTCTCGACGGAGTTGAATCTAGGGACACCACCAAATGTTTGGTCAGTTGATATCTGAGGCGGAACACAGACAGTGGACTCGGAATTTCAGTTTTGGCTTAGTTTTGGGTTCGAGTGAAACAGCCCTGTTGTTGCTAGGTTAACCACCGGCATGATTGTATATATCTACCGAAAAGGATATATAGTTAGATCTCTCCCAATCCCAACCGCATGTTCTAGATCGTCCAGTCAATACATGCAAACTACTCAGATAGGAATCCGAACTTTTATACAAGAACTAAGCCCACCACTACTACATCCGTTCAATATCTCATTGTGACTTCTTGTCACACTCGATCCTACCATCATAATGTACTCGTGCGTTAATTACGATAGAGGCTGCCGCGGTCGTTGCAACATCCTTATGGGCAGATGCGGCGCCTGTATCCAACTGCATCTCAGAAGACCGGCTTCAGTGTTTTCTGAACCAAGAAGCTTCCACGCACCAAAAATCGATCTACTCACTCTCCAGCTAATCGACTCTATAAACCCGTCCGCTTTTACAAGATAGAAACCAATACAAGGCTTCTCTCACAAATTCTCAAAGCTAGCTCGAGCTAGCCAAGTTGCAGCACCTGCCAGCCACGACTCGACCTCCTTTCTCTATCTCATTCTTTGCCGATCCTCCGTTAGAATATCTTGGGAGGGTCGGAATATCGCTTAACAACCCTAACGTAATCCAACTTTTTGGCACGATTTACCACGCAACAACGTCGAAAATTGTTAAAGTCGCCTGCAAATTGAATAATTATTAAATATTTATATTGAACAACGGTTCCGAAACTTTAATTTTGTCATAATTGCAGAGAGAAAAAATTCAGGGCTCACTAAAAAAGAAACAGTCGTCGCAACACAAGCGGTCATCGACGCCACACTTACCGAATTCAATGTTGTGATTTCAATATTGTGATTGCCTTCTCCCGAACACCCCCCAAAAGTTTGTTCATTTTATTTTATGCAGATATATATTCCCGATGCAGCGTCTTCCATCTATAATCATCACCAAACATGTATTCAGAAAATTAAGTAATAATTTAAATATCAATTTAGATATATACATATGTAAACCAAAATCTCATCCCTTGTGACATCTTGTGTATTACCTTGATACCTTATACTTATTGTACACGGTTCTTACATTTTTATATAAACTTCCCTATCTTATTAAAATGAAATTTTTGTAAAAATTATTTTATATGGAATTTGTTTTTTAAAAAAAGAAGATAGTGTTATAAATTTATAATTTTGCTAGTATAATTACTTGTATTTTATTTTATGTTATATTGTTTTTAGTTTTACTTTGCTATATTTTCTTATATAAATGTTTATTATCTATATTTTTGTGCTTACCTGTTTAATCTAGAATTTTGTTATACGCCGGTATTATGTATTGCATGATTAAGCACACTTGGATGTATATGCAAGTAAATGAGTAACCTGTATACATGAATGTATATGTGAGTAGACAAACAACTTGTATGTATGAATGTATATGTGTATATGTGATTATTGATATTGTACGAAGTATTATCATATATATAAGACTATTGTTAGAACTGATAAATAATTCTTATTTTTTATCAATCAACTTAAATATAATACAAATATATAATTTATTATAACTTTTATTGTTGTTATACATTTTATATATCATTCTTTGATACCTCGCGACATACATACTCCCAGTTCTGAGAACCCAGGTATCTTAGAGTGAGAGATCAGTGTTGGACTAAACGGACCTAGGCCAAGTGTAACAGTTCACAATTACTAATTTTAATTATATCTTACAGAGAAGGAGCAGATGTTTTGTAAACGATAGATGTACCTATTAGAGCACATAGTTTCGTGATACCGATCCTTAAAAAGTATTCGAAACTTTGAGTTTCCGGGTTGTAATCCCGTAAGGGCTGTTTTGAATATCGATGACAAGTTTTAACTGATCTAACAGGAGACGTACGCAATACAATACTAGCATTTGAATGGAAAGCCTCGTGTGATAATGCCTTGCCACATCCTATATTCCGGCTTTTTGAAAACAAGTAGAATAAACGACTTCAGCAAGGTGCAACAGATGATTGTATGCAGAATTAGCAGTAGTTATCAGATTTTATTATATAAAATACTTTTTATGTTATCTTTTTTGGGATTTCTGGATTTTTAGTTTTAATAATAATCCTATAGGCTAGATATTCTCTGTATTTTTGAGAAAAGATAGGATACTTTTGGTTTAATTAGCGGTATATAAAATTTATGTGATATTATGAAATAGTTATAGTGTTATAAATCTTCAGTATTTACTACAAGCGGCGCAGCAAACCAATAAAACATCGGAGTTCAACCATTTCTACCCAGCGTAGGCCATATATATTTCTACAGCAAGCTTAATAATCTTATACATATATGATCATGATTATGCACTGACGGACTTGTGGATATGCATGGTAAAAATATAGGTATTTGAAAATATAAGAATGAGAAGTACTAAAATATGCATATATATTGACATGTTTGGTGAGATATTTATGATAGTAGAATAATATTACTATGTTTGTGATGAATTTCCCTTGATATTTGAATTTATGCCTTTTATTGATGGCCTTACGCATAGCTTGTCTTGGAATGGAGTGATATATTGTAGATCATGCTGTAGTAATGATGTAGTAAGTGATAGTAGATGGTTAGTAACTTGCTTCAAGAGGTTAAGTTCACGAGGTGTAATACAGCCCGGTCCATTGGTGAAATGCAAAGTCTTGATCCTGTCCACAATGGCTTTTCCTCGAACTCCTTCCAATAGCGATGATGAAGTCTAGGGTATTATACCAACAATGTTGGTACTAGTGTATATAATATAAAGTAAGGTTTATTTGGAAGTGTAGCTTGGTGGGGATCTTATTTATTATAAAAGTCCGAACCAGGTTTACAATTCATTTATCTCTGTCCTTTTCTCTTTATTTGACTGCACCATTCGTTTTTAATTATGGATGTTAAACTTTTCATCTACTGTATACAAAAGAAGTTGCTTTGTACAAGGCAATCGCAATATCGCTCAAGGAAGCGTTTTTGGCTCGGGAGAGAGAATCCAGATCAACAGAAATACTTTTCTCTACATGATATTAAGCTATTCATCTTTAGCATAAGATTAACTTGTTTTTTATCCTAGTATCTTCAATTAAGTTGAGCTTACTTTGATAATTGCATTCCAATTTTAGAACGAGCTCATCCGGACCAGCGAGAAACAGAATCACAGCCTGCATATGAAATACTATATACACAGTCTCCATTGGTTGTGGATGTTGTTGAGGATTGTAATGTCTTGATATTAGAAGATCTTGTCGTCGTCTTGGATAAACCAGTATTAAGTTCTGAGAGATCAAAGCCATGTCAGCTTATTCCTATGTGTGTAAAACATATGCATGAGGAACCTTAGCCCTATTTAACAAACAAACTATCTGAAAATTAACCAATTGTTCATAATCGGAACACCTTAATAAAACCAATCCAGCACCTATCAATATCCAAGGCGTCTAAAACTTCCAGCTCTAGCAATCTAGATGTCAATAAGTATAGAGATATTCCTTTGTCAATAACAATTTTCCAAAGGGCTTCTGTGGTCATTCGGTCAAGATACGCTACCAGAACCAGGCTCTTCCTGATAGCCCGATTGATTCAAGGCAAAAGATAGTTGGTTCTATTCGACTCAAACAAGAGATATCAGAGTAACTCAGCCTTCATAACGATATCAGCTCTTCTATTTGAGGAGAGAAATGTAACAAAGTTCGAGATATCACAGCTCAACGGAGGGACTACAACAAAAACAACACAAGGGGTCAAAACTCAAACGCTATCTCCGTGTTTATTTCTCAACATTTTCGCCTATTTTTCTGTATCATGTATATAATAAGCCGAGCGAAGATGTTCAACCATATGCACGTCAGCCTCATCTTACTGTGATGTTGAGTATACCTCGATAGATTAAACTGGTTTGTACGCATAATATGTACAAAGGAATGGTATTCATAGCTTTTGGGCAAGTCTCTGGTACTCCTTTTCACTTAACCTACTCATTACCTTTCCAGGGGGCTTAAATATTCAGCTGAAGTCGAGGGCTACGGAGTTTTCATTTAAAAAAGGGCTGTAGAAGTGAGAAAACCAAAAGCAGCATATCAATTCTGCATCTGCATTGAATTGAGTTTTCAAGGCTTTACCTCATGACATCGGTGAATGGATCCAGAGGCTTGCGGAACCAAGCAAAAGCTCCTATTGGTCTCGTATTCGCTCACCATTCATCAGACTTCAAGCCAAAGAAGTTGCTCTCTGACTCTTGATAGGGCTCGTAAGGTTCTTTCCTATTATATTAGTTCTAGGATAACGCTTCGGATGCTGCCGTCCTAAAAATCGAGTTTCAAGCTAGTAAGTTAGCCACAAGAAATTTCAGCTTGAGGAAAAATGATGGAATCTGGCTCTAGGAAACTGGCGTATAGTGTGACGGGGTCACCTATTCGTGTCCCGGCTAGCGCGGCTCGGGTTTCAACCGCATCAACTCCTCGTAATCGATGCTAGAACGTAAAGAGGCAAACCATCGACTTCTCCTAAGTAGACTTCAGTCGTAAGACTTGAGTATCTCTTAGTTTCTCACATAACTTATGAATCAGAAAGGCCACTTATCCCACAGCTTCAACAAATATATCGAGTTGACCGTATTGGAATTTATAACTTCGCAAGTCAAGGTACTACTTCAATCAGGTCTCTCATTTCCGACGATAAAGTCGAATTCGCTGTGCCCCTGCAGGTTAATATCCAGCATTGACTTATCCTACACTAGGCTTATAGCCATGACGCAGGCAGGGCCCATTTTCAGCTGATTGATCGTCCTCTCTCCCCGTGTCGAAAGAGAACTGTGCCACAATTGTGGAAATTGCGAGAATGATGGCCTGGAACAGGGTGATAGCGGTGGTGTACAACGATAGGCCAGGATAGCGTGAAAGCTTTGCGTACGCCTTGACTGACTCGGCCCCCTGATGTATTTCAGGCAGCAGTGACATGTACTGGTTGCATGAGAGATAGTACGAACGTAATACAATCACCTAAGATCAATCTATAGAGATACCCCTTGTGCCGTGATTGTCGCCACGTTGACTTGGTGCAGGAATTCTTTTTATGTGGAGCGGGAGCTCAAAGAGTGATAATCAGGCTTTGATGATCTACAATCGACACCAATCTTAGAAGCCACAAACCTCCCTGGCTTGGTTGCGCCTCACGCGCTTTCGAATATGTAATAAATCATTTCACTGATCGGTTGACTGGCCATTCCAGGACTTCTCCGTAAATTTTAGACAAGGTGAAATGATGCGAATCCTGTAGGCGGGATTGAGCTCCCTCGGTATTCAAAACAAATCAAATCGTGAACGTAAAGGACCAACGGTACGTCAAAGAACTACGGGGTGACCCTTTTTCGTGAGACCGTCTTGAGATCGGAAGTTCGGAGTTATCCGAAATTGCAAATTTTACCGGTATGAACTCATGAAATCGTCAGAATTGCTGAATTCAGTGCCTTCCGATTACTCGTGTTGAATTATTTTCTATGAGATAGGAATACCTTGATGTTAGTTAAGGTTCAATCAAAAAGTCGAAACCACAAGAAAGCACAATCGATATTGTGTATTCCAGTTAGCTTTCCTGATCGAAGGATATAAGCATCTTATTCCTTCATCAAGCCATAGCGTACTTTGAAATCGTGCATCCAAACCTTCGACTTGGAGATACAAGGATGAATTGCTCAACCCTTTAGCAATCTCCTCTCTACGCGCCCGATTCTTGCTGGAGGGTGATTTCCCCAAATCGCCACCGAAAACTGTATCGTTCTAAAAAGAAACTTCCACTAACTTAAAAGATTCCATCTCAGGCTCATCAAATAGAGTTTTTGATGGAATTTCTCTTTTGAGATACATCATGATCACAAAAGATACCGAAACCATCTCTACCTATGCCCAAACTACCCAGCAGATTGAAACGCATGGTCTGCATGGCGATGAGAAGAAAAAGACTTCTGTTGAGGTGCGAGAAACGATCGATTCGGAATACAGTCCTGCGCCTCCGAAAGCTGCGAGTCCAAAGCAATCGAGCCAAAGCTCACCCAACACTGTCCCGCAGACGATCACCTCGTCTTCCGTATACGCCGAGATCTTGTACTCGCAACCAACTTCAACTTACAAACCTGAACTGCAGCACGTCTCCAGGAGTCCGAACTCCATGAGACGGGACACTGACCGTACAAAGCGAGAACCGCACTTCAACAGCGACAGCGAAGATTCAACTACGGATGTCGATCCTGTGGTCGGTTATGATCTCTGTACGGAAGATAAGATCGTTCGCTATAACGGAAATCTTCATCAGCGTGAATGGAAAGTCCAGGCGATCATTGGGTTTGTCCTTAAAGAGGGATACTTGCACTACGAGGTACGATGGAAACCAAAGATGCTTACCGAAGCTGCTCTGAGTCGCTTCGAGCAAGGATCCGACTACCGGATAGCGCAGCGTGTTTCAAGAAGGGACAGGGTTGTGTATTTGGTCGATTGGGAGAACGGGTTTCTGACGAGGGAGGAACTCAAGAGGAACCGCTCTGATCTCCTCAGAGTCTTCGAACGGGAGGAAATTAAAAGGCTTGAGTACCTGAAAGAGCAGCGGAGAAAGAGACGCAGGAACAACATACAATCCGATATTCCAAGGAAAGACAGACCACCAAGTCAAAGAACCTTCCGAGGGAAAGCTTGTACCTTATGGCTCCATATGTTCGATTGGTTCAATTCTGATCATCTGTACGTTGTCATAAACTTAGTAAAGCTGAAGCATTACTCTCAACTCTTGCTGTTTACTTTTGAAACTTCCTTCCCCATCCGATTGTCGAGTTGGTATGTTTGTTGGATAACCTATAAATACTTATTGCATAACTGGGGTTATCATTCGTTCTGGAGGTGGGAACGTCATTTTCAACTCTCCTCACTTGAGGAACAAAGCCAAAGTCAATCGTTCCAACATGTTTGCCTTGAGAGAGCACATGAAATACGCTCGCCAAAATTCAAGCTGAGAATATAAAATTCAAACTGGTTCCGTTTTTGGCGTCAAGAATAGGGTCTCCGGGCTGCCCCGCAAGACTTCTCAACGCGAAACTCCTCCCCGTCTGAAAATCACACACTCAACGCATTTGTGAGTTCAAAATAGTAGAACAGGGGCAACCGGGCTTTTCTAGACTTACGAGACTATAGAGTTGTATAACCGCATAATCACTGCTCTGTTCTCTACCGAGCACAATTTTAGCATCAAATAAAGCCCTTGAAAGGGCAATAAGTGACATTTGAGAAGTGCTGATATTTGTTACAAAAGCTGTAACTTCTCACTTCATTACAGAATTATCGAAATATGCACAAATCAGCTCCTATCCAATCGTACATGCCCACATGCAATATATCACATCTTAGTATCTCAATCCCACTCATCCCGCTTTCAAATTAAATCTACAGATCCGAAAAGTCAATAAACTGATGGAACGCTCAAATACGTGATGGGCCAATCTATGCGAAGTCACTGCCTAACGGCAAGATTTCATGTTGTCTAGGTTTGGGTTGTGAAAAAATATTCCCTGCCCAGAACCTACCACAGTCAGTGATCTTCCAAGCACAATATATCATGGCTTGCGACTTCGGCTTACTTGGCTTTTAGTTGTAAAGATCTTTCGCACGAGGAACACAAGTAATCGGATCAGACTGCACAACCAAATTTAGTAACAAGATCACAGTAAGCAAAATGAGCGAAAGCTAAATATAGAGCTATAGAGATACTCTCACTGTTGCGTGTATCGTAAACTGGTGACAGAATGACCGTACTTGATACAAGTAGCCATATAGCTCTGAGTGTTCGCACTGGTGGTAAACGCGCTTGCCTCCATATTGAAGTTTACATGACCCCGGCCATGGGTACGCGGAGACAACGCGAGAATATTATGGCATTATTATTTCTGTACGATCACTAGTACTATCGCGTTTCTGAACGATTACTAGTATTATAGCGTAAGAGAAAGTCTCAGCTAGACTGCCTTGTTCCTGCGACTTCATTTCAGATCAACGGATATGTAAGAGCGAGTAAAAATAGCTCTATTTCCAATTATGGAAATAAGTCTTGTCATCAGCAATCTCTTGATTTATAACGATTGCGTCTGAGTATTTCACAGATTGACTCTTGACCTATTGCTCTGGTCCTGAACACGCGATTACCGAAAGGGATAAATCGTTTGAACAAAGGAGATCACACTGATAACGGGTTTGGTAGATGAAAAACGAATAATTGTGAAGATCACAGAAATGAGTGGACGAGGAGATAGATAGAACTCAAGCATAAACCTCTTGTAATATCTTTCAATTAGTGGTAAACCATGTTCTTTGGGCCGATTACAAATTGGCTTTTTAAGAGAGTTGCTTGTAAATGTCAGTAAGTAATCCTTTGTTTTCCATCTGTTATTATCTCCCAGAATCTATCTGCCTTATTGTAAGATCTCAATTCCCGTCTGAGTTTCTTTGAGATTTGCCGACCGCCGTTCGTCTTCACCTCACATAGAGTATCTTCTCTTTGCCATCCACTGTCGATACGTAGAGTGGGTAGAGGAATCGTATTCTCAACAGTGTTGTCGTCGAACTCGCTATATCCTTCGGAATCTGGTTGAATGTAGATCCTGTCTAGCTTTTGACAATGTGTTCTCAGAAAACGGAATCGGAACCAACCATTTCTCAGTGTTGACATCCAACAGTTTACAGGTTCTGCTGACAGGATCCTAGAAACCACGCGAACTCCTCAAGACCAAGGCAAATCCGTTCAGGCGCTTCAGGTTTGGCAAAACGGTCTTCATGGGCGAAAATCCGAATGAATAATCGATCGAAGCAGCGTTATTCATCTCCAAATCCAGATTCTCTATATCCGGCAAGTCGACTTCGAACCAGGAATTGAAATTATGATTATATCTTACATAATCTTCGTAGGTTATGCGACCACCATCTTCGATCCTATGTTCAACACGAGGCGGAGTGTCTGAATGCCTTGTAGAGCTAGTTTCCACAACTCTCGGCGTTGAAGCGGCATCGTAAAATAAAGCAAGGATATTGATCCAGAGTCTGAGCCGCCATTCGACAAGCAGAGTTCCTTCAAGCTCGCCCTTCCTGTTCTTGGAGAGCACAAGCGACCTATGTTTGCGATTCATCTGAACAAACAGGTATGATAATTATCAGCGTGTTCTTCCCTCAGCGTCCAAGTTAGTCTCCTTTTACTGACCTCAAACGATTGAAGTATGTGAGATCCGTAGGAGCTACGATGGGAGACGCGGAAGCACGTCTGCGATGCCTTTTAGCCACTACAATCGTCCATGAATTTTCCCATTGTTTTGGTACGTTTCTGGGGTATAAAGGGCGCGATGTGACACCTGAGGAGATTGACCATCCCTTATTCGCTGGCGAAGACGAGGGGCACGGAGAATCTGGTAGATTCTTTGAGTGGCATTTGTGGGGCGGCACGCTTGAATGGCAAATGCCGGATGCTGGACATATCGTTGAAGACCTCTTCTTACTTGATGAAAGTAGCAATGCCAGGCTAGTGTCACGCCATCAAGTCCGCGAGATCGGGTCGTATTGAGGTAATTACTAGCAGCTTTACCCTTAACTGTGTCTTCGCTTTCTAGCTAACAGTGCTCCTGATAGATTCCGACAGACCATTAGAGCTAGGCGTATTTCAGTTAGAGACCCAGCCCAACGATGTTACGTATTTTGGCTAAGCAGGCTTTCACGGCTTGCGGTCTTTTGTGCATTCGCCGAATCCGCTTCCAAAGGAGTTATTGATCGATAGGCTGATGGCTGCGCGAGCCTTTACAAATCGAATACGTGGTATCATACCAAACATCCAGTCTCATCTTATCAGACATGAGGTCAAAGGCTCATATTTGAGATGATCAGAAGGCGATGATAAGATAATTCTTGGCTCAAAATACATTTCAGTAAAAGTTGTGATATGAACTGACAGAGGGATTGCAGGATCAACTAGTAAATCTACCAGAGCGACTGCATCAAGAAGATTAGAGTGTATAAACTCGCAGTCGAAGAGGATACTTTTTCAAAATCCGTAAGATGGTAATGGAAACGATTAAGAGGTCTAACTTTTGAGTGCCGGACAGAGCTGACGAAGATCATTATATGTAAATAACCTATAAAAACAGGAGATCTGTGGTGCTGCTGAATTTTATAGCATGTATCTCAATCGTGATCTCTTACTAACTTCTGCTTGATTGCTTCCACCAGCAAGAATCAATAGTTTGGGGAAAGATCTTGACAGTATTGGTCAGTCCGGTTCACTATCAAGTTTATGGGTGCGACACGCGCACCAAGCTATTTGGATTTTCATATATGTTTTCTCGTGACAATTTATGCAATAAATGCAGTTGTGGGAGAAAAGGTGTGCGAAAAGGGCGATAGTCCAACTTGCTGGTCCGTATACAACAGTCTTGTTGTATTTGATGTTCTGGTACGGGATATTCGCATGTTCGATGCGTAGCCCGTAACAAGATCATTAAAATAAAAAAAAAGAGAATATTTTATTTATTCTATTTTAATTCAAGTTTATTACTTTGTATATAATAAATTTTGGTGTAAGATGTTTGGTATGGAATATTCGCATACTTAGTGCGTAGTCCGTAACATTAAACTTGAAGTAATTAAATTTAAAAGTAAACTTAGAATTGTTAAATCGAAATTAATATATTATATAAAATTTTTTAATATGGTATTTATTAATTTTAAATTATTTTATTAAGCCTTGGAATTAGCGTATAGAACTATTGTTACCAAGCTTTGTTTACCCTGATTTTTCTATTACACAACTCAATGGAACTGAACTCTGGTACCACAAGATTATGCCCCGTAGGTAAGGTGTAACAAATATAAAACTAATATCATAAATACTAGAGCTTGATATTTTTAAATATACATTCTTATCTATTTCAAAATATTCTATTTATTAAAGTATAATAATTAAGTTTATATAAAGCTATTTAACAATCAAAAAGAAAACCAACATATCAAATTAACTTACTAGATATTATAGGATACTAGGGTCCCAGTCTAAGAGTGAGATAGATAAGTGGAGCGGCAACGTTATTTCAGCAATCAGTTTAATAAATAGAAGATTTTGATAAAATAAAATATTATAAAGAAGAAATTATTTTAAAATATTAAACTTGAATCATTAAACTCATGTTTTCTTCATCGTAAAATACTTGCTACATTTATACCGCCACAACAAGGGCGTGACTTAAATGTGCTGCATTTGACCAGGTCTAGGATTGATCAAGGATGGTAGACTGCCTGAACCCGAACTTCCATCTACGTATTCAAAAAATTACAGAAATGAGGGGTATAATCCATAGCGGATGTGACGTCTTCCCTTGTTCTTATGCATAATTTGACTGCACAATTGCACAAGGCTGGAAGATTTCATGGGACTGCATTGAAAATGACTGATCTTTTTGAAGAGAAATAATCCTAGATATTGTCTGAAAAGATAAGTTAAATTTATCGGTAACATATCCTAGAAGTACACAAGTTATGGTGTCATCTTTTCTTACAAGACCATACTTCTATATGATTTTTAGGAAAAGTATGTATTGTTCGCTATTTATTTTACTATTCAACTACATGATGGTACACTTCTTCCCGCGATTTCTGATCTCTTCTTCCTTCTTTTGCCAGTATACAGAATCTAGATCAGTCATCTGAAAAAGTAGAACCTCAAATTTGATGATAGGGTCATCTTTGGTATATCGAGGGCACACGATACGCATCACATCTTCAAGTGCATCTCCCCACCAATCCTCAAAATCCATAGCTCGGATAAAAGCAAACTCGGCCCACTCTGGGTAGAATCCCGACTTGCCAAAATCAATAATACCAGTTAAATTTCCTTGCTTATCCACGCGGATGTTGCGGTAAAAAAGATCTGCGTGGGTAGCAACAAAAGTCGTGACTTCTTCCGCCGGTGTTGCTGATGAGAATTTGGATTTATTTTCATAATGGGCAGCAAGAAGCCTCTCGCCTATTATTCGAGATTCCGGTTCTTCGGAATTGCTGAGAATTTCCAATCTCGAAGTATTATACTCTTCCTCGGTTTTGTAGGGGCCGAGCGAAAACCTGCCGGCTGATGGATAGGGGCTGTGTAACTCGATGCCATACGGTCTTTCAATTTGTTCAGCAGTCACTTTGCGAAGCTGTATCAGTGCATCTGCAAGTTGTAGTTTGAACTTCTGGCGCGTAGCTTTGCTCCATTTTTTCCAGACTTTCTCTGTAAGGTCCATGCCTGGAACGAACTCCATCACCAGGACATTATATACTACGACTCTATAGAGGCCATAAATATCTGGCGTGAATGGCAACCCGGCATGTTTAAGGATGCTCATAAAGTTTGCTTCAATAGCACCGGTTATACCGGCTTTGACGACGATGTCTCTCCCTTTGCTTGTTTTACAAAGCTTGACATCGGTCAAACCATTGTGGCGCAAAGATTCTCCAATGCTGATTTTACCGAGTGGTTGTTCATCTCTGATATCGTAGTATTCTGAATGTGATAGATGCTCAAACAGGGGTGGGAGCGGTCCAAATACCCTTGCCATTTCAGAGATGTTGGTGTCTAAGTTTCTGCGTTGCTGAATGCTAAGATCTGAGTCTGGTATTCAACCTCAACTTCAAAGTATGTTTTCTCTTGGAGACACGTAGGAGGCTACTCGATCGGTGGCAGAAATTTCTTCTGGCTCTCTACTTGGTCGCAGCTCGCGCTGTTAGATAGAATGTAAGAAGTTTGGAGGTTAGCGATTGGGGGCATACCTAGGTACTCAAGGTTCGGTTATAGGATGTGGCAAACCTCTAAACAGATGTGCAAGGTAAGTGTAATGTATAATCGGTTGCGAAGATGTGGACGCGTCGTATGTAAAAGATAAGATGCAATGGCTCGTTCCCTAACGAGACCAGCTATTTCAGAGTGTCTATGCTCTAATGTGTGACTCTATCGTGATTTGTCTAGTGAAAATCGTTCGTGTGGTCGCCGTGTATTGCGTTGCGCGTTCCAAAGTGAGTTCGAATCAATCGCGAATTCGAAGGGATTTTGACCAGGCTCTTGCATCTGGATCCTACGAGAATTCGGCTCAGAGAATCTAGATTACTTATATTATCGAATAAACGAAGCAAAGTTAGCCAAGGATCAACTAACAGCGTCGCGTCTCGTGATGCAAGGAACCTCTTGAATCGGATCCCATTGCATTTTGATGTGAACGTCAACAGAGATCTGGCAAATCAACACCGTAGACAATTATGATCGAAATACACATTCTCGACTCACCGATGGCCCGCGCTGAATATTAAACAGTCGTGCCCGATGCCAGATCATGTTGTCAACCAAAAGTTCGCAGCTCACCACGGAAACTAAAGATGCCGCCACCATCTTCAACTTTTGTTTCGAAAGCCCTTTAACAACACAAAATTGAAGACAAAAAGGACAAAATTGGCGCTCGGCAACACAGCCTGAGGCTGAAAAGGGCACATCGCCATCTGCTGAAATCAATCATCAAAATCGAGATTCTCCTTCTCAATTCGAGTCCAAAGCAGTGGAACCAACTTGGTGCTCGTCGATGCAACGCAGAAGCAAACCTCTTAGTGAACTACAAGATCTGTCCGTTCAAACTCACGCTCCTAATGAGACTAGATCGCCCAGCTACGATTCCTACAACGTTGCAAATCGAAATACAATCCGCCGACTTTGATCCTTACAACAAGCTCCTTGTAATTTCAGAGGACGCTCGGCATTCAAAACAGAGCTGGAGCCCAGCAATTCCGCGTTGCGATATGCTTAACAACGAGGTTGCATACGCAAACTTTTGTATGCGATGTTATAACACGGCCAAAATCAACGGCCGAATCGTATTAACCAAAGCACGACCATATGGACGGCCATACAAACGGCCAAATCAACGTCATATCATTGCTCAACCAATTACCACTTTAATAGCCATATTAAGAGCTGTATCAATAGCTATATCAACAGCCATATCAACAGCTAAACCAGCTATTAAAGGCCATATTAATAGCCACATCAACAGCTATATCGATGCTAAACCAATGGCTATATCAAAAGACCACATCAACGGCCAAATCAACGGCTAATTAAATCAATGATTCTCCACAAATACATCATTTATCTCGTCAACTATCAAATTAACGGTCGCATCAACGGTCAGATTTAACCGGCCAGACCAAAGACGAAATCAACGACTATGCTAGGTCACAGTCCGGCCTGTGACTCTGGTTTAACATACCACTACAACTCGATAACTATTGCGATACAAGCACTAAAGGCGTATCAATACGACTATATAACGATTCACAGTCTAACAGCCTAAACCAATAACTAGATTGATACCTAAATTTACCATCAAATTGGTAACCCAAGTCAAAATCAAAATCGCATCACATCGCTAAAACGGCCATACTAACAATCAGGTCGATCAAGTTCACAACCAAATCACACATAAATACATACACAGCCAAACCGCATACACATACAAAATCGAGTCACTTACGCATACAAGTCCCACTAAAACTTTAAACGAACGTCCAATAAATTGTCCAAAAAATATACCAAATTGCTGGTAATACTCATTAACCAGCTCCCACTTAATCGTAATGGCCAAGTCAATAGCTGAATCAGCGGCCAAATTGACGACCAAACAATAAACCAAAGGGGGTCGAACCAAATTATCATCTACATTCACGATTATATCGTACTCAATAGCGATATTTAAAATTAACAATAATATATTAAAAATAAACTAATAGTCATATCAGCCACCATAACACCGGTTATTTTGACTTGAATGGTCGCCTTCACAACCAAATAACGATTATCTTGATAACCATATCAGCAGTCGTTACAACGAGCTCACTCAACGACTAGATCGATGACCATCTCAATAACATAACAACAGTTACACCATTAACCAGATTAATGTCAGTGGTTAAATTGGCATCTATATCCATGACGGAGGCAACGGATAGCCCAATAACGGCCATACCAATGACTGAATCGATCACTAAATCAATTATTTATGGGTCACTAGCTAAATCGACGACTAAATAAAGAACTAAATATGCTATCGGCCATACCAACGGTCATACGAACAGCCAGACCAAGAGCCACACAAATAGCCACACTCATAATTATACAAATGGTTATATAAACAGCAACACAGTTGGGCCACACAAACGGCCACATTAATGACCAAACTTCGACTAATAGCCAAGTTAATGGCAACATCAACGCTATCGTAAAGGCCATATCAAAGGCTACATCAATGGTCATATCAATGGTCACATCAACGACCACGTCAATAACAAAGCTTAAATCGACGGCTAGCTCAATAGCCTAATCAACAGCCACGTCAACAAGTCAATGGATACCTTCAAAATAATGGTTAAGTCAACAGCAGCCGCCAAATTAAATAGCTTATCAGCGGCTCCACCGATAACTAAACCACAGCGTTATTCTCCATCAAAAGAACCAACAACCAAATTGTCTATCTGAACGATACGTGTTAGCACGAGATCGAATATAACCTCGAAGCTTGGATGTAACTTTAGCTCGCGCAGGTACAAATATGTACAAACTAGCAGGATTAAGAGAAAGAAAGAAAAATAAAAATAAAAATGCTGAATTCCTTAAGAGGTATGTGGACGAGAAGATCAGATGTGGCTATATAATTAAAAGATATTCCTAACACATTATTATTGCCATAAGGTAGTGCAGGTACATCTTATAAACATATCAATTACACGATCAAACTATACCTCTCATCAGTCATCGGCATCGCGGAACAAAATTTTATCAAGTTACAATATATACAAAACTCCGATTTCGTCCTCCAGTTTCTTTGTCCTCGCCATCTCATGGACTCAGATAAATGCTCCGTCGCGAAGGCTAGAAAACCCAGGTAATGACTAGTCGCTTTTAATCCGGAAACAAAATTTTTTTAAGAACGGTACCCGGACTACCACCTAAATCTGGAGCCGAAGACGAAACAAAAAACTCAATGTCACACACTCAACTTTAAAGATACGGCGAAAGTGTCTACCTCCTAGGTTTTTATTACCATGAAAACTATTGTCGGGGTATTCATATCGTCTTTGTCAAACTCGTCATCAAGTTAAAATTCGTCTTCTGGCTTCTTGGGATTTTATGATCTCGTCACAACCAATGCTACTGCCTGTAGTTTCGACATTACCCCCAACGTGCTGGGTAAGATACCACCGCCTGTTCCGAGCCACATGAGAGAATACAATAATGAATTTCTGTATATTAACCGGCGTACATCGAAACGATCCTAAGAGATATTAATATAATTGAAGCGATGTATCATCATATAAAACATCTATGTTCCCATTTTCGGACAATTCTACCGCAAATTCGAATTTTCACTAACAATTAATCTAGTTTGGGTCGTAGTTTCTGCAATCTTGCGAGAGGTCCCGCGTTCGAGTCGCGGTGGAGCCCTGATTTCTTTTTTCCGATTCACTTCAGTCGCCGGTTTGAAGCGGACATTCTTAATTTTTAGTCTTTTACTGTAGGGAAGCGGGATATGCAATAAATAGCAAGATAGAGTTCTAGAGTACAACACCGAAGCAGACACCCAGCAATTCCGGTTGTTATACAATTTTTAATACAGAAGTCTAAGAAACATTTCTTTGCTTCAAGAGTCTCTGTGAAACAAAAGTTCCATAAAATATCTTATTCCGGAAATAACTTGCTGGTAAACTAGCTGCTCGAACGAAGGAAATAATCTGCGTTGCTAAAGTGGGGGTGTCTGGAAAATCCAACAAGGCTGTCGATCACCGCTGTAGCTGGACCAGATAACATATCGATATCGTTATCAACATAGCAACTTAGATCTTGACTTCCACTAGAAAGTCTCTTTAAAATGCAATTACTAGACCTCCCAACGGAGATACTCGAACTCATTTTGGATTATGCGAGACTGGAAATTCCATCTCATTCAGGATTCTTCGAGAATATGAACTCCAGGAAGAAATCTTTTACTCGCACTCTCCAACCCAGCCTGATATGTCATACATTCCGAAAGCTCGTCATACGGCATATATATGCAGAATGTTTGATCAATTTTTTCAAAGACCGTGAGGTATTCGAGAGCGAAACAACGGCACCGGACGTGCCTAAATTGAACCAATACTATGCCGAAGTATATCTTTCGATTCCGACGGGTGGACCTCCCTTGGGTTTGAATCTCAAAAAGATATGGAGGATTAAAGTAGGCCCGGATGCGTATAAACGTTATGGGCACTTTGTCAAGTATGTTTACTTATATTGAAAGGCTTTATAACCATCTAATCAATCTGGTCACTCGAGGTCAACGACCGGGTAACGCCATGGAAAGGAGTTTCCAAACCAAACCAACATCAGCAAAGTATGCTCAATCTCCTCACTCCCATTATTTCTAATTTTAACAATCTGACAAAGATTGGATTCTGCTATGAGGAATCGCAACCTAGGATCAGTGTTGGAAGCTTTCTCGACGGAGTTGCCACCGCTCTATCAACCTGTTTATCATTGAAACACATCAACTTTGAGTTAAAAAAGGATTTCGGGGGAGACGTGTCCAAAGAGAGTCTAATGAGATTCCAAGAACACCATGGCCCCGTGAGCCTCGGCCCTTGCGCCGAACTGGAAAGCATTTATTTTTATCTACTATTCGAGACCGGTTGGCATCTGCCAATGTGTATTTTCTTAGGCCTTGGCAAGGCGCTGGAACATTCGATACAAAAGTTGAAGAAGATGCGGGTGGAATGTTTCTTTTACACTAATGGTGGCGGTTTTGAGGATTTTTCGATGTTGGACTTGAATAGAGAGGATCTCCAGAATCGAACAAGAAGGTTCTGGATGCTTCCCGCGTTGGAAAGTTTGACTTTGTCTGATTGTGGATGTTCCCTGGAAGTTTTCGAGGAACATTTCGGCGACAGCATGGGAAGGATTCAGGAATTGGATGCGGGGTATCCGAGTATTGAGTTGGTAAGTATTTAAGATATTAACTTTTATTAACTGATGCTAATGCCAGTTTATCGACACAGAGGGAATTATTTGAAAGGTTTCCTAATGTGAGAGTTTTGAAATTCCATCTTCGGATAGTCGGGAAGGATCTTTGCATTTTAGAAAACGTCAGGGAGCAAAAAACGGATGACATGGCTTTGGAGGAGCTTCATTTGACGAATAGTGGAGGGGATGCTATGCATAAAATCTTAGAAAAATATTCTATGGATAATAATGGGCGGATTGTGAGGGGTACGGAAGGGAAACTTACTGTTATTTTACCAGTTTGATAGCAAGGCTCTGTCTGGCTCAGACTTTTGAGCCTCAATCTCTGGAGGGTCTCTGTATGGACCTTCCTACTTTGCTTTCTTAACAGGATTATACTTTAACGTAAACTAAATTTTTTGCTCCTGTGGTATGGAGCTACTATGTAAATGCATATTTAACATCAATTCAAGACCATACAGCTGTCCATTCATATATCTCTGATATTAATATTTTGTGTTGAATCTGTTGTATTGCTGATGCCGGACAAAGCTCGGCTTACCTAGCCCCAGTCTAAATAGAGCTCCTCGAGTCCTAATATGGAGCTATTTCTATATATCTTACAATTCGAGATTGCTTCATACAAGTTATAATCACCATGAGCCTACTAGACTTCCCCAACGAAATCCTCCGGCAAATAATCCAGAGCACTCTGGACATTTCTAAACAAGAAGACATTACCAATGGCTTCTATGACGATACTTACAGCACCTCTTCGATATATTCGACCCAATGCATTCGGTTGATGTTGACTTGTCAACGACTCTACGCCCTGGTTGTTCCGTACCTCTATGCCAATTGCGAGGTGGCGGTGGGGTACGGAGGTGTGAGTTCAGGAGATATGGGATCGGTATACGTTCGTTTTCTCAACAGGGATTGCTATCGTGATCGGTTTGAAGGGATTGAGAAGCATAGCTGGTGTGTAAAGTACGTGTATTTCTTTTTATTCGATTGAATATTTTCATTATGGACTATCGCGGGCTGCAAGTCGATTGAGCGAATATCATTTGTATACTTCAACTAGAACCGGTGATATATGATCAAGACGCGGAATATTCGAGGATATCAATACTTGGTACTGAGAGACCAGGTGAATTGGATTACCTTGGTGATGCTGATGACATAAGAATAATTTCTAATGAACTGTTTGTTAAAATAATAGAAATTTAAAAATTACGAGGGAAAGTGTACCCGATGAATATTACCGCAAGATTCCTAAAGATCTTGCGGTAGCCCAAATCGACGCCAAAAAACTAGTCGACTTGTTACCACATTTCAAAAATCTCCAAAAGCTCGAATTGGATCGGTCAATTTTCGAGCATGTTGTACATGGTGCGATTCTCGCAGAGACGAGCAAACTACTCGCTCCGATTTCTTTATATTTAAACGCTGCTAGGACGGCTTTGGAACACTGTCTCGCTTTGAAAGAGCTGATCTTGATGATAACATATAATGCTGAAGATTTGAAGCGATTGGAAAATGAATGGAAGATGGATGACGTAACTGGGCATAATTCTAGTTTGGAAAGGTTAAAAATCTTTTTGAGAAGTCAGGGTTTCAAAAGGAGGAAGCATAAATCGGTAGGCGGGTTTATTACGGAGGTTGTGGGTAGGACTTGCATCGGTGAGGTGGATAAGGTTCGATCTTTGTGGTTGGGATATGGAACTGAAGAAATAGCTCGTTACCTTGAGTATCATACTGGCTCTGGAGAACATGATTCTGATTCTGAAGACAAGGAGGATGAGCGGATGTGGGAGGTTCCACAGAATATGATGAAAAGTGGGTGGGTGTGGGAGTTTCCAGCGGTAACGGAATTATGCTTGTTCGTGAATGAAGTTTCGGAGCACCATTTCCGCCATAAAATTGCCTTCAATGGTGAGAGAGTGGCAAAGCTCGAGATGAAGTGGGAACAGCAATATATTACGGTTTGTTTTCCAGTTTCTAATCTATATAGATTGAGAATGAAATTAATGATTAAATTTAGGATCCTTACGAAAGTACAGAGACATATTTGAAATGCTGCCCAAATTTGGAGGTAGTCTCGCTTAAAGGGCCGCTGAATCTACAATGGTTGAAAACTGTAATTGCTATGGAATCACAGTTAAAGTATTTGAAAAAGCTGGGTGTGGAGTTTTATAGTTATCAGATCGAGGAAGTTCATGAATTTATGGAAAAGTACGCTCGAAAGAACGGGGGTCAACTTGAGGTCTTGAATCACGGGGATGCGTGGGCGCAAATGACTATAGTATTTAGTTGATATATTTGACAATAGGCATCGCAGTTGGAATATAAATTTTAATCATTTGACTGGTCTTTTAAAAATTTTCTCTCCGCTTCAATCGTACAGTCTAGGAATTCATTAATCATTATTCAATATTTGCTCACTTCGCAGTAGCGAGCATATGCGTGCACGCATCTTGTACCAGACTATATATTCCTGCTATCAAAGTAAAGACACGCTTCAGCACTTCTCATTCTGTTGTTGGGGCTGTTGTATTTTGAAAAGATGACCTGATGACTTCATAGCGCCGTTTCCCTGCATCATCCACCCACACGGCGCACAAAGGCGCCTTCCCAGTTGGCCTCACAGCAAAAGAGCATGAAACCGAAGCTCAGCTATCCGGTTGGATTGAATTATTCGGACTAAAAAGTAGAAGGAAAAAAAAATGAAGAGACAAGAAATGATCACGAGCTCCAAGAAAAATTTAATTTTATCTGGCTGGTTTCGGGGAGCGAAGGGGCGCATAAGATCTTTGTCTTTTCAAGTTGATTAAAACCATGTCTTTGGAAAGCAAATCCTAAAACAATATTCTCTCCTTCCTGCCTCTTCTTTCTCCTTCCTCTTCACCACCATAACCATCAACATCTTTACCTCGAGTATTTACAGCTGCTCACCGTATATACCAGGGTGCTCCTTTGTTATCGGCAAGATCGCGATATCGCGAGGGTGATGTGGGCCCAAGGTACTCTTTTGTCGGCACTCATTTTGTGAGTAAATCCTTGGTCATAATCATCGCCAACATAAAAAAGTGAGTCTTCGAGTATGCACAAGATACTATTGTATTCGACTCGGTTCTTCAGTTCTTCGTCATGTCATTTTGCATTCAGGATTTGCTTGGTTTGCATGAAAAACCGAGCGATTCCATTCGCTGGTAATTCAGATTCCCGCCACCGGTAAACCCACCTTTCTTGCGACATGCCGCAGCATGGCATACATGGCATAGCATGGTAGCGGGTACTTGCTCGGACTCTCTGCTGGCCCAGCTGTTTGTGTCGCTGCGCTGCGGTTTCATCGTCATCGTTCGGATGGGAAGATGATGAGAAGCTGTCATTAATACAACCCACCTTGTCATCTCTTCGAACCTTCCCTTTGAACCTTCCCTTCGCACCTATGTATTCTATATCCCTTAAGCTTCAGGGAGCAGTATCTTTGGTGTAACAGCTAGCGGCCGTCTTTTAATTATAAAGAGGCCCCTGCTTCTCTTTCATGTTTCAGAGTTCTCCAGTCTCGGCTGGTGTTCGTTCGTCATAGCTCTCAGCAGCACCGCCAGATATACAAAAGTACGTATATCGCTCTTGTCGATAAGAGCTGATATGTTATGAATTAAATAACGGGCAGCCGTTGAAACTGTTTGAAACACATCTTCTCTCCTTTTCCTTCGATTATCAGTTTTTATATTCGCGCCGTTTCCTTCCTCCCGCAAGACGATATGTTTTATATATCTCACCCAGCCCAGCTATTCCTCTTCCCCATCCAGCCACCTTCTTCCATCCATATTTAGGACAGCCTCCGTTAACCAAACGAGAAAGACGCACAGAGAAATAGCATATTAGATCCTTCCCAATTCTAAGTCCACTAGGCATTTCCTGCTACTCCGAAATACCGAAATACCGCATCCCAAGATCTGAAAAACCCTCTAAAGCGGGGGCAGACCTCACCGCCAACGCAACAAACCTCATCTTAAACATACCCATATCCCATCGAGTCTCGTCCCAAAAGCTTAAACGCAAGAGAGCTTAAACTTTCGAGGAAAAATATGGCAAACCAGCCCCCGTATGGCTACTACGGTGCCGATTTCCGTTCCAAAAAGCAGCCGGCGAGCCAGAACCCGTACCGCGCATCTACCGGAAACACCGCCGGTCTCTACGGCGGAGGAGCAGGAACAGGAACAGGTTACAATTACCGAGATATACCCGACGATTGGTCGTCCACATACTACGGCGATGATCTTACGGATGACAGCGTATCCGAGGACTTTCAGCGGATATCCATATCCAATCGCCACGCCGCAGCCGCAGCACTAGAAGGAAGAGGACGTCACCAACCTCCGCAGCAACAGCACCACCAGCACCCGCAGCACCCACATCATCAGCACCCGCAGCACCCACATCATCAGCACCCGCAGCACCCACATCATCAGCACCCGCAGCAAAAGCTATACTCAAACTACGCTGCAAACATTGCCGCAGGTCGAGCCGGTGGACGAAGTAGCCACATTACTCCATCCCATCGAGAACCTTCCCCAACGGATTCATCGTACACCCAAACCACCACCTCCGCGTCCACTTATGCCGCCCACCATCAGCATGTTCAGCAAGCAGCGACGTACCACGCACACAACCGGCAGCCGTCAAAGTCTCTCGACCGATTGTCGCACTACTTACCTCGAGGTTATAGACTCGCTGGCCCCTACCAACCCGACGATGAGAGCGTCGGGCCTGATACGGCCTATGAGGAACGGAGCAGGGGTGTCATGGTTCCCGCCAGGACAGTCCAACGGAATCGTTCCGTCCGCCGTCAATCCTCACCAGAAGGTAGAAACCATGATGAGTTCCTCGGAAAACTAGAGAGAGAGCTGGCCATGGAAAAGCTGGAAAAGGAAAAGGAAAAAGAGCGAGAGAGGGCATATTACGCTCAGGCCGAGAAAGCGGCGGCGTACAGACGCTCGCTATCACAGGACCGTAACGCACTGAGGAATGATCAACTGAAGTTGCAGCAGCAACTGCAGCAGTTGCAACTTCAGCAAAAGCAACAACAACGGCAGGAAAGACAAAGCAGGAGGGAGTCGAGAGGACCGCCTGGACAACTCGCCAGACGGTCTAGCTCCATTGGCAGATTGGATTCCTTGAGTCTAGGAGATAAGACGGATGTCTCACCGCACAACATGGCGGGAGCATTGGTCCGACGATCAAAATCCGTGGGCGCTCGAGAAGCACTGAGAAGACGTAGATCTCTTGGTCCGATCAATACCCAAATCATTCCAGGCCAGGAAGAGGGTCCTGCGGCAACAGCTGTTAGACTCGACCTAGGCGGTCGAGATGTTGACATCTCTGTAAATGATAGAGATAAACGCCGCGCCCCCGCCATCGGGTCTATAACTATCAACCAACACAGCCGGAAAGACGGGGAACCCCGCGAGCGCGGACTCGGGGCTCCCTCTGAAAGCGGTAGGACCCGAACCACAGCGATGACGGATCGCGAGAGAGAGTACGAGGAAAAGATGAGAAGATTCCACGCAGACCTCAGCTCTTCACCGCCAACATCGCCCGAAATGGATGACGAATATGCGCGAATGGAGCGGAAGTTCAACTTTAGACAACCTAGGCCGAGGAGCGCAAGTCTGGGAACCCCTCTTACCAGGCGATCAAAAGTGCCACTCCAGATCGCCGCGCCACCCGGAAATCCAAACGTTGGAGGCGGCACCGAACCACGACACACGAGGGTATCCCGTAAGATTGTAACTCGGCACGCGCTCGAGTCGCTAGGATACCAGTACGAAGACACGGGGGACACCTTTACAGTTTTTGAAGTATTGCAGCCGGAGCAGATTGACGAGCTGATGGACATGACGGCTAGAATCCGAGGTAGTACCACATTCGATCACATCCCCTCATCATCGATCAAGTATTTTTCGAGTAACGCTGACGACGATTATTACCTCCCTCGTTCTTTGCGGAAAATAGCGGCCAGACACGATCGCCGTCGCGAGAGATCGAGAGGGGACCGCCAGTTCGCGGCTCAAACCGCAGCGGGATTCGGCAGGTTCGATGACTACGGCAGCAGGAAGGCGCCGGCAGCGGGGAGACCGTTGAGACCAATTGTAAACCAGGAGCCGGTTTACCGTGAGCCTCCGACCGCGGTTGCGCCAATGCCAGGTGCTTGGCCGACGGCTGTGCAGCAACAGCAGCAGGTCGTACCTGAGAGACGGAATATACCAATGCCGGATTATACGAAGTATCAGCGTGCGGGACCAAGTACGCTCGGTGGACCACCCGTGCAGCAGCAGCGGGGACGACGAGATCCTAAGAGATATTATCTGTAGTTGCATATGATGGGAAGTTCAATTTTTATTTTTTTTCACGATCTCCCTACGAACACTTCATGGCATATCTGGTTATTTTCGATGTTCCACTTTTGAAAATGTTTTCATGATTGATGACTAAAATATCCGCAACGTTTCTTTGATTTCAAGAATTATTTTATATCACATCGTACGTTCTTGTCGTCCTTATTGCAGTACATTTTCGATCATACGTTTTGTAGCATTTACGAATCTCTTTTTTGGCAAAAATTACGAGCAATTTTGTGATATCATTTTTTCATTTTTTCATACTGAATTGGTCTTTACGAATTCTTGATCTTATTTGAACCAAAAAAAAGTTAAAAATATAGCCAAAAAAGCAAGATGTGTCATGACTCGACTTGTTACTCTTTCTTCTAAATTTTCCAGAAAAAAAAGTACATGCTTCAAACCTTCGATGGATCGATGATTATCTCTCCTTTACCATTCCACATTCTTTCGTTTCAAACTCATCATCACTCCCGCCATTTCGAAAATTTCTATAAATGTTGCAAATAGAAGAAATGAATCGAGTAATACTACCCGATCAACCGAGCAATCGTTCGAGATCTAGATCCGATGAGAGAGCTCGAGCTCCGTCTCATAGATCCACTTTGAAGCTCTTAGCTTAGAATAGCTTGTCCCCTCGCCACCACTTTTTTGTTTATGTACGGTCTGCGATTTTGTGATACGATTTTAGCTCGAGTTTGGGTTCGAGCTAGTTTAGTTAGTCCATCGCAAACTTGAGTGAGCGCGCTGGTCGCGAGCTAAAGAAACAATGGTAGACCTTTGCTTACATTGCATGATATTATTATTGTTCGCCGGCGTGCATACAGCCGCACATGCTTCAATGTTTTTCTGGGATAGTCGTTGCGATGTGTGGGGACGAATTATGATTTTTGAAATACAAAAGGCTGAGGGTCGATTGAGCTGCGAGATTGGATTGTACCATTGTTACTTCGTAGCTATGCGTGTGGGGTTTTTTCTTCTTGTCCGTTCTTTTCCCCGGTTGGCTCGACGGATATAACTTCCATATCTCTTGACAACGAGCTGGAGAGTGAATTGTAGATGGCCACCTTAATTGCATTTTCAAAGACTAGTTTGCGTTTTCACGTAGACGTTCACAACAAATCATGGGTATCTCCGACCGCTGTGGACTTGGTATATGCAGTGTAGACGTGGATAAGACAATATGTGGGGAATACGTATCAATACACACTATCACCGCGCACCACCGTCTTGTCTACTTGGTGTATTTTGTTTTTGTCGAAAAAAATATGGTGTATTTGGAAATTTGGGGCTGAAGCTTATTTTATCGCTGAAGAATGGCTGAACGAACAAGTTTAAACGAAGGGATATTCCGTCTGTTACCTTTTTGTCACTGCTGTACAAATGTTCTTTTTGGCAGGATAAATTTCAGATTGGATGGGGAGAATTGTAGACGGTTCAACCATTATCCTTGTCTTTTGCTAATCTTTCCATGACAAACAGCATGGATTTTTGAATTCGAGGTTTTGAATGGAATCGAATCGATCAGGGAAAACGAATATGAGGAATTTGTACCTGAAGAGTACCGGAAGCGAGGGGATAGAGAGCTGATAATCGCTGCAGGAAGGGGAGGAGAACATGGGTAGGTGCAGACAGCCTGGTCAGTAAAGTACTCTGATCATGTTGATAGACGTGCGTGCATTCGTTCGAGGAACGGAACGGCATGGAGGAAGGAGAGGATCCCGGTCGAATATGTGTATCGAAAGAGTCGGAGAAAAAGAAGTGAGAACCATGTCGGTTTTTTTCACACTTTGGGTGTCGCATGTACTGTACCGGTGCAGTACCGACCGTATCGTTTGGATATCGCACCACCCCTCCCTTCCAACTGAAAGGCGACAAGATGGAGAAGTGAGAATAATTAGGATGGATGTTGGTTTGAAGATTACCAACCTCCCTTGTAGGAGGATCTCAGCCATCGAAGGAAACATAGTGTCTGTAGACTCTGTGGGTCCGCATCTTTTTCTTTCTTGTCTTCCGACTCGGCTGGACGCTTGGATGAGTGGGATATGCAGTTTGGATGCAGAAATCGTGTGGACTATGCTGTTTGCGTCATAGCCCGGGCTAAGCTCATCCAAGTTTGAACTTGCAACAAAGATCTTTTGACTGTCGCACTTGTTATCCTCTTGGATTTTGAAGAAAAGAAGAGAGAGAGGTTTGGTTCTACCTTGCTGGTGCGAATTAGAATTGAGGAATAGCGCATTATCATGATTCAATTCATGCCTTGGCTGATAGAGATTGGATCGCCGGAGGGGTTAGCGAGAAAGCGGTTGTTTGTTTTGGGCTGATCCCCCATTCTTGGACCTTGACAACTGGGCAATTGATGGATATCTCGAGATCTCGAGATCTGGACAGCCCTTGACTGATGACGCTGGGGATCGTGAAGAAAAAAAAAAAAAGTGCCTGAGCGTCTGAATTGAACCTCAATTCCTTCATGCTATTAATATATACAATATCAATATGCTATACATGTGTGGGGCATTTATAAGGTGGGCGGGGCTGGTCGGGGCTGTTTGAATGAATGGATGCTTATTATTGTTTGTTGTGCCCTTCCATTTTCCCCATCTCGTCATCCTTTCCTGTTCCTGTTTTCCCGTTATGAATTTCCATCATCGCTTCTCTCGTTTTCGTCCGTCCTCCGCCGTACCCGTTACTTCCCTTCCTTCTCTTTGATTTTTAAAAGTCCGTTATTCTAATTTAACCTAATTTCGACACCTACGTGACCGTCTAGCAGTGGTGGCAGTGTAGTCTGGTTGTCATGTATGCATCATTTTCCCACTGATACAGACAGACCTGACGACGTATTCTTATTATCTCCAGAAAGAGGGTGAGAGGCAAAAACTTGGAAAGAAAAGAAGGCTGGCAGACTAAAATAAAAAAAATAAAAATTAATTTACTTTTTTTTATCTCCATCTGTTTCTTTTCTGAATTCTTCGACCTGCAGCAACCGGACGCGACGAGTATACCTGAAGGGAATTCCCTCCTCTCCCCCCGAATCCGTCGTCGTCCTTTGAACGACCACCGCCTCCTTCGGCGGTCCTTGACGTCACGGCGACTTAACTCCCTTTCAAGTCTAGTCTCTTCTCTTCGGAGGCCAGACTCCAAAGAGACAGGAAGAGAGAGAGCCAAACTATACTAGACATCGGATAGTCTAAATCCACTCGCCAGATTGTAGCGTGTGTGCCGTCCGAAAAGATGTTCAGAAATAAGTCGAGCAAATCTAAAAAGCACCCGGTACGGACGCCTCGGTCATTTTAATTTACGTTAATATATTACAATAGTATCACTATTCCCCATTTTATATAACCCACTTTCTGGGGTCTCCCAAACCAGATAGACTTTTTTATGGCGTCTCAGAATTCCATTATAGTTTCCTTCTCCAAACGCACTCTTTTTCTATAATTCTACTTGCTCTTTCTATTCAAAAACCTTGTTTCTTCATTGTATACTTCCCACGTTTTGGCAACATTGTGACCATTCCATTTCCCCTTCTCATCACTCCATATTGTTACCATCACAAATTCTTTCTCGCTTTTGCCCTTATTATTTCCACGTGCTTGTCTCGTTTCTTCAAACATCAAAACAGACAAACTGAATACTGACAATGCACTACGTCCTCTATAATCAGCGTTACGATCAACCCCCGCAACCTACAAATCAATTCGCCCTCGCCGCCGCTCGCGCAATCGGCGCTTCCCGTTCTCAAACTCCGACTCTATCCGCTGCAGCTGCAGCCGCAGCCCTCCATGCCTTTCCGAAACAAGTCACCTCCCCGGGTGCGGTCGTCACCCGTCGCATGGAACGTCGAGGCAGCGTCACATCTATCACTAGCGCACCCCCGTTAGGAAGACGAGGTAGCGATGCTTCCATGACCGAGAGGATAGGATGGCTAAGAGGATCTGACGATAGTAACGGCAGCCGATCTAGGCCTATGAGCAGGGATGCGGCTAGTCCTTCAAGAGGTGGTATGAGGAGTCCCACGCGAATGTTGAAGCGGGTATCGATAGACGACCAGAGTGCAACGGCAACTGCGGCGAGGAATATGACTCTGGGTCAGCTGGAGAGCAGACATGAGCCAAAGGATACTTCGCCACCAGTACCAAAGAAATCTGTCCCGAAATCTGGTGCAAAACCGCCTGCAAAGTCGGCTTTGAAGCATAGAGATGTCGAGCAGCAGATACCGCCGCCGCTTAAGAAGCGTAAGAATATATCCAATTGATACACTATCATACCAGGACTAACTTGTATTGGTTTTAATAGCGACGACGAAACCTTCTCGAAAGACACCCGCAGTAAGACCGAAAACAGCACCGGAACAGGCACCTATACCTGCAGCTCTAGTCGCGGCTGCCGCTGCAGCCGTACCTGCGGCTAAGAGATCGCAGCTACAACAGCAACAGCAGCGGCCAAAGCCGAAGCCGAAACCCAAGTCGAAACCCGTACATGTCGAACCGGTGCGTCCGAGTTCACCTGAGGAAGAAGAGGAGGAACGAAAACCGGTCAAACATGACTTTGATTTTGATTTTGGTCTCGAAGAATCGCCGGCGCCGTCCTCATTCGCAATGAAGAAATCTTTACGGAGTGCACCTGCTGAAGCCGAAGTTCAGGCGCCTGCCAAGAAGAAGAAGAAGCCGATACAAACTCATTCAGACACACAGGGTGGCATGCTATCGAGAGGTACTATGAGGACCGCAGTTAGGGAGGACATGATTCCGATAATCGATGATGCAAAAGCACGAAATCCTCAACCGAAGGTCCCTAAATCGCTGTCGGACCTAGGCCAATCTATGCATGCGCCAAAGACGGAGTTACCTACCCCCGCAGCTCCTGCGCCTTCTGCACCTTCAGATGCAGTGAAGGCGTTGGCGTTGCAAATCATGAGAGAGCAGCAAGCGAAGGCTGCTGGCCAACCAATACTTCTTCCGAGCAGACGAGCTGAGAAGAGACAGGCCGCTGCCGCTGCGGAGGACTTTGAAGAACCGGATACACTAGATGACGAGGATGGATTCGCCGCTGAGCAGGAAGAGGAAGAGGATCTCGAAGCTGAAGAGCAGCTGGATGAAAACATGTACACGGGACAACAGTTTGCCGGTTCCGTTACTAGTTTTACGAGCGACCTGGAAAGCATACCTGAAGAAGCGTCACACGACAATTCCAGTCCCCGCGATGGCAAGAAGAAAAAGAAGAAGAGACCCGTTCCTGATAGTGTGATTATCCCGGGCAGAGATGGTGTTCCAGCCTTGCCGCAGAGTCCGATATTGGAACATGAAAAGCACAACATAGCCAAAGTCTCGTCACCGGAGCCGCAGTCGAATAAGCATATGGAGCGGAGAAGAACACTCGAAAAGCTCGAAAGTGAGAGTCCGACAGCGCAATCACCGCCAATTCTCAAGGTGGCTGTCGGGGAGAGTGTGAGCATTGACGACACAAAGGCATCGCCGCCGTCCTCGGCCACATTGACTGAAGAAGTCGTCCAATCTGTCGTCATCCAGACCATTCCACCGACACCGCCCGCCATTGAATCCGATAAAGAAGGCCCACCGCCACGATTATTCGCCCCGGATTCCAGTGAAGATGAGAGTAAGAAGCCGGCCGAGGCTAACGGGGCTATCTCAGGGTTGAAGACCAAAACACCCTCCCCACCCAACGGCAGACACTCACCCCGACTGATGAAACGCCACTCCCCACCTCCCCGAAGCGTTAGCCCCGCGAAATCGGCGATGAAGCACACACATTACGAGGGTAGTGACCGCTCATCTATCTTGTCTACTGAAGATGCTGTCGCCTCGGGTAAGCGGAAACACGTTAGAGTAAGCTTTTCGGAAGACCCGAGCGTGGTTGAGATGGACGATGATTCGTATCATTACAAGCCGATCCACAGCGCCCTTGATAAAGCTTCAGAGAAGAAAGCCTCCGGAAAGGGAGTCCGTGGAGTTTCGTTCAATAGTTTCAGCCGGATGAGGTCTGAGAGGACGCCTTCACCGCAACCTGAACCCCAAGAACATTCCTCCGATTCTAGACTCGCAGGTTTGATTGGAACCGAATTGTTCGG
This sequence comes from Dactylellina drechsleri, assembly GCA_036971345.1. Taxonomy (NCBI): domain Eukaryota; kingdom Fungi; phylum Ascomycota; class Orbiliomycetes; order Orbiliales; family Orbiliaceae; genus Dactylellina; species Dactylellina drechsleri. The sequence goes on from JAJTUB010000001.1 coordinate 1,300,683, forward strand.
AAAGTTGAGGGGTAAGGGTAAAAAGGAAGGATTGATTTCGCCGCCTCCACCTGGGTTGGCCGGCCAGCTGGGTAAAAGGAGTGGAGATTTTCTCGCACCCGAGGTTACCACGGCCAGTCCCGCGCCTTCAATTAGCGACGAGGAATTGGAGAGTGATCATGAAGAGGGAGGTGTTACTATCCCAATTCCCCCTCCCGCTCCTTTGACCGACCCTGTTCCCGAAGCTGTTATTCCTGAAGAGTCTACCCCGGAAGAGCCAGTCCAGGAAGAACCAAAAGAGGCGCAGATCGCAGCTGGTCACACCCCTCCTGCTGTCGATGTCAAGCCAATATTTCCTCCATCCGCTACTTCTGACCTCACCGGTAACACCGCTACGATACCTGAAAATATCTCGCACGGCCGTCCAGCAGCCTTTAAGGACGACTCTGACGAAGCCGAAGAGCAGTTTTCCGATGCATATGAGGATTTGGATCACGTTGTACTTTCTGCTACGGGTTCTGGAGCCGTTATTGGCGTTACTACTGCTCATACCACAAACCAGACAGAAACACAGCAACCAGCGGCGGAAACTGTCGTTCTTCCTAGTATTGCGGAGGTCACGGATCAGCCAATGGACGCGGTGAGATTGTCTACGCCACCGACGAGTTTGGCGCCAGTTGTCGCACCGGGACCACTTCCTGAGCAGGCAATCGAGGACACGAACCAGGAGCCACGTATTATTTTGGCGCCCAAGCCTATCAAACCAGTGTCTCCTAGACTCATAAATACAGCATCGCCACCGCCACGAGAGTCGACGCCCACGAAGGCAGCTCTTATCGTACCTGCAGCTGCTGAGCCAACCATCGAGCCTGTTGCTGAAACGGTTGTGTCTCCTAAAACCAATGATGTTTCCAAACCAGCTGCTAAGAAGGCCACTAAGCCTAAGAGCGGGCTTGCGGAATCCAAACACGCGCCAAAGACCAAGGCCCAAGCTGCGAAGGCTACCCCTACCGCCAAAGCTACCACTAAAGCGTCCCCGGCGTCCGCTCCAGCCACCAGCACAAAACTCAAGAAACGAACTTCCGTGTCTGGTCCAGTTCCAGCCCCAGCTCCGCAACGACGGCTATCCGTCGACTCGGACGACTCCGAATCCTCCTTCCAACGCGAGAATCCGCACCGAAGAGCTGCACGCCGTGCTGGCGGCGGTTTCTCCATGCGCACTTCCATGCGCGATGCTAGTGGTCGTGTGCCTATGGACTCTGCCAATGAATCCGGCCTTTCAAGTAGCAGGTGGGCAGGCTCCAGCCCTACCACACCACGATTTGAAAGCGGTTTTAGAGGAAGAGCGTTTGGCACCGGTGGACCACGAAAGAGAGATTACTCGCCTGACAGCTCGGATGATGAAACACGACGGATCACTCTGAGGAATACAGGGAAGAATGAAAAGAAGGGGAGATTTTTGGGTAAAGCTACCCTTCGGTCCAACTCGACCACATCTGCTAGACGACCGACTTCTTCAAGCATGGGTTTTAGCGGACTCAGTGGATTTAAGAGTCGCTTTGGGGATTCCTCCGATGAAGAGGAGGACATGGTTTCCTCTCCGCCGCCTCAGAGATTGAGCAACTATCGACCCTTGACGCCTGACTCTTCAGATGAGGAGGTGCAGGTTAACAGTAACGGTAACTCTGCAGCGGTAACTGCTCCTGGCAGGCAGAAGAAAGGAGGGTTGAGTGATTCCATTCACGCGCCTGTTACCACGATGGAATATGACTTTGCCACACCGATTTCAGCTGAGATAGAGCCCAAGAAGAAATGGTGGAGTTTTGGATCTAGGAGGAGTTCCACTTCTCGCCCGGCGAGTCGAGCTGGATCTGTAGTTGTCCCATCGGTTACAGAGCGACCTCCAGTCGGTGATCGAAGAACTTCGGATCCACAAGGGCTCGGAACCACTCTTGCATCACAAGGAAGTCCACGGACCGGGATGAAGTTTAGAAGGTTGAGTGGTGGAAGCGTGAATTCGGTATCCTCGAATAGGACATGGACGCAGAGCTTAGGAACGTCAACCTTGGTAGGGAGGCCGACTGTTACTAACGGACGAACAACCCTTACACACGGCAGACTAGAGGAATTGCAGGAGGAGGATGAAGAGGATGAAGAGCTAAGGCACTTGCAACAGCAGACTAATGGTGGGAGGGATGAGGTCGAAAAAGCCCAGGTGACTCAACCTAATGGTGACATTTATAGCGCTACCAAGGCAGGCAAGAAGAAGAAGTTCCCGAGGTTGAGGAGGATGTTTGGTATTGAGGATTAACTTACCCTAACACTTTTCTTTCCTATTCTTTCATTAAAATTCTTCTCCTTGTTAGATTTCTTTGTGTACCAGGTTTTAATATCATTTTTTAACATTTCTTTGACGAGTCTTTTAGCATCGTTTTTTTACATATTTCTATTAGCTGATTGATTGAGGTTTTCATTTTATACAAAAGCATTGTATACGGAACACGGATGCTTTTTTATTTTTATTTTTCTGTGTATCTCTGTTTGAAGTCTTGCTGGTGGTGTTTTTTTTTTTTTAGCCCGAGGTGTCGTTTCGTTTGATGGCGGTACACATTATCGATCTTTGGGAAAATATGATTGTCGAGTTCGCTTTTGGTGTTTTTGAGTTCTTTTTTTTATACTTCAGGAGATACATACTTAAGTAATTATACAAATTTCAATGGGATCGTAACATGTTGGTTACTATTCATTTTCCTCTATCAGATGTTTCTTTCTTAGTTCATAATCACAGGAATTTGATCGATAGACGTGGTAAACCGAACAGGTTCTATACAAGAAGAGTTCTTCGGACTCTTTCAAGCTTTAGGGATTATGCATGACTCTTTGTTCAGCTCAACCCAGACCAAACCTTTAAGGTTTCCTTTTACTTTCTATGTGTAGGAAACCTTCTAGTATTAAAAAATATGAACAGTTTTATATCGAAAGCATGGTTATCGTCAATTCTGCAAATGAGAGACAATATGTGTAAGTTCTAACATGTCGACAAAGCAACGATATATGATATTTACAGTATAGCACGTTCCATGCTGATAAAATAAACAAAAATCCTCTAATACTCCCATTTATATATGTACATAATCATTACCTCATTAAAAGCTGATACAAGTTGTGAATAGAAATCAGCAAAAATACCACCCAGGATAACGCAAAAAAGGCATATCAAGAAGCGACAAAGAAATAAACTTAAAATCAACCTCAAGACGCTGGCTCATCTGCCCCGGAATCGGGCCCAAATTCCCAATCCTGCTTCCCAGCGGAATTCCTCCACTCCTCCGGCCTCTGTATAACCGGTGCGTCCCTCGGCTTCCGCGGTGACCAACTACAGTAATTTCCATTGGTAATAACCCCGCTCATATCCGCAGAAAGCTGAAATGACTTGTCAGATCCTCCAGATGCTGGACGCTTTTCAATCCCCAAGTCGAGGCCGATGAGATTGGAGACTTCGTACTCGGGGTGTGGTGCCGGTTCTAGGTTGGAATCGTCGTCCACGATAACAATCATCCAAACACCGATGCCGCCGTTGGAACCGAAGAGGGGGGTACAGTGGAGCCAGCGTTCTCGTCCGTCGAATTCGGGTTTCTGTAGCAAACTGGTTAGTATTCTGCTGCTAGTGGAAAGCTGGGCTTTTGGGAATGGGAGGGGTTACCTTTGGATTTTGTTCTTCTGCTTTACTCAGCCATCTTACTTTGACAGTAATTCCGCGGCCGTTGGTTAATGCGCGATCAAGCTCCTCTCGGACGCTATCTGTGCCGCCGATCTTTGACATGAGTGGGGATTGTAAAATTCCTGGGGTGCGCATGGAAGGTGATGCGAACAGAATTCGATGGGATGGATGTGGGCGGACGAGAATATACTAAAGTCAATTTGCATTAGTGACCTGTTGGAAGTTTTCATGAGACTATGCCACTCACATTTCTGTAGACGCCTTTCAAAGAGCTGTTCCAGAAGTTCACAACTTTCTTCGCCTTAGTGGTCTTCTTGGTACCGTCCCTTGCTTCATCTTCAAACGAAAGAGAAGGTACAAGCGTCTCGATTTGTGATGTCGTAGAAGAGTTGCTATCAAGGAGGTTGACCTCTGGAGTTGACCTGTTGATTTTGTGATCTTTATGCAACTGCCCGCCATTCTGCTTTACATTCTCAATTTCCTCCGCACTGAAAAGCTCGGAGAGCTGTTTGAATTCTTCAAGCTTGGGTCTCACGAGATCGAGATCAAGATCCGTGGCTGCTACTACCTCACTTTGCTTTCTCTGCTTATTCATCAACCTTTTGAATCCTTCTAGTCCGATATAGTTCTTCGCTAGCGAAGTGACGTCTACTTGTGCACCGAGGAAGTATCGAACTTGACCTTTCGCATCGAGGAGCGGGGCTATCATTACGAGATTTAAGAATGGTGTGCCGTCTCGTTTGTAGTTTAGGAAGCATTCGGTGACTTCGCGGCCTAGTTTTACTGCTTCGCGGATGCGAGCGATGGAGGTGCGTTGAGTTTTGGGACCTTGGAGGAACCGGCAATTGCGGCCAGAAACATAGGAGATGGGGTATTGAGTACTATTGATTCATTAGTAACTTACGCATTAAAGATAATATAGTTAGAAATACCCACGTTCGATGAAACTCTTCACTTGCAAATATGATACTAGTCGAGAAAAGTGTTAGTGGTTTTGAAACTAGCTTATCGAGATCAGAAGATACCTACGGGTTATCAGGCTGCTGAGGATCGGTCAAGCAAAACACCTCTGCCAATTCATTGGCGTTATCTTCCATATATAGCATTTCATTCCCAGTGATCTTCTTCTGTATATTAAACAAAACAATCTCAGAGTACACCCACGAGATGTATCTTGGGAGTTCCTGCTCCGTGAGCACCTTGAATGCATCGGAGGCTTTCTGTTCAAGAATCTTATTGATCGGCGTAACACCCTCATGCTCTAGCTGTATCCAAGATCTATTGGGAGCAGGACTGGGACCCAATGATTCCGCTATCGCATTCGCATAATTGATCGCTTTGATTGCCTTTTGTGCGTCTAGATAGTATGTGAGCAACGTCATGGACTCGGGTGGTCGGTACCATTCTATGAAACGGGAGAAGCTGTGTAGGATTTTGGGGTCCGATATAATCATACGCAGATGATCCTTTGAGTGGAGTTTCTGCGAGAGTTCTTCGATTTGGGCAGCTGAACTTCGTTGTTTTGGGTCAATAGCGGACTGTCCGGGTGGTAACAAGTCATAAGAGTATGATTCATCGTCCGGTATGTATGGGAGAATCTTTCTAGTAGTGTTAATTGCACCGGGGTTCGTCGATGGCCGCCCCGTTGGCGAAGGTGCGGAGGAATTGCTTGTGACGAATGATATTATTGAATCTCGAGCCTCGAGATCTTTATAATGGGTGCTGTACGAGCTGTTTGCTGAATAAATGGCGTGTGCATCTGGTAAGACGGATACTCGAGGGACTATTTTATTCATCTGCTGCTCGAGTTTCGAGCTGTCTTTTTGCACTACGCTCTCGTTCTCCTGCTCCTCCTTGTCTTGTTCTTCCTCGTCTTCTTCGAAGAATTTCACAGCTTCTGATTTCCTTCTCGCCCAGTTTATCGATCTGGGTATGGAAATCGTGCTTGTTGTAGCTGCCATGCTCATGGGATCGATATGTTCCGATATTCTTCGATTCTTGGTCAACTTTGGAAGTTTGAACGGGATAGAAAGAGTAGACTCTCGTCGCGGGCTTAATCCAGTGAACGCTATACCCAATGGCAAGTCTTCATCTGATTGATTTGACGTCGAGTTGTTGGGATGCGAGTACAGCCTGGTAGGAGATGTTTTCGTAGATCGGGGTATTGCCAGCGATTCTTCATCTGGAGATAACTCGTGCGGAAAGCTACCGGCTCGAGATTTCAAGAGAGGGCTTTGTGGGGCAGATGTGTATGCGTTCTGCGGGTTGGCGTTAAATTCTCGGATTTGGTCTTTGAGTGCCTTTCTGATTGACCTGCCGCTGTCTTTGGACGATTTACGGCGGAAGGGGCCGAGGGAGAGACTTCTTCGGAAGGGTCCATCGTCGGCAGAGCTCGTCGAGGAGCCGGATATACGACGTAACAGCTCCATCTCCTTTTATTAAATCTTCAGCTATACTATCTCTAGTGGATGACGTCCTTTTGATTAATTCGAACGACTTTATATACTCCATCAAATGCTTGACTGTTGGAAATATTGTGTTGTCGAAACTTCAGGAGACGTTAGCGGGTCGAAATAATCCATGAGGCTAAGAAAAAACACCAGCCGCTTCAAATATTTATTAAAGAAAATGCCGTTCCTCGAGTATTTTAATAGTAAATGTGAGATGCTTAGGATTTTTTTTAAAACCAGGTTGCAGGCATATTTATCATCTTTCTCCGCTGGAGCCGGCTGCAGACATTATTTATTATGCTGGACCCCAGCTCGCACGTAGACTTTCCAAGACCTGAAACCTTATCCGCACATTGGGATGGTTCGAAAAAAAGTATATCCGAGCCAGGGAAAACTAGAAGTTAATATTTCTGCAGGAACCGATTGCAATGATTGGTTCCCCCGCCTCCTTGGGCCATGGGATCGATTCTCCACATATTGTTATTTGTGACCAAGGTTTTCCGCGTCCCCTTGCGAGCTATCTAGCTAGTTGCACGTTGCTACTATTGCGGTTGCTGCGTAACCACTGCACTGCAGAGAACCCGAGAAATAAAGCCTGTTCGAATTCAACCTGGTGAGGTGCAAGAAAAGGCGGGATAGGACAAGGGGTTTTAAAGGCAGGGGCCTGCACTTTGATGTTAATTTGTGACGATGGCATGATAGCAATTCGAGCAGGAGGTCAGAATTTAAAACGCATTCATCCCATCAGCCTTCATGTATCAGTCAATTCGTTGGGAAGAAGAGAAAAAAAAACCTCTTGGTCTTGTCAAAAGAGTGAGAAAGGAGAGAACAGAACAGGAGACAATCCCTCCACCGCCAGTTTGGGGCGTGCGTGATCACGGACTTTTTTTCTTGGATAAATACAACTGCAAGCTTCTTTTCAACCAATGGCTTTTTTTCTTGTGGTGCTCAGATCACACTTCACATTACATTAGACTTGTAAAATGGACGTTAAAGTGCAAAATGTTTCTCAATCCTCAGCTAAGAGGTGTTCGCTGATTCAGCCATGGCCATTGGCGTGACAAGGTTAGCCCCACATTCTGCCGGTGTTTTGTGTCTGTCGTCCACATTTCAACCGTTTCCGTCGATTGACGACATGGATGTCCATTGCGCGCAGGTACCAAATGCAGGCGCTTTGAAATCTAAACCTTATCAGGACCACCTGTCCCATGCCGCACAAACTTTGAAGCTCTACTCATCAACAAACTTGTAAATTCCAAGAATGCTAATGCTAGGCTGCTGTTGAGAACCCGGCAGAAAATTTTGTTAGCTTTTCGTATCCCATGATCCAATTAGGCCCTGACGTATGATAGCTTCAGTGAAGGGCATCATTGGTCCTTAATCATTGTTAAGTCAATGTGTATACGTAGCGAAGTGGAGCATCGAAAGTGTAGCTGCCATTTCCAGCAATCCTCCAAACACGCGAGACTGTTTCCAGAAAAACTGAGAACGATTCCTCGAGTCTACATCGGAGTCCATTTCCGATTGGTTCAACAGCTTTAGCCTGAGATTTTGCGATATATTAATAGTAGAGCTGACAGCGGTGTCGTTATCGATCAACGGTCCGCAAAAGGAGAGCTAAAAATCTCTTGAGGCCGAAAATGGCAGCAACACAACTGGCCAACCTCACAAAATTATATTACAACTGCCACTGTTCAAAAGCACAGATACGTTTACCACTTTAAATTTTTTCGCTTGGCAAATATCGGGGCTACTGCTCAATTTGGTCCGAAGGGAGGTTGAACAGATCATATAATATTTCATATTATAATATAGTATACGCCTTCTATAACCGCTAATTTGTTTTGGAGTCTCTTAAGACCAGTCCACGTTTGCGGAACGTTCACGGCACGCAGCACGCTTCAAAGGAGCAAACTGACCCCTTGATCGCCCTACCATTTATTGTCAAGGGGTTCCCCGCAAGCAGCACAGGATTTTAAAACTCCTTTTTGCTGTCCTTATGTCCATTGAATATAATTTGAAAATTCCTCTCTTTCTAGTTGACAAAGGCACTATCATAAAGTCTATTGATATTAGTTAGATTGTGGTAATAGTCTCGTACGAGATTGTGCACTTGGTCCGGTTTGAATCCACAATTCACTCTCGTGGGACTGTACTACATTACTCTATCGCACTCTATATACGACATCATACATCAAAAGTTGGAAACTCAAATATAGCGAAAACTCTGTCAAACTCTACTTCCCGAAGTGATAGACAGGTACCTCGAAGCCAAAAAGCATACTAGAAACTTTGTTAGGAAATTACCCAACCCGGTAAAGCTTCAGTGCAGTAAATGCGGACATTTTCCTATTTTGGAAATATAATACATATTGTTGAAGACGTCGGCCGAAGTTCCAAGGATTCTCGAAAACCAGACGTTGGGCCGAGGCGCAAGGCTTCATTATAGGAGATGGCCGACAGATTTCATAATTCAGGAATATTCGATCTGAGATAGAGTTTCTTAGACCATAGTCATGCCACACATACCATCATAGTACCATCATGTAATTGATGAATTCTGCTCACAGATTTGGCGATACACTCAGGCCAAGGTCACATTCGAGAATTCTAATAGCTCTCAATTGATTGAATACCACTGAAAAGAAACAAAATTATATTAAACTTTTCTCTAGCTCTGTAAATGTTCTTTTACAGCTCTATATACCTTTTTATATAAAAAAAAGATAGCTTTCGCCCTGCCCTTACGCTGTACGCAGCCAAGGACTACCAGTGGGCACTTTCCTATATACATCATAATCAAATGCTTTGTAGACGCAGCCAACCTTTTCGTCCAGCTTTGCTCTGCTCTTAAACCAGGAAAAAAAGAAAACACCCTTATCTTACACCTCAGAAGTCTCAAGAACAAGAAACTCATTGATCTCACTCAAAGCCCACAGGTCTCCCTTGGCGTCAAATTCCAATGATTGCTATTCGTCAAACTTGATCTTTGTAGCCGTCTTGGCGTCGCTCGTGTCCTTGTAGAACGCACCATAACTAGCGTGTTCCTTCTTCTTTACCGTTGTTCCGAATTTCATCAACTCTTCTGGCACATTTTGCTTCGCTGCTTTCAGAATATTGATTAAACTGTTACACGCGACACGTCAGTAAGTAAATGGTCATTTATTAAAGATTAGAATTGGGAGCCATACCTTCCACTATGCGCCTTGTCATGCTCCGTAAAGAATGTCATCGCCTTTCCAACCTCCCCAGCTCGTCCTGTTCGTCCAATACGGTGCACATAATCCTCAATAGTCAAGGGAAAAGTAACATTAATCACCAACTTTACGTTCGGGATATCCAGTCCTCTAGCCGCGACATCTGTGGCAACAAGAATTGGCGTCTTGCCGGACTTGAATTTAGCTAGGGTTGTCGTTCGAACGGTTTGGTTCAAATCGCCGTGGATACCGCCCACTTTGATCCCCTTTGCACGCAAGAAACCCTCCAGTCTCGCCGCTTCCTTTTTGTATAGTGCGAAAACGAGGATTCTGTCGTTTCGAGCGCTGGGTGAGGATCGCTGGTGGGCGTTGATGATGTTTAGTAGACGGGATTCTTTCATTCTTCCATCTGCTAAGACCTCCACTGTTTGTGTGATTCTGGCGTTAGCGCGAAGGTCACCGTCGTCAGGACTGTTAATGCCAATTCTGATCGGTTTGGTCATGAATGTGGAGGCTAGTTGTCTGACGCTTTGCGGCCATGTTGCTGTGAACATGAGGGTTTGACGTTTGGGTGTAGCTGGTGTGGCGCCTAGGATTGTCTTGATGGCGTCTTCGAATCCTTTGTCTAGCATTCGATCCGCTTCGTCAAGGACAACGTATCCGGCCTGTGAGATCTTTGCGGAACCCTCTTCTAAGAAATCATTCAGTCGTCCTGGGGTTGCAACGATAACTAGCGCCTTGCTTAGTGTGTCCCTTTGAGGGTCTTTAGGCACACCGCCGTAGATACAAGTCGCGGCGTCCTTCATTCCGGCTGCGATTGTGAGCTTCTCGACCTGTTCGAAGATCTGCATAGCTAGTTCGCGGGTTGGGGAGACGATAACGACCTTTGCGCCGATTTTCTTTGGGTTTTTTTCGGATTTTGGGAGCTTGCTAAGATATTGGACGGCAGGGTACGCGAAGGCCATCGTCTTTCCGGAACCCGTTTCCGCGACTCCGATGAGATCCCTTCCAGCAAGAAGGTAACTCCATGATGCAGCTTGGATGGGTGTTGGTGTTTTGTAGGCGGAGAAGGGAGCAAGGTGGGACTTGTTGACGGCGGGCAAGTCGGAGAAGTTGAGAATAAGATCCGCTGAAAGTGTATCGGGCGCTTTTGGGTCTGTAATCTTGATAGCATGTGTCGTCATATAGGAGTTGATGACTGTGCTATCAACTGGGGCTGGCGACTGTGTGCCACTAGCAGTAGTCGGCGCCGTGCTATCGTCGACCTTTGGAGCTTTAGTGTTTTTTTCCTCGCTCTCGGAGTCGCTGCTATCGCTCGAATCGCTGGACGAGTCTACCGGCTTCTTTGACTTTTTTCCATTGGCCGTGCCGTTGGTCACACCGTTGGACTTGACTGACTTGGGAGCCGGCTTCTTCTCTTCCTCGCTCTCGCTGTCGCTGCTATCACTGGAAGAGCTCGAATCGCTATCCGAGTCCACATCCATTTTATCCTCCACAGCTGGCTCGACAGTAACCACATCTTTGACTACCTCAACCCTCTCCACCGCGTCACCCATTGTGACTTCCCTCATCTCCTCCACTTGCGTAATGGTAACTTTGGTTGTCGTCTCCTCCTCTTCAACCACAGTCTCACCGTTCGCAGCAGCTTTAGCCTTAAGCTTCTCCGCCCTCTTAGCCTCTTTCCTCGCCTTCCTCTTCTTGTCCTTCCTCTCCTCTGCTAATTTCTTCTTCTCAGCCTTGCTCAACCCCGGCTGCCCTTTCTTCGCCAATTTTGCGGCTTCCTTCTTCCGCTTCCTCTCCTCCTTCTTCGTGTCAGTGGGGATGTACTCCCTCCCCTCGACTTCAGCTTTATACTTCTCGAACTTTTCCTTCTCCTCCTTCTTCCGTTTCCGCAGTTCCTTTTGACGAGCGTACTTGTCTTCCTTCTTCTCGTTTTCCGGTTTCCGCTTCAGTTCGTGGATGTTCATGGTTGCGAAGTCCGGTTTTGGTGCGGTAGGGTCAACGGCGTGGGTGTTCGTTTCGGGGTTATAGTTAGAGGGTATCCACGGCTTGGAGGACTTTTTGGTATCTCGTTTTTTGGAGGATTTCTTCTTATCTTTTTTTTCCCTTTTGGCGGTTTCGCGAGGGTCTTCGCGGGGGGCATTGGCTTGGGAGATGAAGGCGGGCATATCATCGTCCGCTTCTGCGGCCTTTCTCTTTTTGCCCATTGTTGTGGTAGTAGTAGAGGGCGGATTGGAGATGGGTGGGTATGTGGTAATACTTGGGGTTCTAGGTAGAACCCTGTGTGGATTGAGGGTGGATGGTGGATGATAGGACTTGGGTTTGTCGAAGTTGAAGAGATTTTTTGGAGAGGAAGGGCTTTGCGACAGCGCGAAAACTTAGCGCGTGCAGATAAGAGGTGCTGCGGCATCCCTGCAGAACAACACCAAAGCCTGTTGTATTGTTACTCCCAGCAGCCTCATAACCAGAACGTCTGGATTTTGTATTAGAATTCTATGCTTCAAGAGTCTACATTAAACTGAAGTCACATAGTAAGTACCTTCCAATTGTAATCGAATATAAGCGGTGTGGATGATAATACCTCTACAAAAATAGCGCTTAGAAACCGAAGTCGAACATCATCTAGGTATATTTACTCCACCACCATACGATATTACCTACGAATACTTGAAACTTTCACGAGTTTACGGTGCATCAACATGAGAGAAATATTCATTAATTTTTTGGCTAACCTCCACCCATCCTTCAACACTAGGCCGCACACAGCTGTATACATGTATGTAGTCATCACACTCCCTCCATCTCCCAAGGGTATTCTTGTTTCCCATTCTTCACCAGGATATCAATCGTAAGCGCTCATAAGAGGACAAATCATCAAGGCAAACGAGATATCTAAACAGGCAAAGCCATAAAAAACATGAAAGTAAAAATGAAAAATGTCAAATATATGATCGATCGTAGAAGCAACAAAATGGAAAATGAAAGGATAGAAGCGAAGGAATATGTATGCATGTATGTAGCCCCATTTCATCATGCACAAAATATAGAAGAAACAAAAAGAAAAATCAACGCCATGAAACGCCGCCATGTGCAATACCTCTATCTTTTGTGAAAAAGAATAAGAACCGGGGAAAAGAAGGAAAAAGGGCAGGTATCCCTGAAAGAAAAAAAGGAGAAAAGCGCGATGCAAGAAACGCTAAAATAACAATGCTCATCTTAACGATAAATAGGCGGCCAAACACCAGGAATTGGAGTATGAGCACTATTCATCATCGGTCGACTGTAAGGAGAGTAAAAAGGAACAGGAAGCCGGCGAGTAGATCTTTGAACCGTCGGATTTCTAGAGATGCCATTTGGAGGAAGAGGATTCGTCTTATAGAGCAGGGAAGGAAGATTAACGGGTTTATTGACAAGATTTTCGTTGTTAGGATAGAACATTCTGGGTTGGTACGCCATCGGTGTGCGAGGTGGAGCAGCCATGGATGCAGCAGAAGGTATCGTGGGAATTTGAGGCGATCGGATTGTTGGTAAAGCCGTAAGGAGAGGTGATTGAATTGTTGGTAGGGTAGAAAAGAGAGGTGATGGGGTCGGTATCGTAGGAATGATAGGTGATCGGGTTGTGGGCATCTGAAGAGCAATGGGATGGTTCTGCTTGACTGGAGCAGGATTTGTTCCCTAAATAGTTCCTGACATGATCTGTTGTCTAAGCTGTAAGATCGCGGCTTGCTGATCCGGGGGAAGAGACATGATTTGTTCCTGGGTAAGTGCCATGACTTGTTGGATGAGCTGAGCTTTCTGAGGATCAATTTGAGGTTGGGCCGGTTGAGGGGTCGGTGCTGGTTGGAACTGTGGAGCTGGAGGCGGAGGCGGGGGTGGGGGTGGTGCAGCTGCCGCCGTAGTGCCCGAGCTCTCTATGACTTGGCTGAGAATGGCGGGGTCGACCAAATTCATCAACAGCAGGGCCTGGAAGATCGCGTAGCACAATTGAGGAGCCTTCCTAAGAAGCTCCATACACTTGGCTGGATCCGATAGCGCGAGCTGTTTCATTTGAGAGATCACATCGAGCAATTGAGCAGGTGGGAGAGTTTCGAGTGTTTTAGAAATGGCATCGGGGGCTTCCAGGTTTGGTGGGACGTCGGTACCGGGTGGGAGCTGTGGGAGTAGCGAGCTGCCGGCAGATGTTCCGATGTTAGCGGAAGCACCGCCGCTCGCATTGCCACGATATGAGGTTCCTGCGGCCGGTGGTTCGTAGCCATCCGGTGCGTCCTTGTCTCCTTCGTGTGAAAAGTCGACCCGGAGCTTGCGACCCATGATTTCAAAGTTGTCAAGGTTTCGAACTGCGGAAGCCGCAATCTCGGCGTCCGCGTATTCAGCAAAGCCGAATCCTTTTGGTTTCCCGGTGTCGCGATCGTAAACTAGTCGGAAAGATAAGACTTGTCCGACCTTTGAGAAGATATCGACGATTTGTTCTTCGCTCAAGCCTGGTGGGGTATTGCGATCACGCGACACAATCGCGTAGATGTGGTTAGCCAGGAATTTCGCTATGTGAACTGAATCCTGGTGGATGAAACTTACCATAGGGAATGTTGCCGATGAAGGCGATTCGAGAGGGAACCTTCTCGTCAGGCATTGTTTCTGACAAGTGACGCAATGAACTCGACGAAGAGAAGGAAGGTCAGCGGAATTGAGGATATTGTGATTCAATATTGATGGATCGATGGTTGATGATGATGAGGTTGAGGTTGAAGTTGAAGATGGAGGAAGAAAGAAAAGGCGAGCTAGTTGATTGCCAAGTGCTGCAACGATCCCACAACACATAGCTGAAGGAGGTTGTAACTTGTACTACTATGCGATCCAGCTTTCATATTTTGAGACTCGGCATGTACTTTGCGTTTCTCAGAGGAGCTGAAAGTAAAAAACACATGCAAGTTTGGGCTAGTCTCGTAACTAGATTATAAGATCACTACCGAGGACGAATTCCAAGTATTACTGTGGTTTTTTGAGAAGGCATTTGCACACACTTCGCAATGTGTAGAATACAAGCACGAGTATAATTCTACTTGCATCATACAATAAAAGCACAAACCTGAACCATATCTTATCCTTCAAACACTCTTAAAGAAAGACTAAAAACGCCGTTGAATACCCTAAACTTCTTTCAAAAGCTATAATAACAATCTATATCATCTCCCCGTCCCCGTCCCCACTATCCTCCTCACTCCAATTCAACTCATCATCCATGGCAGCAGCTGCCCTCTGCACCTCAGCTAGCCCGCTAACCTCTTCAATATACCCACTCTCATTCATCGCCCGCTTCACAAACTCCCACCCGCCGTCATCAAACGCGCTCAGAATCGTATTTGAACAAGCACTGCAGTGGTTGTACCCCGGCGCTCTTATAATCTTATTCTGAAAGTTGAATAGGAAGCCGCGGATTTGATGCGGTACTGTTCCAAGTGGGTGGGACCCACGGTCGTCATCTGGGGTTGCTGGCGCTGGGCAGGCACCACTATAAACCTCTTATCAGTATTCATGCTAGCAGTTTAGGGAGTTAGGCCACATACAGCTGTGGGTGTTGAAGGATCGATACGAATAGCTCGACGAGTAACGCTGAAGCTATCGCCGCGATTCCCGGTCTCGTGACCGTACACATCTGATCCAACGTTTGATCTTTTATCGACTATTATGGAACACAAATTAGTATACAATTCAAGTTTCGCGGTAATTAGAAAACTCACATTAGCGGGAGCAACAACATCATTGCAAAAGTAACAACCGAGCTCTGATATCGGTTCTGGAGATGTCGAGGTCTTCGCGTCAGGCGCCTCGCTTTCATCCTCCGTTTCAATCTCCGGTCGAACTCCGTGTCTCATCACGACAAATGTGTCAAAACCCAGAGCGGAATTAAGAACGATTTTCCCATAGAATTTACCAAGAACCGTGGGAAGCCACCTGCTCTCTCTCGTATCCATGAGCAAGAAAATAGCATCGTGTTCTTGAATCAACTGTATCAACTTGTCGTAATCCGCTTTGACTTGCTCTTCGTGAGTTTTATCTCTAATGGGGTGTCCAGCCATCGGGACCATCATTTTGAACCCCTGTGCGTCCACGTTGGGATATATTTCCTTGAGAGCTTCGGCCGCTCTAGCGGCTTTTGGTTTCCCACCATTGTGGCAATCCTCAAAAGTGAAAAGCGGTTGTCGAACCGGGTTCGAATACGATACCGTAGCGTTATCGATCAGAGTAATTTTACGAACTCCCCAGCCGAGAAGGATACGCGAGACGTATGCCCCGAGAGTCCCGGCTCCTAGCAAAAGACATTTCGTTTCCTTGATCTTGTCAAGATCCAAGTCCGGCGCGATTCGCCATTTCATCAACCGGTTGTTGAGATCTACTGCGGAATCGGCCAACCTCGTTGGATCCATCATCTGCGACAAGTCTGCAAATCTCGGTAGCAGCTTCTTTTCCCTATTTCGCTCCCACCCTGTAATCTTCGGCAAAGGAGAGTCTTTCAGAGATAGCTCGGAGAGATCCGGTTCGACATCGTCCTTCATAGTCCAGATCACACTCCTTGGGTGATGCCTCTGTGCGTGAACATCTCGATACCCGACAATGTTTACCTCCTTAAGCTTCCACCTCTTACGAATCAAGACGAGTAAATTTCTCAAAGGCCAACCAGGGTGTTCATCGAAATTACTAGGGTCTGCGAACGCAACAAAGGCGTCTTTCTTCATATCCTTGACATCATTGAAGAAGCCCTGTTCGTACTCTCCGAGCGATTTTACAGCCCAAACGGTATCCTCATCGCCGCTGGCAGGCTTTACTCTCTTGAACAAGAAGAACCCGCGCTCTCTGCTGTCAACGCTATAACGCCAGAGAGAAACTGCGTCGGCTAGGGACGATGTTTCTTCAGAGTTGAACTGTCGACGTTCTCCGACTATCGACCATGGTGGGGAAGAGTGTATCGCCGGAAACCCGCACCAGTAGTGGAAATGGTATTTTTTGAGATCGGTGAAGGAGATTATTGTAAATGACGACAAGAGGGAAGGGATCGAGTAGATGGATCCGTCCAGAATAGCCTCCCAAATCTAAATCCCATAGTCAGCAAACCACGAACCACCAAATAGAACATTTTAAGAATCTATCTTACGGTCCGACCAGACTTCTGGATGATCTCACTATAATTTGTCTTTTTAAACTCTTCGATGGTATTCACATTTCGAATGATACCCTCTCCTCGAAAATGCCCAGCATTAGGTCTACGCCGTAGTATAACCTCCATTAGCTACTTGATCATCGGTATAACCCGTATTCTTGAACAGATTCCTTTGTTAAATAGACATACTCATCAGAGGTTAACGCCGTTGCCCCAATTTGCATGCGACATGAGTTCGCGGGTGCATCTGCTGGGTTTATCTCGTATACGCCAAGGACTCTGCGGGCTGAGGTGTCAAGCTTGTCATAGTTGATTTTATGGTAGGCGAGGGAGGAGAAGAAGGCGAGGTCGATGTCGGAGGCGAACGGTGCGAACTGCATTGTGCCTTTGCGATGTATCTGATCGTTTCCTTAGGTATCTTTTTTCAGGAAATGATTGGTTGTATTGTGATGGATATATTGACAAGTTGATATGGGAAAGTAGATAAGTTTAGAGGTACTGATTCGGATGTAGGTTGATCGATGGCGGGGTAGAATTAAGCGAGAAACTGTGGGATCGAGGTATGCAAGGTACAGAAAACGGTGAAGTTGAGAGATGTTAATAGTCCGAATGTGAGATGGGAAAGGTTTGGAGGATGATGTCTTATGTCCAAGATGATGTTCTTTCTTGGTAATCCGACTATTAGCTAAGTATTATCTTTTGGGAGGTCATCCGGTTGGGCTCATATTATCTCGGTCACCTGGTCGCGTCGAACATCAGACGTGACTCCGAAGACACCCACCATTGCAACGCATAAAATGCAACATCTCTTTCGTTCACACTACAGCTTATTCCTCTATCTTGATTCTGGAAGGTCTCGTTCAAAGGAATATTTCTGCGTATTGACTTTTTGGAGTAGTTTCCGCTAATATTGCTTAAATAAAAAAACAAAATCTCAAAGAAAAATTACTTCATAAAAAGAGATTTATTCCAGGTCCCAAACGCCAGATTTATATACCAAGTCCCAGTGAACGTTATTCAAAGAACGTGGATCCAATAATCAGAAACAACATAGGTATCATAAAGGCTAGTCTCAACCCATCTAAAAGCCGCAAAGGCACCACAAATCATCACAATTCGGCTTAGGAGGTACACCGCTGGTGAAATTATGCTCAGCATGGTCAGCGGTCCACCCCACCTCAATACGACCCTCAGATAATGCATAAAGACAAGCAAAGACACAACCGAGGCAATAGCAGCTGCCCTCCACAGCCATAATTCTGAAAAAGACGGGAATCGTGTGTCCCATGAGATAAGATGCAGCCCACCAAATGATGCACCGAAGACGCAAATTAACGGCCAGAGCTTTGAACCGTATAGATCCGGATCCCAATGCGCTACTACTGTTTCCTCTTTCCACACCATTTGCTCTTCTACGTTGCCCGTTACTTCGTGCCCGCCTTTAGCCCCTCCATATAATATCTCCTGTGCTTCCCTTCTTTCCCGTTTAATCCGAATCTCATACTCTTTCTCGAATACGCGAGGTGTCAAAGCCCACACATTCCACAAAGATACTTGTTTTGGTAGCCCCTCGTCGTCAAAATCATAGCTAATGGCTAGATCTTCAAATTCTTCCCGTTGTGCGGATGTCATGACCGGCAGCTCCACAACTGTAGGCGACATGATATCCTTCGGCTTAAACCACCAGAAGAAATACGTGGCCGTGAATAACGGGATGTAACTGATCGTCATCGATTCCAACGGCGCGAGGGGTAGATTGTGAGCCACTCTCATCGCGCATTGCGCTAGAAACCAGAAAACCTGAACTAAAGCTGTGGCTTTCGCAAACCCGTCTGTATTGCTTTTATCCTCGATATCCCGTTTCGCCAACCCCCACTTCGCATGATCCTTCCACTCCACCAGCCCGTTTTGGAGTAACCACACATACTGGTTCGGCCAGATCACCCTGGCGCTATCGTGGGACATTGACGTTTTGTAACGAAGAGCAAGCATGCCGATATAAAATGCGTGAATGAGTTCCATGCTCTTCCCTTCCTCGTCCTTGAAATCCGCGCAGGTAGCCACGATCTTCCTCGCTTGACTCCACTCCTGTAATCCTTCCACCGCGATGAATTCAGGCGCAGTTATGGCTTTGAGAAATAACGCGGCTTTGTGTAGCTGTCCGAAAGTAACTTGGCTGTATACCCGACGGTGAATGACGACCCAGGTGCAGATGAACATTGTGAGCATGCATGTCGTTATTAATGAGAGGGTTCCGCGGCCGGATGATTCGGGCGTCCAGCCTACCATCGTTGCGTTTGAAGGGATGAGAGGGTCGATAGAGGACGTCGCGGAGGCTGTGCCTGCGCTCACCGCGGAGTCCATCGTGGAGGATGAGAGGGTGTATTGGGACTAGTCTGACCCGAGACCATGGGAAACGCTAGTCTCATATTGAAAGTAGGGAAATTTCGCGGAGGAGGGAGACAGATATATTTCAAGTAGTATAAAAATAGAGTCCGGTATTATACATCGAATTTCTCTTGAAATTAGGTGATTACTTGTGCCCACCTTCAAGTTTCGTTTTAAACGCTGCCTAACACCTTTTGGGAAGCTCTCACCTCCCAGAAGAAGAGAACTTCATTCAGGTATTCATGAAATGAACCCATGGCTCTAGGTATAATAAATAACCAAAACCAAGGAGACATGAGAATAAACGTCAAGTATGTGATTAGTCATATACATTAAGTCGACTGTAATCTCATGATCTCAAGATATATATATAAACTTCCGCTATCGACTTTAGATCTCGTCCAAAGTAATGACATCTACACAGGCTATGACTGCTTGCTATCTAAGAACAAATTCGATTCAAATATTCCTTTGTTACGGAATTTTCAGGCTGTCTATATCACAAATAGAATCTCTTGCTCCGAGAGTTCCAGGCCTGAGTTTTTATGTGCGCAAGTGGCACAGTATATGAGTGGGAGCTGCAGCCTTCTTTTTGAACCAATGGGACAATCGCTTCGATAGTATCTCAAAACCTGTGGTTTGTTTTAAGATGAGCCAAGAGGTGGCAGCGTTTGAGCGCGGTGGGAGGTTCACGGTATCTGCAAGCCAAAGGGGCTAGTTAACTTGAGAAGTGCGGGGAGGTGTCTTTCATCGTGTCTTCACCATCCGTTAAAAGTGACCATCTTCCTCTTGAACGCTGGTTTACGTTTAATGTCAAATGTTCATTGTTCCTAAACTAATGTCAATATGAGATAGTTTAATGTAAAATCTTAGTCAAACAGAATTCATAATTACTTAGCAATATAAAGATAATGATAGTCTATCCATAAAAAATTCTAAATCTTAGGTGCAGAAACTTGATTGGTCGTGGAACGTCCTGTCGCAGCTATTTCGAATTCAAGATTCGCATAACAGCCAAAGTTACGATTGGATTACCCATAATCACATCATGTAGACCATACTTCAATATCTCCTCTCTAATGATACCATTCTCAGTCCGCCATTCCACTACGGTTCCACCCTCACCTCTATCTCTCCTAATACCAGCCTTTTTACTCTCCATTTCATCAACGGTAAGGCCCCTCGGAACGGTACCCGTACCACTCACAGCCCTCCAAAACATCTGCGGCGTATGCGTCCACGGAACGTCATAGTCATCCTGAGCGTGGATTATCGTAAGACGATATTTTCGCGAATTCGCCTCATTCACCGAAACATATTGAGCGAGCCGGTCGCCGCTCAACCACTTGTCGCGGATAAAAGTGCTAAGGTATTTGAACAATACTGGAATCTTCGCAATGGGGCCTAAGATCGGAATCGTTCCGGCGATACGATACGTAGCAACCAGAGTCGGTACGTCGACAAACGGAGCGACCAGGACCGTTCCCGCGAATACCGTAGATTCTAAAGCGTAATGTGTGATGAGGGCGGAAGTGACAGCCGTTCCCATCGATTGCGCGAAGAATAGGATTCTCTCGGGCGGGACACCGGCTACTTTTGTCGCCCACTCGACTACGGCTATCCCATCCAATATTAATCCAGATTCTGTTGGCGTTCCAGTACTGCGGCCGAATCCTCGATAATCGATTGTTAAAACATGGATTTTATCTGGCCGACCAGCAGAAAGAGCGCGATAGTTGGGCACGCGATAACCAGAACCAACCGTGCCGCCAGCTCCGTGCATGTGAAGAATTAAGATAGCTTCCGGGTCATCTCTAAGAAGTCTGAATGCCAGACGTGCTGTGATGTCGTGGACTAAACCTGCCGCCGGTTCTGCGAGCAATTCTGATTCATGCTGGCGATATAACTCTGGGGGTATAATGTGCCAGGCGAATAATGTCTCGCCGTCTGAAGATTTTATTGAAAATGGGGTGACTTGATTATAGAGGAATCCAAAGACCTCGGGAACAGTGAGATCTTTGAACCATGTCATTTGAAATGCATGGAGATAGACTGCATGAGCCTGGAAAAACTGGTTGGCTATCAGCCCGAGAAAACAAGCGTAGAGGCCAACAGCCGTGGCGGCTGAGATTGAGCCAAACTTTAGAACGGATCCGAGCACGTCGCTCATATTTGGAACTAGAGCTTTAGAGTCAAGAAAGATGGTAGAGGGTAACGTAGATTGAATAAGATGAAGCTATAGTGAGATATACATTTACGCAAATGAACAGCGATAAAAGACTTGAGAATTCTGAGAGTTTGCAGCTCTGAAGTTTAATGTTTATTGCATGTTCGAATTAAGCGCCGCGTTTTGAGTAAGGGTCATGCATCCGAAAACGCAGTTAGCATTGAGAGCAGATTAATATGTATGTTCCAAGTTTCCAGGCATCATGGAGGGACAGGTAGCATCTGAGCTTCGGTTGCGATTCAATGTAAATACGAAAGGTTGTGCGCCTTCACGGAGGTGTTGGAATGAACGAAGTGATATGGTAATGTAATTACTTATTCATGGTAATATCGATCGCAAGCTGGTCAGCCCGTAGCCTCGATCTCAAGCATCCTTATCGATAATTATCCTGCGTTTACAATTTCGTATTTGCAGAGAGAAGAGCCTGCGAGGCTAGGGCCTGCTGTGCCACGGCATTTCAGTTCCGGAGTGGCAGCTGGCTTCACCAATAAATGCGCCATGATGGATTACCTTGGCTTGTGTTACGTTCATGCCTGTCTGGCAGTCTGGAGCGTACCACCGTCTGACAAGACTTCTCGCTGCCAATTCTTCTCTTCAAGGATACCACCCACTAGGTCCAAAAGGACGACCAAAATTGCGTTGGGATAATCTGGGATCCGCAACACGATCCAAACGCCCAGCATATATGCCCAGCATCCGCGCAATTGATAGCATAGAATATTGAGCAACCACCCTGAAAACAAGCTCTCCTCCATCACTTTGATACAAACATACCTACCGACTTATATATGTACTTACTTCTTCTATACATACATATTTATAACCTATAGAATCTCCCCAAGTGCAACGTCGCCAATATATGCAACATTGATACCAAACCCATCTAGCGGTGGGTTTTGCAGTTTAATCTGAATATATATTTAAGTATATACGATACAATAGAACAGCCGCTCCCTAAACATGGACTAACGATCTGAATCCGTCAAGATGGCAGTATTGCTGTGTAAACCAGAGGATTCTTTCGTTGTAATAATTAAATGCTCTAGTGTTTGTTATTAGCTGATCAATCGATTTTCTCATCCCATCGCTTCCTTTCTCTCGGACTTATTTACAAAGAAAACCGGGGCCGACAATACGTACCGTGTGATTTCATTGTTCGATTATGGAAAACTACTAACAAGAAATACAATAAATCAGAAATACCGAGACAGCGAGGGCAACCACATTACAATTTTAACGTTATACGGCAAGGCCATTGCGCATACCGACGGGAGTCTCTTCCAAATCCGCCGAAGACGACCAAGAGCAACCGGATGAGGGTATTATCATCGAAGAGTTGAAGAAAAGTGATTATCAGATAATGCTCCATACTGCAGGGTCTTCAACTCTTGGTAAATTAATACCGCTGGTCGATGCGTCTGTTTTACAATGCTCAAAAACGGCTGCAACTGTATTCAATGGTATACTGGGAAGTAGATCATCCGACGACAAAATTTTTTATCACATAACTTATGATTTATCGATTGAATAAGCTGCAAACTTCATGGAAGAGATCACTCCGAAAGAGGATGAGTCTCCCGCTACCTAGTAGGTTGCAAGAAAAATTGCAAATATTCGCTAAACTGAGGGAGGGTGGATGAAGGTGGCAAATTATGTAGGTTAGTAACCTCCACATGTGTATGACTTAGGCGCTTCAGTACTCGTTTCGAGATTGGGTTTAGTATTAGAAAAGCAAAGCTAACAGTCATTTATTGTAAAGGATGGGGTCCTAGGGGATGGCCTTTCGCTCACTTCCACCCAACGACATCGTCGGGCGCATCTTGCCTTCGCCGTTCTTTAGATGCTTTAAGGAAACTCCGAGATCGTGATGTTCCGATAGATATCGATCTAAGAATCCTGGCAAAGGTGCCTGAGGGTATTCTTCCGCCACTGTATGTGAGCTCCTAGTGTCCCAAATATATAATCATTATACTAAAGGTAAATATACGGGTAGAAACGACAGAATCCTAGCGAGAGGCATCGCTGCCCATTTCATGCAGCCCTCTGTCAGCCAAGGCGGCGAAAACATAATGCCTTTCGGCGTAATCTTCCCACGACGATATGTTCGGGAATTAATCCAATACGTTAAATTGGCGACTGAGGAGTTCCTTGCTCTTGAAAATGTCTCCACTGAAAGCAAAACCTTTGTCGAAAGTTGGATAGCTTTGCATGGGCATATGACAGTAGCTGAAGCCATTGCTTGTGATAATAAATGGTCAAAACACGAACTAGATACTTTAGTTCGTGTAACGCAAATCTGAAGTTTTGAAAAGGCAACCTTGAAACTTGTTGACAGTAGTTAGTACGGATGTATGCGCAAATATAACACGCTGCTGAGAACCAGGGTAATAGCAGATGATGGAGAGCGCCACCAGTGCACTCGGTACAAAAAGAATTGGACACGCCAACGCCTTGAGAAGCTTCGCCTGCTTATAAATGCTACGAAAGACGACCGAGACAGACTGGCTTAGGAATGGATTACCTCTAGTTTCTCCGGAAGTACATCAGAGGCATGTCGGCAACAGTGGAAAATATCGAAACTAGCTACAGCTGCGAAAGTCAAAGAACTTAAAACTCCTGATCCCAAACGGAATTATTGATGGACGATAAGGAAAAAGAAACGTTAGCGATTATCTTGTATATATTTAAAGTCAAGTCAGACAGTTGGACAGTTGCATCAATCAACCAGTAACCTTAATTTCCGTGTACAGGTAACAGGGAAGTTTACCAAGAGAAAAGTGAAGGAAATGTGTTTCTAGAGCACATCAAATGGTCTATCCTTAGGGTGGAATACAATTGATAATTAAAAAAGACCGATTCCTACTCAGATTAATACCGAAAATGCTTATATAAAACTTAGAATTTAGTGGAAGGGAACCCCCTTGGTGGAGTCCGGAGGTAAATATACTCTGTTAACATAAGAACAACCCTCAAAATAAAATTTTCATTGATAGGCTAACGTTAAGGTATTCCTAACCAATTTGTATCTCGGATGACATAGACAATATATAGATACATGATGACAAATATATTGTTGAGGATACTCTATTACATCGACTTCTTAATAGTAATAGAGAACGAATGAAAAAGAAGGCGTCTAGGGTAAATCGAAAATAGAATTTTATCTTTCCTTCTCTTGGTAGTAAGAAATAAACTGGATTTCGACAGTTTTGACAGGTCTCTTAGAGTCAGGAATGGTAGCCTTCATAATCCATCTGTACTATGCTCTGCTAAGGGTCATATCCCCATTTGGCGCACCCCGGGGTATCTACCGGCATTTGGGGACAAACGCCGCACAATACCGCAAAATGGGTATCAGGTATTCTTCCCCGAGGGGAAATCCATTCCCTTACTCTTCGGCCGTACTGGCATCCTGCTTGTTGGCACCGTATCATCACAGGATCCATTAGAGTTCCAGTATTGTAGAGGTGGTGTATGATGATCGCGCCTTGTGTGTCAAAGGCGACACAAGCTCCTGCGCATAGGGTCATTATCCCCATCAACTTTGGAAATAACATTATTTTTGAAAAAGAGGTTTTGGTTGTAGATAAAAGTATATTTGCTGCGCCTTTGTTGGAGGAATATATATAGTCTGGAACGAAGCTCCAACAACGTATGTTTAGAGATTTTGCTAGGGGCTGATTTTATCTTAGGATCTCGGATACGGTTTTTGGTGACAAAGTGAAGAGGCATTCATCAGTTTTTGTAGTTAAAATAGTCATGGTCACAGTAAATGATGTATATATGGATTGGAAATTTGCCAAAAAAATATTATAGGCCTCTCATAGGTGACGCAAGGACATTCCTTCGCAGTAAGCAATAAAAACCGCGGTCACTAAGACTAGGTTCCTATTCGCAGATGTACAAGCGGTTAGGGGGACGATCGAGTGATATTGCAATTTTAATAGATGTGCATGTGGGCAAATATACAATTGTACTAGATTATGGTGAAAGAATACTGCAACTCTGCCAACCCTGCATGGTCTCGAGACCTTAAAATCCCAACGTTTGAGGCGTTGTGGCCTCGGAACCGCAAACAAACCAATGTCGAACAACCGATGTTCAAACGCGCACACAGCGCGCGTTTCGGCGTGCATTAGTGTCGGCAAACCCCACGAGGAGGGTTTAGCGACACCCGATGCGCAACAGTAACGGAATTTTAGCCCCGTGCCGGGATCAAACTCGGATACTCGAAGAGAGGATGGATTGGATCCGCTTCAAATTCGAGTGATCCGGTTTAACCTTATTAAGAAATGTGTAGAATATAGAAATGATTATATTGATATTCTAATAGTATTATTTCGTTTTTAAAAAACACATATTTTGAAAATATTCGATCAATATACATGGATATTCGACCCTTTTCTAGCTGTGGGAATTTGACCTTTTACATGGATATTCTATCCTTTTTACGTATTTACTTGACCAGATGAGCATTCGATCTTTTCTTATATGGAGTCTTGATTCTTTGCCTACTCACTTCGATCATCCGATCTTTTATGAGCGGGTATTTCAGCCCTTCACGCATCGAAAAACCTACATTTCAATTGATTGCGTTGAGGAAACGTCCTTGTGTGATTGTAATAATTTTTAAGGTGGGTATTTGCGGTGAGACTATGTCCACATCCGCTGCTGGAGCATCAATACATGATTAATCCTAGTCTTTCGTCTTTTGATCGTAATTTCCAATGGAATTTTAGTTCTCTATACTAAAGAGCTATATATACTGCGAATTATTCTTGTTTTCAAACTGCCTACGCTCCGAGCCTCTATTGGTATAAATCTCCTCCGTTTACCAACCTCCCTTTCTATTCTTTTTGACGAGAACACACTCTCTAAAGAGTATACCTCTTCAAACCTATTCCACACTTAGCTGAGCAGCATATATCTTCGCTTTGGAACAAACATGTTATTTGTTAACAAACTACTTGGGGTAATGACTCTATGCGCCGGAGCCTGTATTGCTACTGACTTGGGAACCGGGTCTATTATACATTATTTCTGCAATGGCGGTGCTGGCTTGCAAAATGCGGTAGCAATACGATGCCAACAAGCAGGCTGCCAGTTTGGTAGACAGGTGCGCGGTGGCTATATTGGGTTGGTCGTCGGAGTCGGCAACCCTAGACCGTTCTCGGGTGGTAATAGCGCTGGGGTTCTATGCGCTCTCTGCCCGCAGATGCCTGAAAATACTCCAGGGTGCGAGTATTGGCAATTCGACGGCTAGCAGAATTGATTCGTATACTTATCAACCGGTCCAGAAAATATATATTGATTGATTGTGGTGACAAGTAGGAGGAGAAGCGATAGCCGCAATTGGGATATTTGATAATTACTTTCTTTTCATGGTGGACAAGCATGTAGGATAGAGGCCGTGGTAGAGCATAGACTTCAATCGCCAATAAATATCTATCACCGCTCAATAGAGGGTTTCGTGCCTCGCGGCTGGTTTACGAGACGAGTAGAGTCTGGCTTATTGCGTCTGTGAATATCTTAGCGATTTGAGAATCGCAATGTGTTGGGTGTGTTGGATGTTTGACGGGATGCGTTGTGAGACGAGTTGTTGGGGTTGAAGCCCTCGCACTAACCCCAAAGAGGAAAGGCTTGCGTCCGTCTCAAGCCCGGCCAATATTCATACACCGAAATTTCGACGCCAAAGGCAGATCTCCAAAAGCGACATCTCGACGACATTTCAACGACCACACCGACAAACCCCGACATCCCCGGCACCGATACTCAAATAATCATTCACGATGGGGTATGTTCTTTCCATCATTCCGTTTTACGATTGCTGCCGCTGTTATAGTGTAATTGACGTCTGCTGACTCTTCTTCTAATGTAGTATTGGTATGTTATATATTTCTGCGACGACGGGGACGATGGATATCTTTGAGGGTGAACACGATGGACTAAGACGATACATGCGCAGATTTGAAGACACACCACCAACGGGCTAGCCACCGAAAGGCACCCAAGAGCGACAACCCGTATCTTGCCCTCTTGGTCAAGCTCTACAGATTCTTGGCTCGTAAGTTGCACCGTTCGATCACGACGTATTGGATATCACAAAGATTCTGCAAGAGGTGGAGAGAAGGATTATAGCGAACGATGGAAGAAGCTCCGAAAGAGGACATTTAGAAGATTCTTGGACTGGGGAGATATGAGAATTGGATATCAAATGTGAAGGAATGTGTGCTGATGGGAATATGTCGATATTCAGGCCGAACCGACTCTAGCTTCAACAAGGTCGTCCTCCGCCGCCTCTTCATGTCCAAGATCAACCGCCCACCAGTTTCCCTCTCCCGAATCAACAAACTTGTCGGCCACGAGCAGGCCAAGGCCGAAGGAAAGACCATTGTCGTTGTCGGCACCGTCACCGACGACAACCGTCTCTTGACCACTCCCCAGAAGCTTACCGTCGCTGCCCTCCGTTTCACCGCTACCGCCCGTGCTCGCATCGTCGCCGCCGGTGGTGAGGCACTCACTCTCGACCAGCTCGCCATGAGAGCCCCAACCGGTGCCAACACCATCCTTCTCCGAGGACCCAGAAACTCGCGTGAGGCCGTCAAGCACTTTGGTTTTGGCCCACACAAGCACAAGAAGCCATACGTCCAGTCGAAAGGAAGGAAATTCGAGCGTGCCCGCGGTCGCAGAAGGTCGAAGGGTTTCAAGGTCTAAATGCATTGTTTTTAATAATGAAACTACTTTTTTCTTCTCTCTTCATTCAACCGGGCTTTTACGAACAAAGATCCACCATACATCCATCTCACTACCCTCCTACTCCTCCTCTGTGTATCAATCAAGACCTTTACGACCAAAAAAGACCTCTCGACCCTATTACTCTATACACCTCTTTATTTTACTATTGTCCCCACTAGTTGCATATATTTCCTTGTTTTATACTTTTTTTTTCTTGGTCCTGTTCTCTCTCACGCAAGGTGTTTTATTATCGGGATTTTCACAATATTTTTTTTTCTTGAACGAACGAACGAGACCACTACTTTGCCGTATTCCGATGTTCATATATATCTTAGGAGCCTCACCATTCCACACGCACGTTCTGTTGACAGAAATGAAAAGAAAGAAAGAAAAAAGAAAGTGAATAATTAATGACTTCCCATAGAAAATGGAAGAGAAAATTAACGGCACGTGGGTGTTTTTCAACCAGTAAAATGATATAAAGTGAATCAAGGTCATCATATCGTAGTATACATCGCAATCTGCTCCATTTCATATATGTATTTCATATATGTATTCCATTGGTATATTAAAAGGAAAAATAGCTACAAGTTAGACTTTGGATACTCCTTCCCAACCTCAAACTTCATCTTCATCCCCGGATCCCACCTCAAAACCATCCCCCAAATCCCATCGATCTGATCCGGCCACGTCCCATCCCCGTTCCCGTTCTTCACCTCGACACATTTGACAAACCTCCCCGTACCACCCATCCACGGCGTCCAACTCCTCCACGTCTCCGTCGCCACTTCCCCGTTCTCCTTCTTCCCTTCCAACAACGGCGGCTGATGCGCCTCTAAATTCAACGGAAAATATTTCGAATTCAACGGCAACGGGATACTGCTCACGAGCGGGATATTACCCACAACAGCGTAGAAGAAGGGGTTGGTGGGGGTATCCGGGTGTGCGACGGAGATTGTGGTGTGTCCTGTAGTCTCGGAAGTGGAGAAGTCGAATACGGCGAGACGTTTGGGGATGTTCCAGTTTTTGCGGCCGTTGTAGGTTGTTTCGATACTTGAGACGTAGATGTTTGTGATGCGGTAGCGGGGGCGGGGGGAGTATGGTGTTTTGTAGACGCCGGGAATATAGATTAATTCGTCGTAGGGGCCGACTGGGGTTTGGGAGTATCGTACGATTTGGATCATGCCCTGTTTTTATGTAATTCACAATTCGCAATTAATTAATATACAATTTTTTACATTGTAAAGATATTTGAATTGAAGTATGGATGTGTGGTTGTCGATGGTGTACATGGTTGCTATATGGGAGACATGGGGTAGGCGAATACGAGGGATTGGGGTTTTATATTGTTGACGTACGATACCGCCCTCGAAACCCTCGTCGCCGCCGGGTTCAAAGTTGGATGGGTGCACAGCGCCTGGGTATATCTTCTTGTTACCGGTGATGGGGTAACATGTGAACCACCAAGCTTCGGACGTGGTGTCCCACGGTGCGGGTACTTGTTCGATATTAACGTCCGTCGTCATTGCGGCGGTCGTGTTTTCGGATGCCATAGTATCGTTGGATGCGCGAAAGGTTGTCTTTTCTAGCTATTGAGAATTTGCTAGAGCTAAGGTAGGGTAATATATATATACTTGAGTAGATATGCAGGCTGGGGGCTGGAATGGAATGGACACTAAATGAGTTGGCCAGCTGGCGCGGAACATCCCTTTATATTGTCATCTTGGACGCCAGTGGTAATCACGAATAATCATGGCATTCTTCTCGAGTGGAGAGCTGACACTGGCGGTGAGCGAAAGGAGAGGGTAAAGTAATAGTTTCACGCGCATTATTAAAGGCTTCTGCGAATTCGAGATTGAGACATTGCGAGTGCGGGTGGAGAGAGAGACCGAGGTTTAAGCCGTGGCAAGCAGTGTTCGCTCTTTGCGACCAGACATATGCATACGAACATCCGCAAGTCCCAATTAACGATATCGATGTCTATATCTTGCAGCCTTTAATCTCAAGTTAGTCTGCAGCTTTTAATCGCATCAATGCCTCCAGCTTGAATGCAACCGAATCGGTTTGTTTTGGAAACAGCTCGGCAAGCAACCCGAAGCGACCACCAAAACCGCAAGACCTTCGAAATTCCCCATCGAGCCAGACAATTATCAACCCCTCCAAAACATCCCACAGGATCCACCTTTTACCTCACAAACACACTCGAATCCCCTCTATCCACGATACCAACTGTAATCTCATCAACGCGACAGCAATATACTCAAGATGCCGCCTCCATCTTCACTCAAAATCAAAACCTCAAGCGTGACAAGGTTGATCAAGGAGGAACAAACATACCATACCGAGCTGGACATGTACGTTTCCAAGCTCAACAAGATGGAAGCCGAAAACGCAGATTTTTATGATATAAAGACACAGGTTGGATATATATATCTCATCAATATCAATACTATAATACAGAGCAATGTGTTAATCATACTTTCTATGTTATATTATAGAAAGCGGTGATAAATGATACAAAGCAGATGATCCCAACGTTACATGAAAAGCTGGCGAACGCGGTTGAGGCGTTGAGGTTGGAGTTGGTGAGTTTATTAATAATATAATCGCTACTATATTATATATTCTTTGTCAGAGTATATATATATTCTCTTAGGTACATGGGTTTAATGTGTAATATATTTGTGATATAGGAACTACACGACGACGAAACAGACGAGACAAAGGCTGCAAAATTGGCCATCGAAGAAGGCGAAAAGGTTTATGAAGGTCGGCCGTCAGATGGCAGCGCTTTGTTTATAGATGTTTCATAAGAACGTCAAGATGGGACATATACAATACATTTTGGTCTCCTGAACCAATGCTATCCAAAAATATTTGTGAAATTCCTTTAGTCTGGGACTAGAAATTACTTGAACCATCTGTTAGATATACGGAACCGCAAGCGGTATCTCAATCTAGAAAATATTCACATTCTTCGATCAGGACCAATAATACTGCAGATTACAATTTCATTATACTCTTTTCTACCAAAAAAAAGCATTCTTTTGAAAAAGAAGAAAATCATATCAATCTGTTGTTACATTACATGCTTGCTAATCATCAAATACTTCCTAGGCATAAAAATTTAAAATTAAAAGGCAACCGCAAAGAGAACAGCACCAACCAACCCGGCAACACCGACATTCACCCTCGACGCGGCACCGGTGGGTGTGATGCTAAAAGTAGCAGTACCAGAAGGTCCACCGGTCGTAAAGGTACCGTTACCGTTACCGCTACCACCGCTAGTTCCGGTAGTGGTAGGAGTGTAAGAGGTAGTCATCGAACCCGATGGCAAAGGTCCATTGCAGAATCCCTGGTTGCAGGTATTGGTAGCACACTGAGCGTTAGAAGTACACGCCGATTGGAAACTACCGCAAGTTCTGATCGTCATGGCGGAAACTCCATAACACTGCGCTCCACCCGCGCATTGCTCGTTCGAGGAACATTGTGCGCCTAGTGGGAGAGAACTGGGGACCGCGCTGACAGAGGTGGATGGAGCGGTGTAGATACCCGTGGCGGTGGTGGATGGGGATCCGGTTGTGGCTGCTCCAGAGGATGAGGATAGCATGCCGTTACAGAAACCTTGGTTACAGGTGTTTGTAGCACACTGGGAGTCTGAGGTGCAGGCTGATTGGAAGCTACCGCAGGTTCGGATGGTGAAGGAGGAGACACCGTAGCATTGTGCGCCGTTGGCGCATTGTTCGTTGGAAGAACATTGAGCACCTACTGGGAGGGAACCGGGTGCGGCTACGATGGAGGTTTCGGCTGGGTTGCTGGCTGTGGTTGTTGCCGCTACGCCGCTGCTGCTGCTCGAGGATAGCATGCCGTTGCAGAAGCCTTGGTTGCAGGTGTTGGTTGCGCATTGGCTATCAGAGGTGCAGGCGGATTGGAAACTTCCGCAGGTTTTGATGGTCATGGAGCTCACGCCGTAGCACTGGGCGCCGTTGGCACATTGGTCGGTCGAGTCACACTGGGCGCCTAGGGGGAGGGAGCCCGGTGTCGCTGTGATGGTGGTTTGAGCGGAGACATAGGAGATCGCAGTCGCGAGGACGAAGACTGAAGCACGCATTTTTGAAATCGTCTTGTTATAAAATATACTCTCGTAGATTTATTATATATTGAGTGTTAAGAGGTACTTGAAATAAAGTTTCAACGATAGGTCAAAGTTGGTTGTAATAGAAAACTATAAATTAATGAACGCTTAAGAAGATATAGAAGGAAATATACCATTCACAGCTAGAATACGCTACCATCTTATACTACTTCTCTCCTTACTCTAAAAAAAGAAAAGAAAAGGAAAATAGAGGAAGACAAAGGAAATGAAATCTTCAAAAAGAGAAGATCGGATTTGCTACTCGAAATGTACAGATTTGCAGCGTACCGTCCGCTAAGAATAGAATTGAGACCAGCTCACGGGTGTGCCTGCCAGGGCTCATTAACGTTAAGATTTGGCTAGTCCGACCATACAAGGGAGATCTGTACCTCAACCGTATGTACCCCGGAGAACCCTACCTTAAAAATCTGGGGCGAAAGGGTCTGTCTCGGTACCTACCAGACAAAGAACTTAAACTAAAGAAAGCGGAAAGGGAAGGAAATGAGGGCGTACACTAGAAGCGGCTGAGTGCAACAGCTGCTGCGACGAAAACAAACAAAAGAAAAAAGGTTCCTTTCATTCCAGGCTACTAATTTAGTATTTTGAATCGAGATGGAAATATATCACCCTGCTGAATTCGAAATGTAAAATACCACGGTGCCAGTTGACCGTTGCGCCAAGAGGGAGATCCTCGACTGAAATCCTACGATGGTTGGATCATTACACAATCATGATGGGTGCTTGGAAGGATTGATATCTTTAGTATACAGGGCTAGCTGGCCACGCAAGACTGCGTAGACTGCGATTTATCTCAAGATTCTCAAATGTCTGGCTGGGCAGTGGTCATAGTAATACATCCCTTACGTTGTTCAAATTCAAAAGTTGTTCGGACTCTCAGGTAGTCGAGGAGTCTCAACCTTAGCCCTCGTTTTTTTAGCACTCAAAGTAGCTAGTGTGTAATGCAAAAAACCTCGAGTGCAGCAAAGGAAATTAAGTGGCTTGATAGAAGTTTCAACGATCTACTTTTCGGGTCACAAAATAAAGCTTCCGGCGGTCATGCATAGGGATGATAAAAAGTAAATATCTTTTCTTTGGCCAGCCGCACAGCTTTCGATCCCAGATCGGTGACTTTTGTTGTGTTCAAAACTTATATTGGGAATTAAGTAAGGCGGCCCCGCATAATAATAACCTTAATCCGAGTCTAGCCCTACCAGGAGGACTCCGTTGTGCGCAGCCCGAGCGACTGGGCGCAGTCTCACGCAGCCCTGCACCACAGCCAGCCGGCAAGTGCGACGCAAGCTTTGGGAAGAACATTTCGGTAAAGTGTTTTGCTCTATAGCTTGGTATAGGCTTTAATTATACGTAAATTTTGCTATCCAGTTGGATAGGATTGGGCGCTTTTTTCTTAATTCCATAAGTATGTACTGGAACTGACCAGAGTGCTGGATGGCTGACGCTTGATTTGCGCAACGCCCAAAACTCATGAAAACAAGCGACTAGAGTAATTTTCAATGCGAATTCGATAGCAAAAAGTACTCACCTATCTCGATCAGCCGGTGAAAAGGGTTTCGCAAAGTTAGAACGAGCTATACAAGAACGAGATATTGGGCTACATTGTTAGACTATATGCCAATTCACAGTTTACATTATATTGGCGCCATAGTGCCAAAAGTACAGAAGCGGTTTGGGCTGGTCTCGAGACTACAGTTGAGTTTCTAGTAATTTATCTCTCTGTCAGGTGTAAAATCTGCTCAATTATTATCAGATCCTCTTTTATCAGTGAGCTCTAGAGCGCGGGACTGCGGACTTGGCCTGCGTCCGCTGCAAGGGCTTGATATCACGCCACAATCACCCCTTCACGTAGACGAACCTTATGTTGTGCATATTGAGCGGGGAATTGAAAAGATGCGATTGATCACTAATACACGCTAACTAAAAGAAATAAACAGAGAAGTGGAAGAAGTGAATAACGACCGTAGCGTAAAAATAACAGCCGAATACACAAATGTACAAGAGAAGAAGAAATCCCAATGAGACGACCCATTCTTCGTTTTCACTCTTATTCCCCTTGTCTTTTTCTACAATTTTTATCCTGATGGATTTTAAAATCTCAAGTACCCAGTTAAAAGAAAAATAAGCGGAAGAGTTTTCAAAAGAATACAGAGCTAAGCAGACCCGTAACCATCTCTACAGCTGCCCTTTTTGTTCCAATTTTTGTTCGCCTATAAATAATCAATTTCGCGTCTAGCATTCACCGACGGCCTCTCACATATCACAGCATGTTGTCTACGCGGCAACTCCCAACGTCGGCTTGCCCACTCTCTTCGACTTGTAATCCTTAATTGCGGACTTTATAGCGTCTTCAGCAAGCATACTGCAATGCAGTTTGACGGGCGGCAGGCACAGTTCTTTTGCGATTTCGGTGTTCTTGATCTTTCCGGCATCTTCCAGGGACATGCCTCGGACGAGTTCAGTGAGGTATGACGAAGACGCGATGGCGGAACCGCAGCCGAAAGTCTTGAATTTAACATCACTGATCTTGCCGGTGACTTCGTCGACACGGATTTGCAGTTTCATGACGTCGCCGCCTATATGAGGGGTGATCGTTAGCATTCAACATCTCGGTTAGAAGATATGGAGATTATAGGAAGAACATACAGGCTGGAGCTCCGACTAGCCCGGTACCGACGTCTAAGTCGGCCTTATTCATCGAGCCGACATTTCGGGGACGGGAATAATGATCTAGCAGTGGATATCGCTGTTAGCCTTTACTTTCGCTGATTAGGCAATGAGCCGAATTACGGTCCCGCGACCGGGGGGAGATATATAGGAATGCATATCTTTTTCATGGTATTCTCGTTTCGAAACGGTGGTGACCGCCGGGCGAGGGGCGATATGCGGACGCGGGGTAGCAGCGATGAAGTTTGATCGCAGGGAGGAGACAGCGCCTCGCGAGAGTGCTCTCGATGATCTCTGGAGGGTTCTTGATAGCATTTTAGGAAGAATATGGAGTCGGTATGGTTCGTGGTACGGTGTCTGAGAGGTGAATTCGGTGCTTTTAGGAACCGATGGTGATTGTTGAAGAACGAAAGGTTTTTGCCTTCGAAGATGGGTAGCTTTGGGTTGCTGAATAACAAATACGTCAATGCCGAACAAATTCTGAGGCCTGGAACGTCCCGGCGGTGATGGCTTGGTTTGCTGCCGAGATCGGCGATTACCGCAACACACAACATGCATCTCCGCTTAACGCCGATAGACGGATACCTCCGGTCCGACAACGTTCATCTTTGTTGTATTTTGTCGCATCTTCCAAGAGCACTCTGCTCTCAACATCGGTTCTTGATATCAATTGATCTCATGGCGCAAAGCTGGGGGTCTTTTATAGACCGCGTTAATTACTTGAGCTTAGAACTTATCAAATTATCGATTTATCATTCAAGATATGGATGATTTGGAATCCGAGTCTGATCCATCACTCTCGCTGCTACTGCTAAACCCAACCACTTCTTGCATCTCAAGATCTCTATACATCCTATCTAGTGCCATTTCCCTCAGCCTCTGTAACCCACCCTCCCGCTGCTCTTTCCATGACAGCAAAGCGGTGACCAAACCCCTGTCGAGCATATCTGTACTAAAATCACAATATAAAACTTCAACATGTCAATATCGAAACATGAAAGCTCGTTATCCATAGCAGTCTTCATAAACATATCCCTTACAATTCTCATAACCTCAACCCTCATTTCTGCTAGTTCCTTATTAGAAAGAGTATACCTGTCAGAACCAGCCCTCAGACACTCGCTGATAAACCCCCATACCACCTCTTTATCCTCCAGACACTCGAACATTTCTTCCGTATCACACAAAGCTCCTTCTTTTTGCAATTTCTTCTGTACGCATAACAGCTGAACCATCACCAAGGCCCACTTCTTCGCCACATCCTCCCAAACGCAAAGCAGCTTCTCCAATTCCTCATTACTACATGATAACAATTCATAGAACAACGTCCAACAACTCAACCGCGTCGGTTTCATCGATTTATCTTGCCCCTGTAAATCCATATCCTTCGGTTTTTCCCCCGCCGATACAGTCGCCATAAAAGTCGCCACCGTAGTGAGATCGTCGGGTTCCTTCAGCATCTCACAAATACTGTAGTAGTACAAACCCTTGATTCTCTTTCGGCCGGAGCATTTTCACCGCATGCGAATCGAATGTTTCTAGCATGCTGATAATAATTTTGGTGTATATCGCGTGTTCCCAAGAATAATATGTCGAGTTTATGACGAGTTTACCGATGATACTATTGGTGTGGGTGCGTGGTATTGACATGGGGATACGGCTGCGTTCCCATTTCTTAAGCGTTTCAGCGATCGGAATGACGGAGAAACGGTCGGCCCAATCGTGCATTGAGACGACTTCGAAGACGTCTACTTCTTCAGATTTTGGGATGGTGTTTGCGCAGTCGCATGTGTTTTGTGGGAATACTGACGCCGTTGGTAGTGTCATGGTATAAGTCGAGTGGTATGAATGTGGCCACCCCCTAGTTGTGGCCACCCATTTTTTTTCGCGAAATCTTACTTAACGCGAACATGTGTTTTTTTGTTTTTACCTGTGTAACCATAGTATCTAGCCAATTGAGCTTATTTTCGCTGCCAAATCCATTATACAATGCCCAAAAGATAATATAACGAAATCGATATAGCTGCTGTAATTAGCGCTGTCCAAGATAGCAGCTCTCTCTATGCTGCTGCTACTGTATATGGGATATTTCAAACTATCCTTTGAAGTTGGCTTGCCTCCTGATAGCTATACAGTATTGTGTATGAAAGTTAGTAGTAATTTTTTGGGATATAAGAAGAAGGGCTTATACAATGAATTTTATGTTAAGAAGCTTTTGGTTATACTTTTATGTATACTCAACTATAGGGTATTGTAACTAGTGCTTTTATAAAATAAGGTGACAGCATTTTATTAGGTAAATAGTAGATTATTAATTTTGTTTGCTATTATTTATATATTAAAACCAAGTTTAGCTGTTGTATAAACTAGCAGTATATTAATTATACTAATTTGACTAATATTAATAAGCTTTTTAACCTTTATAAAATAATATTTTGGATCCACTTAGAATAATGGTATAATATAAATAAGGGTAATATAACAACTAGAATAAGTGTGAATAGTTTTATTATTAGAAATTCTAATTATTAAAAATATCAGGTACCTATAAAAACAGATTAATTGTACTCTTAAATGTTGTTTGTAGAGTGTGTCTCTGCTTTAAGCTGTATCCTCAATCCGCTAGTGATTTTCAAAGTAAAGTTTATTCAGGATTAGTAGTTTTGAGCCCAATTATTAAAGCAGTAATTTAACTAGTATGTAATATTTTTAGAAAATGACTGGACTAGCAATACTATTGTTTTAGAATAGTTAGTTAAAGTGTTTTTGCTAAAAACTGATATCAGTAACATATCTACAATGCAGTTACTAGTAATTAACAGCTATAGCTTACATATAATAAACAAATTTATATTTAAGTATTATTTTAATAATATATATCTTTTGTTTTTGTTTGTTTATATTTTTCATGTTACCCAGCTTTTGGATCTAAAGTGTTTTTCAATATTAAAAATGGTATATAGGTAGCAACTTAGAAATTTTATTACTTTTACAAATATTACTTGGGTAGGTAAGGTATTATTTTTTAAATTCTATACTAAAGCACATATAAGTAACTTTATAAAAAAGAATATAATTATAAAATAGAAAATAACTGGGCTTTATTCCCGCAATTATAATAAAGCATTGCGAAATTGCTAGGTAATAGCCCAGTGACTATATATACCCCCTTCAAAGCAAAGTAATAATATTACTATTTTAATGAAAAGTCTGGATATTAATTGTATACTTAAATTATGTATCTAAAGTCCTTCTACACAATTAGCAGTTCACAAAATTAGCAGAGGTTTTGACAAGTATATAGTTAAGAATACCATACTACAATAAGAGGTACAAAGCTTGCAAGCTAAGTTAAAAGTAATTTAGCCAGTAAAAAAACAAAAAATACATTAGAATCTAAATAAGTGATTTGTTACACTAGCCAAAATAGCTTTGTAACAAAAATGTGAGCCCAAACTTATTATAGTAGTAACAAATAAAGCAATATCTGACAAGGAAGACAACATCTTAGTTGTTGAAGATGAGGCACCTTTACAACAATCAAGCCGTATATAGCCCAAAATAATAAAATATTCAGGGTATGGAAGCGATATGGACAGTTAAATAGAGTAGATTCATATATTTTTTGTATTTGTAGCTCTCAGACTGACAGAACTGTTGCTAATAATATATAATCTCATTATTCGCGATGGGGGTGGCCACAACTAGGGGGTGGCCACATTCATACCACTCGACTTATATACTTTAAAAGGCTCTGAGATGTATTTGCGAGGTGAAGCGGGCTTGGGGTTTTGGCATTGATAGTAGTGATAATCTGAATACCATGTATAAATCAAGGAAAGGAATCATCCCGTTAAATAGTTGAAGATCTAGGCTTCAGCTTAGAGAGGATCAAGTCTGAACAAGAGTGTTCAAGATGAGGTAGTTTATTCGGTCGCCTTGAGTAATTCGACACGAAGGATATAATTAATAGATACCTACCGACGACATAGTATATAAAAATGAGAAGATTAAATAACAAAGAAAGTCCCCATCAATTGAAAATAATCTCGAGCTATGCGATATCCTCATCTTTAACAACGAGCGGTTTGTGCACGCTAATTGTTCTACTTGCCTTCTCGGTTAAGTTGCGCTATAGCGCTAGACATCGACGACGCTTCTCCATACTCAACCTTAGCAATGCGACATGATCTAACTCTTTTTGGTCATGTCACGCCTTCTTCGGCACTCTCCTGAGCAGATTATCTGGAGAGAAACAGGCAACATGGGCATCAGGGTAGTGTAACCAGATAATTATGCTCAATTGCACGCAAGAAGGATGCGTTCGACGTTATAGTCTAGAAATAACACGAATCCGGTAATTCGAACTACAGTTCTAAGACAAAAAGATTTCACAACACCACAAAATTTTC
>JAJTUB010000001.1:1940155-2160981 GCA_036971345.1 Dactylellina drechsleri
CCGCGCGAGAATTTCCCCGAGCCCTCCGAGGTTATGCAAAATGTCGTTCAACTGATGAAGTTTCATCAAAAGGTGATGCAGCACAACTATAAAAAGTATTTTGGCGACACACAAGATACCCCGCTTCCGATGCCAGGAGCTGGCATAACAGCCAAGGCCCTCTTCTCATCCGGATCAACATCCAGCGCCATGGCAGGCGCACTCGCTCAAGCTAACGCCACGAACGCGATCCAAAGCAGATGGTGCTGTGGTGAAGATCCAGCACTTTTCCGTGAACGGTGGGAAAAGCTTTTTGTTGAATTTTGTGAAACGAAGGGGAAGGAGCCCGATCCGAGCAAGATTTCGGAACTCTACGACACGATGAAGTTCGACGCCTTGCACAACCGACAGTTCTTGGAAACGATATTCACACCTTCTAGTGAAATAATGGAAGAAGAAGGCATATTTGAGACGAGTACCAGCGGTCTAGGCTCGATTAGTGGACCTTCCGGACCTGCCTCGGAAACTGTTGAAGACGATGGAGGTAAGAGTGGAGGAATTCTGCGTTCACATAGACTTGGACGGAGACGGAACAGTCGCAGAGGAACAAGTCCTCAAAGACGACCTAGCATTGGAGACGACGGAGCGGATTCGGCGAAAGCGGATAAATTCCGTACGACTCTTAAGGACGATTTTCGACTTACCAAACTCCGAGAATTATATCGATTGGCAAAAGTGCTCTTCGAGTAAGTAACAACTCTAA
Organism: Dactylellina drechsleri; assembly: GCA_036971345.1. Lineage (NCBI taxonomy): Eukaryota > Fungi > Ascomycota > Orbiliomycetes > Orbiliales > Orbiliaceae > Dactylellina > Dactylellina drechsleri. Next base: position 1,940,898 of record JAJTUB010000001.1, read on the forward strand.
CTCTGCGTAAAAGACGACAAAATGACTAATATTATTTTTCAATAGCTTTGTTTCTCCGCAAGAATATGGTATCAACAACAACGAAAAGCTCGAAATTGGTCTGTTGACTTCGCTGCCACTGCTCAAGCAGATCGTAAAAGATCTAGAAGAAGTTCAGGCTAGCGAACACGCCAAATCATTCTTCTATTTTACCAAAGGTGATACTTTATCAGCGTCCCGTGTTATATCGCAAATGTACTAACAACATATACAGAGTCTCACGTGTACACTCTCCTCAACTGCATCCTAGAATCCGGGATCAAAACCAAAATAGAGCGGAACGCGATCCCAGAGCTTGACTATCTTACTCAGATATGCTTTGAACTCTACGAATCGGAAAACAAGAACGTTCCTGGTGCGACGCCATGCGATCCTAGCACTTCTAGCTACTCGATACGTATTAGTATCTCGCCTGGCTGTCACTCCAATGATCCTTTGGATATGCAGCTGGACGCGAAGCATTGTATCGGTGTCACACCCCGGAGAAATCTGATTGGTCATCATGATTGGAAGGAACTGTTGGCTATGTTTAAGGAGAAGTTTGATCGGTATATTTTTTGATCAGCCGAGTTTCCGATTTGGATTCATGGGGGATTGCTAACTGTTGTTGATAGGGTCCAATTACCGAAACGTTTTATTCCTATTAATTTGGCCGAAGAAGATTGATTTGTTTAGTTTGAACGCAGTCTTTATGACGAAACAAATACAGGATTGTTCGAATTGTCCCTGCTAATGACGGCCTCTGAAGCATGTCTTGGATTATCCCCCCGATATAAATATATAGACATGATCTGCAATACCCAGGGGTGTTATCCTTCGCTACAGATGTCTCTTTTCTTTACCAAACTTGAAGCTTGAATGTCTTGTATGATAGACGAGTTGAATAGAGTAATAGACGATAAAAAAATAATAGAAATATTTTTGAAGCTTCAATTACCTATGCCCGATTAGACCAGCTTATCAATAACGTCCCAGCGCTGTGAGACTATAAAAGAGCGCCCCCTCCAACCAATTTTCGGTTCTTTCTTTCTTTCTTCCTCGTCGTTCCTATCTCAATCCTCATTGTATGCTCAGAACTGCTGGGCCTTGCAACAAGACTCTTTCCCATCTTTCAAATACTTTTCCAACCTGCAGATATGTCCCAACAATCAAAAGCAACGGCTTCTATTAGACCAAAATTATCTCGCCCATTTCTCATCCCGCCACCCAATGAGACTCGAGCCGAAAAGTTGGCTCGAATGCCAGACATCATATCAACGACACCTAAGCCAATCGTTTACTCTGTTCCAGATCCCGTTCAAGCCGGCGAGCGCCCTATCCTCTTCGACTGTCCGGACCGTAAGTGTGGTGAAAAGTTCGACTCTGACAAAGATCGACATGACCATGCTCATTGGCATCACGCTTGGTGCTTTCACTGCTGTACAGGCTTTGACAATCTTCGAGATCTTGAGAAGGTATCCTCCCAAAAATTTTGAATATGTCGTCAGGTGAACCTTCAACTGACCGATATCCTGCTCCCTTGCTGTTCGATAACCGCAGCACTACCGCTTCATCTTGCACCCGGACCGCGAATAGTCTTGCGTTCCCGGCTGCGAAGAAAAGTGTCGTTCGAACTGGCATATCCTTGGAGCCATCGAGGATTTAGAATGCAGCACTTATGGGGACGAGATCTGTCAAATCATCACGAAACATTGGCTCGAAAACTTGATCCTCTTGGATTACACGCGTGACTTTACTCTTGAAGAAAGGGTCGAATTCGCAACCTTTGACTGCAAAGTTGTCGTGATGGAAAAGAGCAACCCCTGGATCAACGATCCTCTAGGCAAATACTTTGAAAACCTGAATGCTTCCAAAACCACTTTGAAAGTTACGAGGCGTGGGATGGGGACACCCAGGGGTAAGCTGTCCATTGAGGAGAAGTACATATGCCTCGTTTGCGGGAAAGAGTTTGGGCTTCGAAAGTGGGACGAGTTTATCGATCATCTCAGGAAATATAGGGATCACCGAACCTATAATCCTGATAAGAAGGGCCGCGATGATGATTCACATGTCATTTGGAGGTGTGAGAGCTGCGATGTTGGATATCATGAGTTGTCTTCGTTGGCAATACACTACGATTTTGGGTGCAAAGATCTCGTTAACCATAGGAAGGACTTGATGGAGAGAGCAGTCTCGGAGGGTCTGGGATTGACGGAATGATAGTAGTGATTGAGGCGGCAGCGGGGTTAACAAGATGGTTATCTCTTCGACAGCGATGAAGTATAACCAGACTTTTTGATCACAGAAAGATATTTCCCTTCTTTTTATCTCCTTTTGCGAGACTTCACCAAAGATCTTACTTTTTCTTTCTTTTCGATAATTTTTCCTTTTTATGTGCATTGAACAATCTTCTATTATGAGGCCTTCTCTGCGAAATTTCATGGAATGTACAAATACCAGTTGGACCTTCGAAGAGCCCGCTCTGGCAGCTATTTAGGAGGCACCAAGCTGTTTGTTTCTATATGTTGTGATCAAATATTAGCATAGCCCTCATCTCTCCGTTTTGTGTTATTAGGGATGAGTGAGTGGTACCTTCGAGGTTCATCTCTAGATAACTCTGATAGTTTTGCCACATATGTGAGAAGAGTTCGGCCTCTAGGTTGGCAGCATTGATTTCCTGGATAATACAAAATTGCATTAATCATAATTGTTATTCATCATGGGATTGAATCGTATATCATCATACCCGAATACGGTTGTTGAATTCCTTAACCGCCTCGTTCAGTTTCTCCTGCATCATGGGTTAGCAAACTTTCTTGGATCACAAGCAGATCAGGTCTTACATACTACGTTGCCGATGATACGGGCTAGGAGCATTGATTGCTGGCTCTCGTGCGGGGATTCCATCTTGGATTCCTATTGACGGATGCTCGAGATACTTGATTGTGATGGTTGTAAGTGCGCCAGTGGACGAACAGAGTGTCGGTGTTGTTGAACATTGGTGACAAACACGCCGCTCTGTTGATCGGAGGAGCACCTCAACGCGTCTACCAGCAGAGGATAAAAGCTCACCTTGTCTTTCCACTCTTCTTCCAATCGCGATGGACTGACCAACCAACCTTCTCCGTTTACCACAATCCCCTCATCGCCATCGCCGTCGTAGTAATCACCTTCCCGCTTCCACAATGGCTCTAACCGCGACGGAGCCAGTTACGGAATCGACATCATCGAATAGTTCCCAAAAGCTCTACCATGTCATTGAGCCAAAATTCAGTGACGAACTTCCTCAATCCACAGACTACGCCAACTTCAAGGGTCGCAGCGATGCAGTAATAGTAATTGATAACGGTATACCACTTTCTCCTACCTCCAGCGACACACAATTTCCATTATAAACCAAAATAGCTTAACTAACGATATCGCGCGATTCATAGGTAGCTGGAACACTCGTGTCGGCTGGTCCACAGATGCAGCACCCCGACTGACCTTCCCACCCATATGCTCCCGCTATCGAGATCGGAAGCTCGGCCGAACCTTCACTCTCGTCGGACACGATGCATACGCCGATAGCAATTCCCGCACTGCTGCCAAGAACGCCTTCGATATTGATGTCGTCTCCAATTTTGATGTCATGGAGAACATCCTCGACTACAGTTTCCTGAAGCTCGGAATCGATAATGAAAACGGAATCGGACATCCCATTGTTCTGACAGAGACGCTGTGCAATCCCAATTACACAAGAAAGAGTATGGCGTCTTCTATTTTACACGGGATACAATTTCACACCTGCTGACTATTACTTCTGAATCGCAGCAATGTCCGAACTCCTCTTCGAAGCTTACAACGCCCCATCCATCTTGTACGGTATCGATTCATTATTTTCCTACCACTACAACGGCGGCACGACCGGACTCGTCCTATCTTCATCCAATTCCACAACCCACCTGATCCCCGTCGTCAACTCCAAGGGGGTTATGTCCATGGCCACACGATTAAACTGGGGTGGTTCGCAAGCTGTTGAGTTCTTGACAAAACTCTTGGCTTTGAAATATCCCGGGTTTCCATCAAAAGTATACCAATCGCAATTGGAGAGCCTGGTGCAAGAACACTGTTACGTCGCTCAGGAATATAAGGCAGAGATGTCTGGGTACCTTGAAATGGGATCGCTAGATGACAGGGACAGGGTCATTCAATTTCCATACACTGAAATCATCAAGGAACAAAAGACGGAGGAGGAGTTGGCAAAAATCGCGGAGAGGCGGAAGGAAAGTGGTAGGAGGTTACAGGAACAGGCAGCCAAGATGAGGTTGGAGAAGCTCAAGAAGAAGGAAGAGGAGCTGGCTTATTACCAACATTTATTAGAGAAGGGAAAGAATGAAACGAAGAAAAATTATAGCCGGATGCTAGAGAACGACGGGTTCCGCGATGAGGGTCAATTGGAGAAACGAATCAAAGAGCTTGAAAAGTCGATCAGAAGGTCAAGAAACAAAGATTTGGGAATTGAGGAAGAGGAAGAGGAAGAGGTTCCCTCGTTTCCTCTCCTTGATGTTGCCGATGAGGATTTGGACGAGGATGGCATCAAGCAGAAGAGGGCGCAGAAATTGCTCAAGGCCAACTATGAGGCACGGCAGCGAGTACGAGCTGAGAAGGAAAAAGAACGGGAACGTCTCCGTTTGGAGGCCGAAAAGGAAGAGGAAAGAAGGACAAATGACTTGGATGGCTGGATTTCTGAAAAGAGGTCGATGCGAGAAGGACTACTCACCAAACTCAAAGAGCGTGAGCAGAAGAAGACCCAGCTTTCAGATAGAAAATCACTCGCTTCATTGAACAGAATGAAAGCCATTGCCCACCTTGCCTCGGATGAACCGACACGGAAACGCAGAAGGGGCAACGACGAGGATACTTTTGGTGCTGATGATGACGACTGGGCTATCTACCGCGACATTGCCGCTGTCAATGAAGAGGAGGAGGAGGAAGATGAGGAGATGCAGACAGAGTTGAAGAACCTAGAGGCGCAACTATTACGACACGATCCAGACTTTACAGAGGAGAGCCTTCAAGCAAACAAATCTGACTGGAGAAACAGTTTGATCCATGCGTTTCTGAGAGGCACCCGGCCGTTCGATCCTGAGAATCAAGCAGAGGCGAACCAGATGCATCTGAATGTGGAGAGGATACGAGTTCCTGAGGTCATCTTTGAGCCAAATATGGCTGGGGTGGATCAGGCAGGAATTGTAGAAATCACAACGGAAATGCTGCTCAACCGATTTACGGACAGCAAACAACGCGAGATGATCTATCGAGATGTATTTTTGACAGGAGGCTATACTATGTTCCAGGGATTCAAAGAACGGTTGCGAACCGCACTCACGGCCGTACTACCTTTCGAATCCCCACTCGCTGTAAGAACGGCGAAAGACCCAGTGCTGGATGCTTGGAAGGGAGCCGCGCTGTGGAGCAAGACGAACATTGGACAACCGGCGTGGAAAGGGGCTGCTATATCAAAGGCAGAATATGCAGAGAAGGGATCGGACTACATCAAAGAGCACAATCTGGGCAATGTCATGAGTTAGCGACCTGACATGCTCTTGCGTGCGAAGAAGGCTGATCCCATTCCTGCTACGAAACGCCTCAAGTTGAGATGTTCCAAAGCTGAGCTTCGAAATTTGGGAGTTGCGATCAAAACTAGTCATTGAAGGACAACTAGGTATCAGCTCAATCATCTCGGACGACCAAACCATATGCTCTCTGGCAAATATGTCCTTTCGGGTGTTTTATTTTTCAAGAGAAAGCATCAAGGTCCTGGCGTTCAAGTGAGATCTTGCCTTTGAATATTAGCAAGATGTCACGATTAGTATATTGATTTCCACTTGGGGTATAGCAAAGAAGCATGTATTTGTGAATTTCAAATCAATTGGAGCATGCTATTACTCCCTCCAGAACAGAACTTCTGTGTTGCCATATAGACTGAGTTTGTGATATTTTTGAGCTTTTTGATAAAACCATTCTCGTAACACCGATGCAAAGGCAAGTCTGCATATGCGATTAGCTACTCCCAGATACCAGTGCAGCCTGTTCAGCTGCAGATACAGAGCGCCGTAAGCTATCACTCCCGGGCCGTCCATTTACATATCCTGCATACTAAACAATGACGTCATAGATATCTCCCTCTGCTTCGCTTCTCAAGAACTTACAGCTACGGAACAGGCCGGCCGCTGATATCGTTCCGTCCTGCCAAAAGCAAAACAATTTCATTTGAATCGCTGGTACTTCCCACGCGTACCCGTCTACTTCCACAGCTGTCTCATCGTCATAAGATGGCCGACGCAGTGTATGAGCCGGGAAGCGAGGCTGCGGATGCTGTACTCGCAGGTTTGAAGGATAAGCTCCAAAACGATCCAGATGCGAAGGAAAGAGCTCGGGAGCTGGTCTTGAATCTCCAAGATATTCAAACCAAGATAGGAGCTGCTAAGACGGCTGCCGTAAACCACCGCGGGGATGACGAAGTAAACAGCTCCGACTTGAAATATATATAATATATCATACACCTTATCAAAAGAAAATGATGAGTAACACCTGATGGATTAGTAGGTCCTTCTCATCGCCGTATCGAAATTGAAACCAGCTATCGACATCCTCGCATTACACGATAACGGACAAGTCCATTTCGGAGAAAATTACGTGCAAGGTAATATAAACCATCCTCGCAATTGACCCGGCCGTTATGCATTTGCGTATCTAATCAATCATAATTATAGAGCTATGGAAGAAATATCCCATCCTCCCACCTACGATATCATGGCACTTCATCGGCAGCTTTCAATCCTCCGCAATCTCAAAACTAGCACGCATCAAAAACCTCCACGTGGTGCATTCGATTGATAACCCTAAAAAGGCGGTAACGCTAAACCGTATGCGTCCGGACGAGTTCCCGCCTATCAACGTCTACGTGCAGGTCAACACCTCTGGTGAAGATTCGAAATCTGGTCTGGAACCTTCCAGCGATGAGCTGTGGGATACTGTTTCCACGATTAGGAAGGAATGTTCGAAGTTGAGATTTAAAGGGCTGATGACCATCGGCGCCATTGCGAGAAGTCAGGCGGCAAAGGAAGGCGAAGAGAATGAAGATTTTATTACGCTCGTTAAGGTTGCTAAGGAGATAGAGGAGAGGATTGAACGCGAGGATGGGGAGAAAGTGGTTCTGAGTCTTAGTATGGGTATGAGTGATGATTTCGAGAATGCGATTAGCATGGGCGCTGGTTGTGTTAGAGTTGGGAGTAGTATATTTGGCGCGAGACCGAAGAAGGCGGATGCTACGATCTTGTAATTCTCTAGGTGATTTTGGATAAAATTGAAAATAGATGGTAAATGATTATATTTTAATTTAATGAGTCTAGAGTAATCTAGACAGTGTATAGAAAAATTAACTATAAATCATGTGAAAGCCTAACCTTTGTACTTGCGACAAGTAAAATAAGATCTTTTAAAAAAGATGTCCGCTTTGTTCTCTTACATCTTCGCCACACCTATCAGTTAAGACAGGCAATAGACGATGATGTCTTCTTTAGGCGACATTATTCATTCCTCCCACCCCTCGCCTCCACAAGGGAAGCAAGAAGAGAAAGTTCAGAATAAAAACTTCTAATATTCCAACGCTCCGTTAAGAACACACCCTACTTCCCGGCAGCCAAGTCTGGATTTAGTCGATCTGACTTGACTGCGGGCAAAGGGGGTCCCTGCATCCTCTACAGGCTGCATCGTTGGGTATTGTCTGTTGATATCTTTTGGATATATAGGTTGAACGAAACGACTCGTTCCCAAAACACGGACAGGTCCTTTGAATAGTTGCAATTCGTATGTTTTTGGCATAAAACACGATAGAATCAATAAATTGTATCGATACCCCTCCTGTATATATATTATGCAGAGGTGAGCCACCAAGAATTAAGCAGACACTCCATATCCAGTCAGAACGCCCCCTCTAGCACAAGAAAACTGTAAGAAGACAGATATTTCGATTAGTTTCCTAAATTCAGAAAGATAAATAATTTATGCCTTCTAATCCCAATAATAGGCATAAAGAGGCGATATAGTCTCGCCATGATGGTTTCTTCTGATCGCCTCGCTCAGGAGGTGTGATATATCGATGACGATCAATTTCTTATACTTTCGCATCATTTCGTCTCCCACCGGGAATGAGTTTGTGACAACGATCTAAAAGTTATGCGTTAGAAGGAACCCAGGGTGCCAAAAGAATACATGATTTACCTTGTCAATACACTTGCACTCTTCCATCTCATCCAACGTACCATTTCCAAACAGACCATGGGTCGCTATGCAATAAACCTTTTTTGCTCCACATCGTTTTACCGCCAACTCAGCAGCCGCAATCCAGCTACCGGCACGATCCATCAGATCATCCACGATAAAGATTGTCTTGTTCCTGACCTCTCCTACGAGAGTAATCATTCTTTCGATTTGATCTGGTTCGTCATCTTCATCAGAAGGTTGATCTATTCCACCTAGTGCATGGCTATCCCGACCAACAACAGAGGATGTGGTCGAGTAGATGCTCGAGAGCATGTGATTTAGGTTGCCCTCATCCTCTCTCTCAAGAACGACGCTAGCGGTCATGGATGGAGATGGATAGTCGTCATCAACGATATGGCCTTGAACCAGACGACTGGTGGTTACATCCGAAACTTGGTCGTCATTGTAGGCTTCCTCTTCTTCCTCTTCTTCATCCTCCGGGATGCCATTGTGTTGCTCTTTCAACGGGTGCCCTGATAGGCTGGAGAGACTGTGATGATGGCTATGGTGGGGTGACATGTGAGAGTCGGGATGTGGGACATTACGATGACTACTATGAGTATTCACACCCAGATGATGCCTCGGGGAAGAGTCTGAGGACCCGGAACGTTGATGTTGGAAATAGGTGCTTAGGCCTTGTCGGCGGAAAGGGAGAGTTTCCGAGCCTCCTTGGGCCCCGGACTGGGACTTTTCAGATTGAGGCTTGGATATAAGTTCCACTGAATCCCCAGATTTGTCGATGGCTACCGAGTCAACTGTGTTATTCCCAGTTTCGGATTGTGCAGGCGAGTGCCGACGGGACTGCAGGGCTGAGTCGTGGATTGCCCGCCGTCGGTCTGTTGTAATTAGAGCAAAGTTGAGTTTCAGAGCATCAGCGAGTGATGTCACTCTGTTTTTCGAAAGCATTATGTTAGAGAGATGCCGATCTTGCATTTAGAGATCTCTTGAGAATACCTCTTTGTGCCTCCAGGATTTTTCGAGACAACCACAGCCTCTCTCCAATTTGGGATATTTTGTCTAATCCACTTTGCGAAAATCGGTTCCGCCGAAAGGTTATCCACAGGTCGGGAAAAGAACCCTTTCATTTGAGAGGCCTGAAAATTCAGCATCAGTATGGCCGTGACAACGTTTCACGGCAGCCCAAAATGCGCCTCACATGTAAATCTACTGTAATAACATGATCCACACCGGCGACAGTCAACAAATTCGCTAGCACTATAATGCATTGACTCATTAGTTTTCGGAATTTTCAGTGTCCGATAGGCGGAAGGAGATGTTTTACTTCTTGCCGTAATGGCTCCCCTATGAGATTTCTTTTTGGACTGTTTCGAGTACGGAAAGTATGGTAGTACAGCTGCATATGCACAAACAAATTGTAAGCATTCAACACTGCACATCTGAAACTATAAAAGCACCCATGGAAATTCCTTATAAGGCTGGAGGGAGGATCTTACCAGTGACTTTATTTGCTGAGCCGCCTTTGCAGGCAGAAATCAAAATCAAGGTCTCCATGATGGCGTCGTTGACCCTGTTCCACAAATCAACCCGATGTGGTTTGCTTGTCAGCCTTCAACCTGAACCTCCCCGTATACCAACAGGCGGTAAACGCAGAGGGTGTCCGGCATACTTGGCCCCTCCACCTTGGACAATGAAAACATCCTGGTCTCTTATTGAGCATCCTGAAGGGAAAGTCAACCGGGTCAGTTTCAATTGTTCTAATAGTGAAATAAGTTTGAAGCGTACCAATCTGCACGCTGGTCTCGCCATTCGCGAACTTTTTCAGATCACAACTAGACGGCGTCCGACCCAATCTCTCGCAGATGGCATCGCAAAGGGCTGGGTTCGAAGAACCGGAGAAGATCTGGACACGACGCATAGTGGCTGCTGTTTGTCTTTTGCGAACCGGGCTGGATCTTTGAGTGGACGAGTTATATTACTCTCGGGTGCTGTACTTTCAGCTGCCGTTATGGTGCTATTCCTGCTGAAAATGGTGTCAATTGGATGACTTTGATGCGGGCGGATTTCTTCGAGGAATCATCTGAAGTTCCGAAGCAGCCCACCTCATCGTCCGGTAGACATAAATGACGAAAGACGCGGCGGGGAGATGAGGTTGATTGGCACATCATCTAGAGGAGCAGAATGAAAGGGAAGAAGGAAAGAAAATGTGGAAAATTTATTTTTTCGGGCCTGTTCAAACCTTCCGCATTCCTCGGCTACCCAATGTTGGTTCTTCGCGTTGGCCAATCGCACGCTCTTGTGCGTTGAGGCATCGCAACACATTTCACGACGATTGGTGGGTTGAAGGAGCCCATGTCGTTCCCTTTGAAAGCGCACCTTGAGATATACATCAAATTGACGATATCGATAGTCGATTGCAATCTCCACTTGATAACGGACTTCGAACGATGCGGCTGGATTGTTAGAGCCCCTCGTTCAAATCAGACAGAGCATCCCCTCCACGTGTGTGAAACCTGCATTCCATCTCTCCACGAAAAGCGGAGAGCGAGTCCATCGATGCATCTCCCACACATAAGTACGCAGTAAGTACCTCCCACCTTACTTCGTATGCATCGATACATTCTTGATTACTTAGTATCCAGCCCGGCAAGGCATGTATAAGTTCGATGAGCTCATGCATCATCAGTTTCATTGCATCTAAATGTACCCAGCAGATTCGAGCACGGGAGCGTACGGTCCCGGTCTTTACCGGTACGCCTAGGCCAACTTGTTGCCGCAGATATGCGCGTTTTCCGTCCGCACTCCGCCTTGCTTTGTCCCTGTAGCAGCGATGGGTCATCGGATGCATCTCTGCACATTCTTTGTGTAACATTTGTCATCCAAATTACGACACATAAGAGCAAACGCTATTATATATATCCAAAAATACGTCTGCGCTGACAGTGGCATAGCGGCATATAAGAAAAAGTGCACACGCACCGGAAAAACTTTCTTTCAAGTCGAGGGGAGAATTATTTCTATATTACATAATATTCGACGTTTCGTATAGATGCACGGTTCGGCTCGAGGTTGTTGAGACTAGCCTGTGTGTGGATATCTCGTTAGGCATTACGAGAAGCCGTGGCAATGATACGTATTTGAGTAATCCGAATACACGACATGCACTGTACATGTAGCCGAAGTCTCAATGGCCGAACACAGCCTAAAAAGAACATTCGCAGACGGTTCTATCCTCGGGTGTTTCCCCTCCTCGCTGCAAGAAATCTCGTGAACGTTCTCAGGGATTTATCATAATTAAGTAAAAAAGAAAAGTAAAAGGGGGTGGATGCGATAATTAATAATGCGATGGAAATTTCAGATGTCGGTTGGGTTAGAGGCCACATGTCAGTTTCTCCGATGGCATCGGATCATGAACTTCATCGTCCGGTTATCATCCTGAATTCGCATAATTTCTACACCAGGGACCACGAAAAGCCTCGTCTAATGCAGGAAACCCTCGCAAACCTGCCTCAGCGGTAACGGCCGCCATCGCTCCGTGATGTTATTCCGGAGAATCCTTGAGAATGCCCGTGAAAAGGAAAAACTCCCTGGTATTAGCCAAAAATCACAGTGTTTTCAAACCCCGGTTATCGATGCGATGTGCATCCCAATTTTATTTTATTTTATTTTAAATTTTTTTTTTTTTTTTTAAAAAAAAAAAAAATTGTTCTGAAATAATTTTACTCGTGTGATCACACAGCTCGAAGATTGGGGAAATGAATCATTTGTAGAAAAGGAGTTATGTATTTTTTTTTGGTTTGGTTTTCTTCTAGTCTAATTACAATGGATATCTTGAAAAAGTGAGCGGAAAAGAAAGAAATCCGGAATCAGCTTTTGGGTATCATGCTGTTTAAAGAAAAGTAATGATATAAACGATGGTATAGAAAAGAAAGGGATATTCTGAAAGAAAAGAATAGAGCTAAATAGTAATACATGTGTATAATTCAAAAAAATAAAAATAAAAATAAAAATAAAAACGATCTATAAAAGGAAAAAAAAAGTTGTGTAATACAATTTCAGAACTATAAAAATGAGAAATCCGACTTTTACCCATTAAATCATAGCTTGCGCTTAACAATATATGTGGTATATATAAAAAGAGAGATTATAAAAGCAAATGACTAAAAACTGGTATCAAGAGAAGAGAAGAAAAAAATGCGGAGATTAGGTATTAGTATTAGAGGGTAAGGTGAAAAAGGCAATCGCTTTGCTTTTTGGGTATAAAAGTCGCTAGAAAAACATTGCGCCGTCCCGATGAGTTATCCTGAACTAGAAAATGAAGCAGGAAAGTTCAAAAGATGATTTCGGATAAAATGGCTGAGAAGAGAGCAAAGCAGGGAATCAAAAAAATTAATTCGAGTGAGCAGAGACGATGGCAAAGACAAAAGGATAAATCGCTTGTATAGAAGGGAAAAAGTGACCGTTGCGTAAGATGTTTGCATGCAGTGAGTCTCGTGGTTGAAAATCCAAGATTTGCGAGGGCATGGTGGTCGTTAAAGGAGTTAAGAGGGTCGAAAGATGTCGGGATGCTATGGCTCACGATCAAACCGGTTGAAAGCAGGGCCGATCCGCGAAAACGAAGATGACAGGCAAAAGAAGAGACGACAGAGATTGGATGACCAGGTTGAGTGAACCATAAAAGCCGTCCTCAAAATTGGCTTGTGATATGTTGCTGTGTTTCCCAATATAAGATTAACTCCGGCGAGTCCGATGCTGAGCGTTGGATGATCCATTCAAACAAGGTTTGTAATATTCAGAAGGCAAACCGAGATGAGATGGAATTATGTCGAGGCTTCCACTTGCTTCGCGGGAAATCGCAACAGCGACTGTATTGGTTGCATATGCACAGCCCTTTTTGTCTTATCGGGAGGGATTTGATGACTCAGTATGGCTGTTTGGCTGTCGTCCTTTTCTTGAGATCCTCGTTTACTTGCACTCGTGAGTACAAGTTCTGCAGGTCTTGAGCTTGCAGTGAGCACACTCAAAGATGAACCAGTGAGGCTCCGAATGGCACATTTCGCACATCCACATGACGGCGGTGGTATCGCTCTTGATAATCTTGAAGTTGTGGTGGCAGTGGGCGACCGCGGACTGGGAGACTGTACCAGGCATTTTGGATTGAATGTACGAAGAAAAGAGGATTATATGTGTTGTTTGCGTTAAATTCGGATTAGGAAGTTCCTCGTGGAAGTTCGATCGAACGAGTTTGGAGAATTATATGCTTGGAAGAGATGTTGGGAATAAAATGGATGCTGTTCTTAATATACTAGGTCTTTGTGAGACTTGGATCCTTAGGCAGAAACTGGATTGTCGATGTGTGTTTGTGTGTAGTAGTATGATCTTAACTGTATGCAAGGGAATGGTGATGGAATGAAGAGATATTGGAAGGAGGTGGAATGGGCAATATATATAAGAAATACATCTATCCCACACGAGAAAGGGAGCTAAACCAAGGAGATGAGGTGTGGGTGAGGCTCGTCCGGCGAGCAAAAGGGAAAGAAGGCCAGCCAGCCCAGCCCAGGAGTCTGGTAAGTCGGAGAGGTATGAGGTTTGAATCACCACCTCTCGAAACAAAGAAAAGAAAAGAAAGGGAAATCGAAAAAGAAAAGAAAAAGAAACTCTGCTGGCTTGAAAGAGAAAAAAAAGAAATCAAAGAAAAGAAAAGAAAGAAAAAAGCCAGCGGCGGTTTCGTGGGCTTGGGTCCGGTCTGTGGGTGTCTCTGGCGCATCAAATTACGGCACTTTATTCCACTTCCGCTTCGAAGAGACTAACCCTCCGGGCCTCGTTCCAGTTCGACTATTTCTCCTCTGAAGGTTTGATTTGGTGCCTCTTTTCGCGCCCAGGGGCAGGAAATAAAATCGTCCGGTTAACAAAGGACGACCCGACTCACACTCATTAGCTTCCCCGGTTGGGTGCAATGCCACACGGGCCTAAAACAACAGTCTGAGAGCGAACAAGCTGCGTAAAGGGAAACAGTTCCAAATTCAATTCGATTTTGCGAAAAAATGGTCCCAGCGAAAAAGGACTCGCTCTTCGTGCCAAAGACCGAGCTATTGGAAAGTAAGACTCTGAGTGAAGGGAAAAACTTACTCACAAAAGAGAGAGGTACAGAGGCATGGGATGGAAAAACCTCCCTGGTCAACAATCATCCTGCCTTGCGAACAAGGATTCGTTTTCTGTGCACCGTTCCAGAAAGCTTTGGTTGCTTTTTTGATTTGGCTTCCCTTGTCGCTTATTGTTTGTTAGTCAGGTCCCAACTGCATACCAATTCGCACTTTGATACGAGAAGGAATGACGGCTTTGTTGGACGTCGCTCGTGATTTCCTTTTTACCCATCACCAATAAAGCTGGATTCCTTCCGAATGTCTGGCTGCCTGCAGCCACGCAAGCGCCCGAGAAGCTCCATCGATTGAGAGGCTGGTGCGGGCCACGTTTCTGCTCTTTGGCCCAACTAACCGTAGACAGGATTCAGCTTCAAACGATTTTGCTTCCAAAAGATGTCTTTCTCTCTTAGCGGCCTGGTCGCCTTTCACTTCGCGCGTAAATGCACTGGATAGAGGCTTTATCCAATGAGCTAGCATCCTCCGAGCTGGCTTCGGACGCGTGGATACACTCTAGCTTCGTTGCTAGGCTGGATCGGAGACTCACAAAATGTCCGTGATTTGAGGCAAGATACCACACCACCCGCCAAGACGACAGGAACCTGGGACTTCAATCCCCATAACCGATCATGACAATCTTCCCCCGGATGGATGTGATTGAAAGAGCAAATTTTCAGCCTATGTATGTCTGGTACATCGGCGCAAACCGTATCGATGTCTTTTTTCTTTTCTTCTAAAATTTCCCCTAGATATCGAAATCATTTCACACCAAGCATGAACTTGGATATTTCGAAATTTCGGTTAGCACAGCCCTCTCTCTTTTCAGTTACGGTTTCTGGCAGTTTCAGCGAGCAACCAAAAAAAAAATTAAAAATTTGAGCAACGAGGCAGCATCTTTTTCGCAAAAAGTGACCGTGGCACATCGGCACTGCAAACCAGACTCGCGTGGGATACATTATGTAGTGTGAAGTCATCCTCCATCGCATCTCATCCCACCTTTCTCGCGTGGGGGGTTCTTGGTTCCAAAAATCCTCGATTGGCTATTTTTGCTGTTCGCTGGCTTGCAAGCCTTTGATGTTTCGAAGCTCGCCTAGGACAAGAAACTCGATGAAGCCGACAACTTGGATGATTTTCCTCAGTCGCGCGAAACTGTTTTACAATCATAAATCGCTCAAGACGTAACGGTTACTTTCATAGGCTAGGTTCTTGTCTTTCACTTCATTTTCACAAGCCGGCTAGCTCCCTGGCCGTTACGGAGAGAAAATCCTTCAAGCACAAAGTGCCTGCCTGCAAGTTTACTAGGATGGTTGATCCATCCATGGAAATTCGTGGTGAAAGCTGGAGAATCGCAATGTTAACTTGTTTGATATCCACCTAGGATGCGCGAAGCGAGCCACGTTCACCACGCACCAGTCGTATCGAACATTTGAGTGTTCAACCTCAAACACAAAACAGCCAACCTCCTGCCCGCAAGCAAGACAATATGAGATCAATGCGCTTGCAGCGAGCTATCGATATTCATGCCTGTTCAATGCTAACACTAGCTTCGACAGCGCAGACCAACACAGCCGACTGGCCTGGCAGACATGCATGCAGCGACGGAACGACCGATTAACCAAGGATCTATCGCGATCTCTCATCGCTACATCATCGAATTCCATGTGCATCAGGCCGAGATGAAACTGCATGCAGCACCGCCCAAAAGAAAATTTTCTTCAGAGCCTAAAGCAAGTTAGCGTCTACGACTATAGACTACACCGTATGAGGATCTTTAGTTTTGGAACTACACCATATGTGGTTTGGGCAATACCGTATATAGAACCTGTCGACCTCAATAGGGCAACGCGATGCGAGTACGGCGTTTCCTCTTTCGTGATGGCGTATCGGAATTGCTATATTCATATCTTTGGCGCATGTATGTTTTTCCACAGATTTTTATATTCTGCGCCACAGCAATTCCAGCAACTCAGTGGCCCAAGATGGAGAGGCAGGGGTGATGGTATTCTAGCGTTCTTCTGGAAGATCTGGCAGATTGAGACATTTCGTTTCAGAAATGTTCCCGGCACAAGGGAGCTTTCCCCGAATCCACTCGGGGTGCACAGACAACTTTGCAAGGCGCGAGAGAGGCACAAATCACGATCCTTGGAGTGAACTGGGAAAATTTCCAAAAATCGAGACTTGACCGAAATCACAACGAAAAAGGTTGCGAAGGAATGATTTCCTTTGCCAAGCATCGAGACCCTTTAACCCACCACCAACAAGAATTGATATCTTTGTTTGTGTGATGTTTCCTTTACCCCCTACGAGCGATTTCTTTGGATCAGAACATGGCTTTTTCAAATTAAAAAAAAAAAATTGTCTAAGGAGAAGTTCCGAAGCCAATGTTGCATTAGCTGCCTGCCAGCTGGGTCAAGCCCGTGATACTGAGTACATGGGCGAGTGTTTTCCCAGCTAAAATCACAGCGGTGGCCGGGAAACCGAAGCAAGAAGGAAAGGGGGACCCGGGTGGCAACGAAGGAAAAGCGAACGCGACTGGGATGGCCCAGGTTTCTCACCCCTCTCAGTTCACAAAATGGAGATTCGTACCTGCATTAGCTCAATTTTTGAGAGAAGGGAAATGACCTTGCAATCGTCACGCCGCAGTTGCAGGCTACCCGAAATCTTGGTTTGCCCATGAAATAAAAGGAATCGCGGAATTTGAGCGTTGAACAGGATCGAGGCAAGGGGAACAAAGGGATCTACCAAGGCCCAAACATCTTCTTCAGTTGGTATGTTGTATTGACAGCCGCCCATATCTCAAATCCGTGGTATGAACGATGATTGATGGCCGAAAAAGATACGGAAATGCCAACTTGCAACTGACTCGGTGGTAAAATGCCGATGGATGAACGATGATGGTATTTCTTCTCTTCTCCTACCCGATCAGCGCCTACTATCATTATCACATCCGTCTTGACTATTTCCGTCGCATGGAGATGCGTATTTTTGTACCCGAATCGCCCTTTGCCAAACCCGGGGAAATAACATGTTACCTATTTTCTCGTGACACCCGCGCTGTTAGGAGTCCTGAAACTTGAGCGAAAGAAAGGAACGGACCTTTTCCAGGAATCCGGAACCCGCCGAGCGATCGCTCAACCAGCCTTACCATCTCGAGAGTGAATGCCATGTCACACAACCCGTTTCGTCAGTTATACAAATCCGGATGTACCATTTTTATCCATTTGCCGCTAGTTCGCGGTCCGATTGTTGAATTAATTGATGCATTATTATAAGATTGTTTCGCCGGGTCACACGATGGATCGGAAACGATGTTCAGCTTTGCAATCTCTCGGTCATTTTCCAGTCATCACATCCCTGACAGCATTTTGGTCGTGAAAGCATGTTCACTTTAGTCCCAGCCTGGTGGAGCAGTAATCAAAAGTGGGTACAAGCTGGTGAAAATTTCGCAACGTCCTTGCGAAATTCGAATGTTCTACAGAACACATATCCGGTCAAATATGCCTATTTTAGATCCCTGGCGCGCGGTCTCTCGTATCTGCTTACACTTTTAACACGTATGTTCAGGCCTCAGTGACTGTTTACGGACCCTGTGAGGAGTTTTATGGCACCTAGCGTATTTGTAATGCTCCACCAACAGCCGGCGGTCGAAACGAAGCACAAGCTGGTGAAAGCGCCCGAGCTGTGAACGAACTGGGGGCATACAAATTAGCAATGCACCTATTTTGACTGCGAGGGAAGTCTGGGTTAATTATAATTACCTTTTTATTTCGTGCGCCCGGGGTTCAGTACAAAACGCCCCGTTCGCAGACCAGGGGAAATCAATCACATCAAGGGAGGAAGCTCGGTTTGGCTTGAGTGCCTCATATTGGACCAGACCCGTCCTTGCCTATTACCCAGTTCAGCTGAATCAATGAATGAATGAATCCTGCTTCAATCCGACGACTGAACCTGGCCTGGCATTTGCATCGTGAACAGATGCGAAAGGGTTGGGGTGCCATGCAACAAACAGCCAGCTGAACACAAGACACGTCAACAAGCATGCTTTGAGCATAACTGGCAAAGCAGCTGGCAGCTCGAGCTTGCTAGCATCCAATCTCCGCCAATCGTCAGCTCCAGAACATCTCGTTCACTCATGCACTACGAATATGTGTCATGTACGATTACGATGAAGCTACTATACCCCTCTCCCAATTTTTATTTTTTTACTTTTACAATTTCGGTGCTTTCCTTTCCAACAAACTCGCTAGCATTGCTGTTCTTTCGTCGGAACTCTCCTTTCGTTATCGTGATAACCGTGGAGCTCTGCGACATGCGTCTTTTAGCTTCAGCCAGCTGTGCATGTGTATGCAATGTGTGGAGAGATATCGGACGATTTCATGTTCATCCCGGGGAAAATTAAAAACAGAGTTTTATGGTCATGCAGCTTGGTCCCGATGCTCTTCTCGGGAGGGTATCGAGAAGCGGATCGAGAAAGCGGATCGAGTTTCCTTGTTTCGAAGAGAAGACTTGAAAAATATTTTCCATCACGTAAAATTGCGGTCCGGTTAGGAGATAGTAGAGTTCAGTGTAGAAACTTTCACGCTGAAACGAGGTATATATGCAGTGTGAGATGTCTGCTCGTTCATCCTTGTAATTCCTGTGATCGTTGAAGACCGGGTATGAATTTATGATCCAGCATCAAATCTCAGCTTTTATAGCGGCAAGTTGTCAATGGCTTCTTTCCTTTTTCTTTTCTATCCTCGCTTGAAGTTGGCCCGATATTCAGCTTTTCCAGAAAATACGCCTTGGTTTGAATTTAGCCAATTCGAACCCATTGTTCTAGAAAAGGGGCTAAGATTTAAACCGAAAATTTCAGGTAAATGACGAATGGTTACTCTTTTCAGAGTATTGGTACGAGGTATCCTGAAGTCTAACTTATCTTATGACGGTCTTGGGATGATTATTGGTCAAAATAAAAGAATTACTAAAGCCTTGATGCTTTTGCTGAGCTTTTTAGCCTCACGATTGGTTGATATACCGCCCAAGAGGTAAGACATTATTTTATATTGTTATTTCTAATATGTGAAGGATTCTTGCTGGCATTTGCTTCACCTGTTATAATAGCGTCATTGAGCTGGAATAGGATCGCTGGCGAAGCATCAATACAAGAATCAATGGAAGTGCTCTCTGTACCCATGGATTAGTCTTAGCCCTGAGGCGTTCTTAATTTTATATTTGTGTACTAACTCACGAGCGTGCTGGCTGTCATATATCAATATGTACTGTACCAATTTTTATATTTCCAAGAATTCCTTTTGAGCGCTATCATGGTAGCCAAGGAGATATATAAATTATATATAATTTAGTCCAACTGATATTTTGCAGATGAGAGATCAGTTAGGTGGTCATGCACGTCACGATCTAGAAGCTTCAGAGTTAAAATTCTACCATAATGTGAACACACCAATGTATTGGGTTTAGAACGGATAGGGCAATACGCCACGATGTATAGACGCAAAACCTAGGCCATATGTAGATGCCGTTCGAAAGGTTGCTTTCTATCGCCACCTCGGAGCTCGAAGTTCGAAGTTTTCTATCAATCGAACGACGTATGAGATACCATGCCGGCCACTCGATCACTAAGTGCTCTCAGAGAGCTCGATATCAATGACAACGCTACTAAACCTTTAGAACTTAGCCCGAATACTATCATCGATGAAACTCACCGGCTAGAAACAGAGAAATGCGCTTCAATATCTCCAACATCCAGCCATTCAGTCGAATCAGAGAAAGCAAACGAACCGCCATCCTTTGAATATGTCACAATCGAGGCTTGGGAACACCTTCGAAGACATGACAATGAGTGGAAAACACAAGTTTCCAAAGCATTCCACTCATTTGCCAGGGACGTTCCTATGATTTCATTCACCACCAGATCCAACTACTTCTTGTCGGGCACCAAGATGAACCGAGCCGAGGAGAACATGATCGCCTGGAACGGATTGAAGAGCCTCTGGGAGGGTTCTAACGGTGCCAATAGGCCGATAGCAGGTGATTATATCAGAATCACGGTTGACAACGTTTCCCACAAACAGTTCTTGTACACCCATTACCTCTCTTTCGAAGACAAAACTCTGATAATTTGCGAAGCGTACAAGATTTCTGATGTCGCGCCACTGAGGGCTTACTGGTCGGATATTGTGTATTCGGTCTGGGCGAGTCAATTTCAATGCAGACTTACCGGGGACATTCGAATTACCGAAATGAGCTATATTGGACTATACAGTATCGAGAACGAGACCACCGGTGCAGCGATCAAGGAGGGTTATCGAAAACTCAGGCTGGATGAACAGAGGGATACCTTGATAGTTCAACGAAACGATAGCGGGATTAGACAGGATGTTTACTGTGTTTTGACGGTGATTACTGTTTTCAAGGGTATCACACATGCTAATGCCCTTGGGCACAGGGTGGTAACGCAGATCCAGATCAAGTATGAGTCGAGACATATGAGTCAGTCGGCAATGTATCCGAATGTTCTGTTGACGTTGGAGGCAGTGGCGGCAATTGATGCTGGTGACGAAATATGAGTCTCTCAGTTCTATTGCTGATGTATTATTGGTCACTAGTGTCTGCTATCCGGAGGATAGGGAGTACTTTATGTGGGAAGCTCGATTGTTTCATAGATGAATATCTGGTTCGTTGGTAGGAGGAAGCATGAGCATCCGGGGGGGATATATCAAATCACTAGCGTTTTCTAAGAATAATTTTTCGAAAAGATATTAAATGAAACTCGTCCCAATACTTAGCTGACTTTCTGAATCCTGAAACCTTTGAATAGGGCTATAAGACAGTGTGGTTATGAGACAAGGATGCTGAATATATACGCCGATGGCCATTGAGTTGCGTTGTAAATGTTAAGCTTCCGTTTCGGGCATACAAGTACCGGATCGAGGAACCGGAAAGCGGGACGTGGGGTCTAGTCCGGTGCGCGTGGGGTCGATGTAACATACGGATTCGCATTCGACGTTGACTGCATGACACGGATACCAATATATTTCCAGTTTGAACGACGTTTCAGATTTATCACCGTGGCTTGGCGATTACCATTACATACATTGTATGCTCCATCTATACACCTGCCATAATCACAACTATATTACAGAATGACGAAACTACCTACCATTGCAATCGCCGGTGGAACGGGAGCCCTGGGAAAAGAGATAGTTGAGTAGGCACTGCACTGATCTAACCCTGACGTACTTCAAAACGTATATTAGGTCTGTTTATAACTCTAATGGGTGATACACGGCCAGAGGGTTACTGGATACCCAATTCCGAAGCCACTATGAGGATGTTATCATCCTCACAAGAAACGCAAATACACCCGAGATGATAAAATGGAGAGAACGGGGTGCCAGTGCGAGAGAGTATTCTGCGGATAATGAACAGAGTATACAGACTGCTCTGGCGGGAGTGGACGTTCTCATTAATGTGTAAGTCGATATCCTCGCTCCACATACCGATATAAAAGTTGAAATAACTCGTTGTCGGTATATCAACATAATATGATATCTACTTCAAAGATATAAATAGTTATTAATAAATTTAAAACTTTAAGAGTCGCCTCTCGAGACGATGGTTTCAAAGGCAAAATAGCCACAGCGATCTCATCCCCGCTCTCCTCCGTCAAACTCTACATCCCCTCCGAGTTTGGCGTAGACCACTATCTCCACGACTTCGGTCACCCAGAATGGGACAAGAAGAAGACCCACTTCCAAGCTGTCAGCGCGCGAGGAGACCTCAAGATATGCCGCGTGTTTCCCGGTTTGTTCATGGAACATTCAGTGGGACCGTGGTACGGACTCGACACGAAACAAGGCAAGTATGAAGTCGTGGGATCTGGAAATACACCGATATCGTTCACGTCTATACCGGATATCGGACGTGGTGTAGCCAGTGCCTTGGCAAATATCCCCGTCGATGCTTTTCCTGAAAAGTTGTACTTTTCGGGAGATTCTGTCAGTTTGACGGAGATTGCAGAATTAATGAAGGGCGCCGGTGCCGGAGAAATTCAAATTTCAAGTCGGGATTTAGGTGAATACAAGAGAAAGACGCTGAGTGCAGCGACGACGTTGGATCCAGCTTCGTATTTGAGGTTTTTGATGGCGGAGGGGAGGATTGATAATAAAGACCGGAATGATAATGAGATTGTTAATCCCGATCAGAAATTCTGGAAGTGGAAGAAGATGAAGGATTATGCTGGAGAAACAGGTGGAAGGCCTTGGGCGGAAACTTAGTGAATCGAATATTAGTATTTACGAGATAAAGAACCTTGCTGTATTGATAAATGCTTAGGTATTTATCACATTTTAAATCTATGTGGTCTAGCAGATTATACTCTAGAAGTCGCAGAGTATCAAGGGATATTGGTCCCATTGTCTTCGAGAATTTGCTTTATTTTCACAGTGGATCTAGATTGCTTGTGATTAAGCTTTCATATTTCTCTTTAATTCTGGTAAGTTTAAGCGTTTCTTTTAGGATCATAACCACCGTGATTGAGTACCCAAGCTGATACAGCAGAATTGAGTAGATAGCATATCTCAACGGTGTAGTATATTGACTATTCTCTTCGCCATATTGCTCCCTGCCATTAAGCAAAACATCAAACTCTACAACTGGGTCGAAATTTGACTAGAACGATGGGAGCATGAGGCGAAGGCTGGTGAAGTAAAATACAACCTGATTTGTGCTGAGATGGCCGACGGCAGAGCCCAGTTTTATCAAAACGCAGGCTGCCTCTAAATGCTGAAAATATATGCAGAGTGACCTCGAGACTAATGCAGAGCTCTAGGATATGTATCAATGGCTCGCCGTCCCCAAAGCTGGGATGGTATAGTTGTGTAGGCGCATCGCCTCTTGGGCGATGTGGTGAGCGGTATGAAATTCTGCGATCAATTGCCATAGCATTGAGCAGGTTTTATTTCTACTAGAGCCGCTCTGAGTCTACGTAGCAGAATGTCTTTCTTTTGGTAGTAACGTGCATTTCGTCGATGCAAACCGATTCCCTATATTCAGGGGTTCTTTAATATAATCCGCATTCACTCTTCCCGGTATTGTATCATGGGAAGCAAGATCTGCATTTCCGCTCTAGCATTAAATATCCGTTTCAAAGTAGAGGATAACATTGCGTCGATTACCTCCTAGGTCGAAACGAGTTCTACAGCTTTTTAGATGCTAATATTTATCCATCAACAGCCTCATACGCAACTAATGTAACCCAGAGGCTTTTTTCACAAATCGGCGTTGAAGTTCGTTGTGATAGGCCCCGGTTGATACCTTCCCGAAGTTTTGGTTTCGAGACCAATTAGTACTATTGTATCCGTTTAAGAATACGATGTGGAGCGAGTCAGAGCTCTGGATTTCTCTGGAAGTTCAATATTCTAGATGCAGAAAGCGAAGCCGCCTCATCGAGCCTCTAGCATGCTCGGTAGGAAACGGTTATTTGAACCAGCTTATTAAGGAGCCCCAATTGGATGTGAGCATCTAGCCGATTTTCTAGTGCTATATCTGCCATCAATCTCAGATAAGAATGGGTGTTATTTGAAGTGCCAAGCCTTAGATTAAAAGGGGCCAGTTTGGGAATATAAGGCAGCGAGAATCGCAGGCTCGGAGAGCCAAGACTTCAATTTACACAAGTTATCCAGAGATCTCCAAACAATTTATGAGGGTAAATAGAAATTACGAACCTCCTGCCGCGGATTGTGTTAGACCTATATAACAAGACTATTAGACCGGGTGTGTTTTCTCTGAAAGGAAAATTGGCGGCGTCTCGAAGATACGAATACATCGGTATCATTGAGATTGATAAGTGACATCCATTCGGTAAACTTGGTACCGTTGATCTAGAAATACCATAGATGAACTAGCGAATAATCCCATCATGGGAATATTGACTAGAGTATCGATAGGTTGTAAGGCGAGTTTTTGAGACAAAACATGAGCTTGATGTGGCCTCCGTGACGGCTTCATCGTGTGCGAGATCCGAAGCATTGCTTTCGGATTTTATGGCGAGGTCGTTAAGCTCCTCGTTGAAGCTCGTTGATGGTCGGTTAACGTCTGTAGGTGCCGTTTTCTAGATTGTCGAGCCCGTAGATATATATTCGTTTGTGTGACCATTGAACGGACTATCGACAGACCACTCTCAGACCCCACAGAGAAAGGTTTGCCATCGTCGACTACATTTTCAGACGCATGAAAGCGGTAGAAATCGACTGAATCAACATAATATTGATGCTGCAATTCGCTCGCAGCGTTTATTGGAAGTTGCAATTGACCGCTGTGGTCTAAATTGATGGTATTGCTAAAGCCTCCCTCTGTCTTGATAGAGAGAAATGACTTGAGGTCGTGACGAGACTCTAGTGAGTTTATATTGGTCAAAAGCTCATGTGGTTGTAACTGCTGCTTGCTGCGAGGTATCCTTTGAAGAAGGGCATGTTGCCCATCGTCTGCACTTTATAAGGCTACGATATTTTTGAATCTATGCTAGGTTCTGCGGGTCTGGATGTCAAATTGTCTCTGTAGTCACAATTCATGAAGTTTTCTTCCGACAGGATAAGTTCCAGCGAGATCTGTCGGATACGTAGGTCATTGTTCAATCAAGCCCCATATATCTAAAGAGAGATAGGGCGCGGCAGAGATTTTGCGAGCAAATGTCGTCTCGAGGTTTAAATTCGGCGGGAAGCATGCATGCGAGCTGGCAGGAGTTCTTATGGCTTAATGCTGAGCCGCTGGCCCCAAGGCTATTAAAATTTATGTCATTTTTTGCTTTTTAAAATATGGATGCATGAAATCGTGTAGCCTTGTGGACGGGATGCCCTAGCGGAGAGAAAAAAAAAAAAAAAAATTAGGCTATCCCCAGTTTTAAAAAACAACCATCCTAAAGGGCTCTTTTAATTCGTAAAGAGAGAGGGGTAGTTACTCGTCAGTCACATGAAACCTAAGCTTAAGTTTTACAGCAGCTGTGAGAGACCTTGTACAGTATATATGCTGGAAGGCGGTAGGTCACATTGAATTCAGGGTCCTATGTCCCTCCCAGGATATGCCAACCATGGTCTGAATCGTACAGACCTCAGCTTCATGTTGTCGACACAGTTCTGTAGCGTAAAGTCTAGAAGTGGCTCTTCCGAAAAAACTTCCGTGAATTGGCTACTCGTGGATAGATTAATGGCATACCCAGAATACTTCACCACTGAAAGGAGAGATGTTCGGCCGTCAAATTTTGTATAAAGGCCTGGTCTGGACGCTTGAGTGAGCAATGATTCTTCTTCTTCTCTTCATCGACTCAAACCAGGCCTACAGCACTCGTTTTTACATGTAGTGGTTAAGCGTCAAGAATTTCAGCGCACCTTAAGACACCGCATGCTATAAATTTGATTGAATGTTAGTCTGTCGTTGCTATTCTCATCCCATTGGGCAATTTGAGAAGCTCAAGTTTACATGCCTTGTACTAAGGCTACCAGCACACCGCCAAGGTCGATTTTGGTAAGCTAACTAACGCAATCCTTTGTGCATCGAACAGCTTCCACGACCTTCTTTGTAACCTTCTATGTAAGATATCCCAGTGATCCCAGATCCTTCTCCTTGCCCCCCTCCCTTCATCATCCTGCTCCTCCGCATCTTTCGGAACAAGTCGAGAGGCTCATCTGTATTTCCCCCCCTCTCGACAATAGCTAGCACGACGCACAAGACGCACGAAAGAGCCATGACAATGAGTCGCACATCCACTCCCCAGATGATGCTTCTCTCACTCCAACGCGACGCAAACCTAACTTGGAACTCCCCGCGTCTCCTCTTTCTTAAGATCACGGGTAATGAAGAGCCAGCCACGACACCAATCGAGATCGCTAAGACCTTAACGCGCCTTCCCTACAACGTCCGAGAGTTGATGCTGAACGCCATCGACGCCAAAAACAAAACACGCACCGATTCCCAGATTTGGATGATAGCAAATCTTTGGACCTGGTCTAAAAAAAGTTCCGGAGACGCCAACTCCAACGACGATCCAGCTGAGACGCTGCAGGACGTCATCGCGTATCTTACTTTGGTCCCATCCGAAGACCTGCCAGAGTACAAAGAAGGGAAATAAACGGAATCAACCAAAAGTCGAGCATTTACGCAAGGGGCTGGGGAATTCGTTTCTATTTTTTCCGCAGTTGCGTTTTGTCACCGGATTTGGTAGCAACAATTCTAAGCTTTTGTTTTTTTTCGGTCAAGCAGCCGATGGGAAGGAATTGGGTCACATCGCCCGCTGGAAACACACCGTCATCTCAAACCTCCGAGAGGCCGGCGTGAACCTCGAGAGCGCAAAAGTTGGCGACCACGGGCTCTTGCGGGTTGCAATTTGATGGGGACTTATTTAAGGAGTTTTCATCACCAGAATTTTATGGTTGTTTATTGTTTTTTCTTGTTTTACGAACTTACCCACCACGGTCATTCCTTTTGTTCACAATTTGCCACGGGTTACGGGCTCATGAGATCCGATTTGAAGGATTTTTATCTGTTATTCAACTGTATCGTTCGATCACTCTTATTTCAATGTATCGTTCGAAAAGACCGGCTGTTACAGCACGTAGCAGCTAGTAGCTTGTACCTTTTTCCTGTACGTCCCTCCCTTTTGTCTGCTTTTAGGGCGCAGATGATACTGAAAAATTATAAAATTGGTTTCTCTTCTAGAATTAACTCTAGCCCTCCCAAAACAGGAATCTAGCTACATTCTCTATATTCTAGAGTCTGGTTTACGAGACAATATATGCACCGTTATTATACCCAAATTCCACCGTACACGAATATATATTCAAAGAGAGGGAAATGTGGGGAGAATATTGGAACTGATGATCAGCCTCGAGAATTCTAAATATAGTATTCTCGGGCGCTCCCGCACTCGCAGCTCCAGAATGAGGTCGTTTTTCGGAACCGGAAAGCGAGCCGCGTGAGCATGAGGCATTTGTGACACCACACGAGAATGACCCGTGGGGATATGTATATCGGATTTATATCGTACCAGTTAGATGTACCATACTAATGCTTCATATTCTGTGGGACCAATTCGGCCAGATATCCATCCTATAGTAACCGGAACCCAGATCGTTAGTTACCTGATGTAACATATATAACTGATAGCAAAATACCGAAAAGAAGGAGATACTCACCGGATCAGCGACAAAAGCAATCTGCTCCAGAATCTCCCGATACCCCTTATGCACCTCACCGAGGCCTACCCCCCTCCCGGCCTCCCACTCACTCAACGGCACGCTTTCTCTACTGCTAACCCCCAGGTCTTTCAAAACCCTCACCCCTCCCTCCTTCAACCGTTTCAATGCCTCCTTCACATCTGGCACCGTGAACCACACCTGGCCGAACCCTAAATACGGCGCGTCGTTACCGGTGTGGTAGTACCCCGGTTCCTGCTTCTCGGAACCGTGAATGTGGTATAATTCCAGCAGACCGAGGGTATGGGGCAGGTTTTTACAGGTTTCTTCGGCCCAGGTTTGGTGGGATTGAGGGGTTGGGAGTGGGGTTGGGGGGTATCCGAGGTAATATATTGTAAAGGGTCCGGTGTTCATTGTGAAGATTGTGCGCATGCCGAGGAGGTTGATGTAGAAGTTTAGGGAGGGGGTGGGATCGCGGATGCGGAGCATGAGGTGGTTTAGTCTGTAGGAGAGGGTTGGGGATGTTGCGGGAAGAGAGGGGTCGGAGTTGTCCCCTGCGGGGAGGAATTGGCCGGGGGGGAAGGAGGGGGTCATTTTTATTATCTTGGTATTATACTATTGTATTGTTCCGTTTTTAGGAATGATAGTGCTGGATTATTCGTAGGGGAAATTATTTTTTAATCGTTTAATTGGAATGATATTGATTTCTATTTCGATACTGGAAACTTGCTGTATATCCGATGTGTCCGTAGACGACTACTCGAGTGATGTGGCAATTTTTTCCAGTTCAATTGGGCTAATATTTTTGGGCAAGAAAAAGATAAATAGTATACAATCCTGTAAAGTTGACTTGTGGATTGATGATTGGCCGTGTATGCAGCTGGTGCTACGTAGCAAAGGATCTGAATGGCACGGTCTGCTCGAATTCGTATCGATAGTGTCGGATTTGGTGTCCGTGCAGGAAAACGTTCATGCAAACAAGGGAATAGCCAGGCTGAATACATTGATATGAATTGTTAGGTTTAAATGTGAGCGAGTGGGGATATTTCGAGTCTATTTTATTAGCCTCGATTTTCTATCATTTCGGCCCGAGAAATTGGGCGGCAATCGGATGAGATTCCCGTTGCGTTGCATGTTGTGGTATTTCCGTTCCAAGAATTAAAATCTGTCAACTGGTCCCTGTGGGGCCACTTGGAGTATTGTGGATATCGAATAGACGATTGACAAATTAGAATGTGTTTAGGTATATAGTTTATTTCCTATAGAATAGTCTAGATTGAACGGGATGGAATTATGTTTCGCCGGGGTGCGTATATTTAGTTCCGTTCGTTCGCTCGCTCGCTCGCTCGCCCGCTCACGCCGGCTGCGGCCACTGAATCTGCAGCGCGAACAAGCCGGATAACCCAATAGAGAGGGATAAGGTATGTTTTAGATGGCTCGATATTATCACATCCGGCTGGTTTCACAGGTAATATCAGAGACATCTTAGAATCGATTGTGTAGAGCCTCACTGGCTGTGTTATGGGCTATGGTTCAAATTAGGCAGCTCATGTAAGTAACCATAGCATTTAGTAAAAGTAGATCTCCACAACTAACTCTGCTGATACACCCAGGTATTCAGACTCGGTCATATATTGGGCGCTAGAGATCAGACAGGGGGACATGTTAACATCAAATGACGGTTTCGGAAGCTGCACTGTTCAAAATTTCAGAGCATTTTGTATTAATTTGTATTTTTCCGTCGGCGAGAGACCCTTAGACCCTGATTATACTTTTTCTCATAAGATGATAATAATGAGTTCCAAGTGCCGCATAATATATCATCAGCAGCAGCATCATCGACAGGAACAATAACCTAATCGAATATTTAAATTTGACAGATATTAGGATTAGACTAAATAGTAGAACTGTATCATGGCCAAGATGGCAGTATGCGCGGTGACGTCAGGGCGAAAGAAGCGCCGGATTTCTGCTGACCAACCACTTTTTCACGTTAGCGACAGACGCTACTTCCCCTTCCCTCGATTACTATACCATCTCACGATACGATAACTAAGCAAGCCATTCTCCGTTCTCTCCGGATTGAATTTTGCTCCTCCTCCCTCTTTTTTATAGTCCCGGTCTTTTTTATCTTTTTTTCCTTTTCGCTTTTCCATTTCTTTTCGAGCTTCAATGCTTCGTCGTTGTATCATGTTGTTCTTATAGGCATCCGTCAACACCATCAAAACCATCACCACCCATCATCGGAGAATCTATCCAAAATGGCAGACAGACGGCAGTCCGAGCAGCCGGCCGGACGACCGAGAGCGGCTTCGCTCTCCGTCGATGCCAATACCAATAGTAGTAGTAGTAGTAGTAATAATAATTATAATTATAACAATAGCAGTATTGGGAATGCCGTTGACAATATCGAACCCGTCATCAACAATACCAATAACATACCTCCCGCAAACACAAGACGCTTCTTCCCTCGCCGGCCCGTGGGTTCGAGACCTCTCAACCCCGCCCGCTCCGAAGTCACCCAATCCATTCCTTCCGTCATCTCGTCCGCTTCCGGCTCGAACAACTATCGCACCTCTCGCGCTAGTTCCGTCTCCGCTGCCAGCAGGCCTCCGACAATCAGACTTCGTCGCTTGCCCTCAAATCCTGACCTTAACGATGCGTACGATCGCGATCAAACTTTCGCCGCCTCGCAGACTCAACAGCAGTCAGCAGCCATGGCTCCTCAATTCGCTCAGAACCTCACCGTCCCGTCGGCCTCTCATACCAGAGCTCGTAGCTTATCCGATCCAGCCAGGCATTCATGGCTGCAGGACCCATCTGCTGGCCTCCGGCAATCGCAGATCATGTCTCCGGTGCAGGAGAACCCTCCCGAAATCCCACCTACTCTGCCACCAAAGATTCCACTTGGAGATAGCTCAAAGCCTCCGGTGCCTCCCAAAGAACCTCTGGAAGATGCTTCGGTCTCTTCGCTACCGCCGACAGCTGCGCAACGGCCCGGTTCCAACAGATTCTCCAGCGCCTTTTCAGTCGCCGGTGCAAGGTCTCTGCTCGGTATGAAGCAGAGAATGGAGGACATTGATCGCATGATGAACCAAACTCCACCCCCGGCCAAACCTCTACCTCCTCCGAGAAGAGAGTACAATCAAGATGTGGTCGATTTATTGGACGTTATAGGTAAATTTCACCCATTCCCTCACATATGAATATCTATCCAACTGACAATGTTATCAACAGACCCCGAGGTATCGACATTATCGACCCTCACTAATGTTCAAAACTCTCTCTTTATTCCCAATCTGGGCAGTCTGCTCAACAGACACCCCACCTACGACCTCTCTGCTGTCGGACGAGACTCCCGTCGAGGCTCTCGAGTCGAACGGCCGAAAACTCCATTAATCGACGAGATCGCTCCCGAAGATGACGGCGTACCCGTTGAAATACCTCCCCTGGAGCGACAGCGAAGTCGTGCTATGAGCATAACTTCCAACCTTACCGATTCTCACTACGCTGTCCTACCCCACGGCGTGACCATCGACGATTGGAGCGAAGATGAGAAGGCAATGCTCGACGACCATGTCAGGCATCTCATGCACTCCAGGCGAGAAAAGTTCAAACGTGGATGGAGGGGTTTCAGACAATACGTCAAGAGACGTAAGTCATCCTTCAACCGCATATATGTATAATTCAAGCTAACGATTTGTAGCGCTGGGCTTCTTTGTCACTCTCTACGCCACCCTTATCACCCTCTTCGGTCTCGCGTGGGTGCTCTTCTTGATTGGATGGATCTATGTCGGTGAGAAACAATTATACGTCATCAATATTATCGATAATGTTCTCGTCGCTCTCTTCGCCATCGTCGGTGACGGCCTAGCCCCATTCCGCGCGGTCGACACATACCATATGATATACATCGCCCACTATCACTTTTTAACCTGGAAGCTACGCAGGAAGCGTCGCCTACCGAAACTCCGAAACCACAACGATCTCCCAACCCGTCAATTCGTCTCTATGGAAGCCGACCGCGCGTCTGTAATCCGAGATCTCGAGGCGGCGTGGGAAGAGCGTCACGAAGAACCCGTGCTATCCGAGGAACAACAAGAAAAATTCGAACACCATTCAATGAAGTTTTCAAAATCGCATACATACTACCGTCCCCACGAGACAAGAACGCACTTCGCTTTCCCCGTAAAATTACTCATCACTGTGACGGTTCTATTGGACTTTCACTCCATTTTTCAAATCGCGTTAGGGGCTTGCACATGGGGCATCAGCTATCACCACCGTCCTGCCGCATTAACTGCGGCCATCCTCTGTTGTTCGATCTCCTGTAATATTGCGGCTGGTATTGTGATTTCTATAGGTGATCGGATGTCGAGGAAGAAGCGGATTATTGAGCAGGAATTCCGACAGGGGTTGACGGAGGAGGCGATTGGGCATGTGAAGAAACAGAAAGAACGGGAGAAGGTCAAGACTGCGACTGATGACCTCGCGGGAGGTAGCAGTGCTGCTACCGAGAAGGCGTTGGGAACATCGAATGGGAGTTCTAGTATGAGTTTGTTGACTGAGGAGAAGGAGAAGGAGTCGTGGGTGGGGAATTTCAAGGCGAAGGTGAAATCAAAGGTAAAGTGAGGTGGTCGAAGAACGACGTTATATATGCGCATTCATATAAATTTAGGCCCTACGGTGGTACAACATGAAATTTCACTTTTTGGGAGGGAGGGGCGATAGAGAATGCTTGTTGTTTGAGTGGTATGATTGAATTGAGTAAATGAAGTGCTTGATTGCATACCCTTAATATGTATCCTTCTTTTGGTATTATTTTTTGAAGCGGTATTTAGCGAACTTGGTTAAAAATAAATGGTATACACGAATCATATAAATATTATACACAGCCACCCTGAGGCCCGAAGATTCTTTGTCTCCTTTCAAGAGCGCATTATTGTGAAACCACGTTTATATCTCTAAACTATGCATCATCTCAGCTGCTTCAAAGAAGGCCATCTCATCTTCCGTCCTCTCCCTCAACGGTTCCAAATCCAACTTGGCATCCTCAAGCCCATCCAAAGTCTGTATAACCTCCCCTCTCACCAATCTAAACACCGTCCCTTCAACAATATTCAACTCCTCGGTGAATCTACTAGGATATTCCCACTTCGTCGAATACCTCCCTCTTGCTTCTACTTCACTGCTGTTCAACTCTTCCACCCTCCACTTCTTAGCCGGATCCCTCTTGCCAAACCCCTGATACGCGAAATCGTATAATATCTCGTAGGCGTCCTCTACCGTCGGCTGTTTCTTATATGTGTGGTTTAAATACTTGAACCTGACCTCTGGGTCGGAATTGGACGCCCGCGGACGGCCGGGGTATACCAACTCTAGGGTTTCGATTTTGCCGGTATCGAACCATCTCAGCATCGTCCTCAGAGCGTCCAAATCGTTCCAGTGGTGTCTTATCGAAAGGGCCACCGTTTTAAGGTTCGGGAGGTGAGTTGATAGTAGATGTTCGAATTCTGACACTCTCGGTTCTCCCTCGTCGTCGTCTTCTGATTCGGAATCTTGATAGTCGGGCCGGAGTAAATGAGACGGTCTCGAAGGTTCCCATTTACCTCTGTTTCCAGGAAAAGCGGACGCGATCATGGTATGCGTGATGAATATATTTTGAATACAATTTTTAACACGGCTGTCGAGTTTTTTGATCGTGTTGGCGGTGTTGTGTCCGAAACCTGCAATGATGAATCTACTGGATGAGACGATGTCGAGTAGTTCTGGGATGATCTTTGCCGGGTCGAAGTCTCGATTCCAGGTATTGTCCGGTGGGGCCGTGCGGTAATCTTTGAGAACATCTAGGGTGTGATACCAGTTTCGTTGGTAATTTGCGTATAGTTCTTGTTTGAAGTGGGGTCCTATTTTGTGATGGTCTGGGAAGTGGAAGGCCATGTGATTTACGAAATTGTATCTTAAACCGCAGGAGTACTACATTTTATTTTATTATGGCCATTTTAGTATCGCTGGGAGGCTGCGTTTGGAGGATGGGTGATAAAGAGAGATGAGATTTACCTTTTTCATATTCTTTTTGGTGTCATTGTAGCTTTCAAAGATCCAGGGGGGCTCGTAGATGAAGTTTATGGCTAGCGGTAAGATTTTGTCATATATTTGGTCGCGGATTTCGGGAGGGAGGTGGAATAATCTAAAATGAAGCACCAATCGTTCGTATGTTTTTAGCAATCAATCATGTTGCTCGTGGGATATCATGATCTTTTGTAATGATATCTCTGGGAGGTTTACCCACGGGAAGGATTTGTCTTCCTTCTCTTCCACACGGATTTCCATATCGAATATGTAACGTGACTTGGTTTTGAGAACTATATTTGTTGAACGGCTGAAGATGTAGAATCGAAATACAAAATGGCGCTGAAATCGATAAATTATATAAATACCACAATTGACAAAAATGATTGCGCTTCTTAAGGCCTGGATAATTTTGATTGGAACCGAGGACGGAGCGCGACCGCCTGTTTAAATAAATTTGCAAGATCGATGGATTTTATATGAGCATCATTGGGAAGTTGTGGGTTTACAAGCATTGTCGTGAGGTGCAGCTACCGCATAGCAGCGCGCTAGCCAGAAGTGCAGATTCGGCTTCCCCTGCTCGCCTGTGCCGCAGATAAATAGATTAAAACAGCGCTGAGTCACATACTCAATCTTTCGCAAGGGTTCTCCAGATTCAAGCTGCGGAGTGGACGGCACAGTAAAGGTTGACTGACAGAAATTTTAAAGTCCGAGTCTGAGGGTGGTCATAATGACTCTGTCTTACGTTTACGTGATAACGACTAATCCAAAATGCAAGCACCGACACCTCGCGGTTCACCGTTGAGATGTTTGTGTGAAACAACTGCTCGATTCTTCCGCATTTGATAAGCTTTCGGAAATTCAAAACATGGATACTTCTTGAATAACACATGACAATAGTGAATCGATAGATTTTAGATCAATCTGCTAAATCTAGAGTTCCACATCTCGAACTATGGTGAAAGTACAACAAAAACAACACATTTTGGATATCATATCTCCATCCGAAATTGTACCCCAGAATGGTCTGCCATATCTGGTCTCGCAGCCATACCCCAGAAGTGACATCATCATATCGCAATATCTAGGAAAACATGAAACCTAAATAATCAAACTACTTTTTGTTTTGATAATTCTTCATCCAATCATTATTTCCGGGGTGTCTTCCATACGCTATATCGTAGAAAGTCTCCTCATACCACGGCATCCCACCCGCCGTCGGTCTCTCCTCAACACCTTTGCCATCGGCTTCCGGACCTGGATACTTTGGTTTCTCCTCCTTCTTCCTATTCTTCGACGGACTAGCGAGTGGTGAGGAAGGTTGTTGTGGTTGTGGGGATTCTTGTTTGATCTTTCGTGGAGAGTTTGGGGTAGATTTAGGACGGACTTCCCAGGCTTCTTTTACGGGGTGTTTACGCTCGGGGAGGTAGGAGAATGGTTTGAAAAGTTCGGGGGAGATGGATCTCCTGATGTTTTCTTTTGATTTGTTGCAGTCGTTGTCTGACATTTTGGGGTGAGCGTGTTTAGATATATTATTGAATTATTGATATTGCAATATATTCAAAAATTTGAGACTTTGAAGGCTTGGAGGCTTGAGCTATTATTTTAGGATCTTGAAAGGTTTTGGGGATTGGATTTTCGTAGTATAGTATACAATTTTATTCTAGTTAGACAATTCGGGCTTGCTCTATGTATTGATGACCCTGAAGTTTTGTTAAATCGACATGGACTGATTCATTTGACGTTTTGGTATAGGTGAGGCTGCAGTCTGTAGACAGACGGGCACGTAGATTGCCTCATGTATTCACCATATTCGCCATGAAATTGAAATAAACCTGTTACATGAAATGTCGCTACCTATTTTTCAAAGATTGTGATATGAAATTGAAGATGATTGCATGCATCTAAGACGAGATTCAGGTGCTTGAGAACTCCAAGCAACACCAGAGATTAATCAGGTGTGTTATGTATGATTGATGGAACTCAGCATTATAGTGCCGTCGTTCTAAGACGCCCCGCGCAAGCTGGAATTACACCATACGTTCGTTTTGTAGAGATTAACTTTTCGACAAGTGAGAGCGCGTGATTGCTTTCAACAACCGATAAATTCGGATTGCCCATAAATGGAACCATAACTTTTCATATCAAGTCTATACAAGCAAACCCGCCTCTAAATGATGCTTTTTTTACCCCATGTGCCCATATATGCTCTTACATAAAATATATACACGAAAATGATACCGCTTAAACAGTTTATACTGGTCTCCAACGCAAACCAAATAACCACAGAGATTATTTGCCATCGTTATCTTTCGGTGCAGGTACAGAATGATGTTGCACACGATCGATATCGAAGTCCGCCACCTCACCATCTTCGTCTACAGCATTTTCGGTCTCAGGTGATTGCGGTCCCTCCTTTGCTTCTTTTTCTTGTCTAAGTTTGTCTTGTATGGCGTTGAGCTCCAAAAACGCCGCAAATATCTGGTCCTGAGCTTCTTGGAATTCTTTCACCTCTTCCTCTGAAAGTCCCTCTGCGATGTCGAGCGGGTCTTCTCCTACACCTTTCAGCTCAGGGGGAACGACAGATGGTTCGGTCTCATCAGAAGCTCCAGGTGTTACGTCAGGTGAGTCCTCAGGTACGAAATGTGCACCATCTTCGAGTTCCACCGGTTCGTATATGGATGGAGAGTCTTCTGGGTCGTTCTCGTCCTCTCTTGTTTCTGCTTCGATTATTTCTTCCTCCGGAGATGGTTCTTCCATGGGGACGTCTCCTAGTGGTTCTGTACTTGATTCCACCTCTGCATTGCTGTCCGTGGTTGAAGGTTCTATTTGCAATGGGACAGAGCCGTCCTCGTGTTTCAACGCTATAGGTTCAAACGAATCTTCGAGGTCACCCAAATCCTGCTCAACACTCTCCTGACCCTGTTGCCTTGTTTCATGCGTTATCTGTGAAGAGACAAGCCCTGATATCTCGATAGACGGAGATTCCCCATCCAGCGGTAGAAACTCATAGCCTTCATCCGATTCCGTATCCACATGTGACTGCGGCTGCGGTTGAGTTCCGAGATCCACGCCAGCTTCCCACGGTAGTTCCTCATCCATATCCGGAAATTTGGTGGTATGACTTTCCACACCTCTCAAAAGTGCACCGTAAGGCTCGTCTTCTCGAAAGTAGTTATCTACCTTGGCGCCACAAAGTGCGTACATGCGGTGTATTCTCCGCCACGCGAGAGCTTCCACTGGACTGCCGATCTGAATCACGCCATCTACCATTGGGGCGTATCGATGCTTTCCGACAGGTTCTTCTAGAAATACCGTTGTCACTTGTCCCTTGGGTTCTGGCATGGCCGGTACCTCGTTGGGGAAAGGGTATCGTGCGATTCGACCAGCCATCTGGGCGTACTTTTGGTACGCGGTTGTTGGGAACATGATGTACGCGTGTGTGAAATGCGGTAGATCCAATCCTCTCACCCCGTGAGGCGAGGCGATCCAGATTGTGGTATCAGCTCTGGTTCGAACAGTGTTATCAGTTTGTGGAGGTGGTAGATCGGAGCGACCTAATTGGACGCCGGCTGCTCCCAAGGTATCATTCCGGAGGTAATCAGCTTTGAAGCCGACATCTGCCAGCGCGTCGATGTATTCTTGTCTCGAAACAGTCGGCGTAAAATATACGATGACTCGCTCTGGATAGTTGTCCCGTTTCAGTAAAAAGTCTAGAACCTCAACAACTAGCTGTCGAGGAAGGCTGGTGTGTCGAAAATCGTTCCTGAGATCTGTGATGATGTCTTTCACATCCTCCTGGTCATCAGTTTTGGCAAAGTAGTTGAACTTGGTCAGACTGCCTTCCTCGTTGCTCAGGATGTTTTCCTGTGCAGCCTCGACAGCAAGAGCCTGATTGCTCATGACCTCCACGCGGGGGTCATGGTGGCATCTGAGGACATTGATGTATTTTGTTATTTCTGCTTGCTCATCCTTTGACCTGCGCAGGACATCCCCCTGGGATGCTGGAATGTCCCTCATCATACCCGAGGTAATATCAACACTCATTGCGTAATGTTTTATCCTTTGGGGTAGCCACACGTTGGTCTGGATCTTCTCGGTATCGAACTGTTTCGAGAAGTCTCGGATACCTAGATTCAACAATTGGTTCTGTCGAGATTCCCCTCGTGTCACCCACTGCTTTTGATATAATATCTTGGATTGCAATACGGGTGATAGGTTTGGTGAGATAAAGCAGTATTGGAGCGGTTCAAGGGGTTCGT
Source organism: Dactylellina drechsleri (assembly GCA_036971345.1). Classification (NCBI taxonomy): domain Eukaryota; kingdom Fungi; phylum Ascomycota; class Orbiliomycetes; order Orbiliales; family Orbiliaceae; genus Dactylellina; species Dactylellina drechsleri. The sequence goes on from JAJTUB010000001.1 coordinate 1,978,848, forward strand.
CATTCGCAAACATGGAAGTACCGACATCTCGAGATTCGAGAAGGCGGTCCATGCAAAGCTCAAAAGGGGTAGGCTTGGCCCATTTGTACTGGTCTCTTATTACAGAACTCTTTTTCATATCTGCCAGGCTTTTGGGGGCAGGTCGCTGCGTTGTCATCGCATCTACTTCGTCTGCAATGATTACTTTGAGGCTTTTTGGGTCTATGAGATACTTTGTATGGGGGTCATTTAGAATGTCCATGAATCTCGTTGGAGTGGTAACGATGATGTGGGGGCTCGGGAATTTCTGCAACCTCTGGAGCTGTGCTATTTCCTGGGCGTTCTGGTCCGGTGAGAGACGTGTGAAGGCCTGGAATATAGTTTCCTTCGGAATGGCGGGCTGACCAGGCTCGGTGAACGCCGAGACTAGATTATCGAGCCAACCCTCCCATTGGAATAACAGATCTAGCGTGGGAACGAATACAATTGCGGTATTCGAAGGGGTTCTTCGAGTAGTTCCATCGGGCATGGTAGTAGATTTGATACTTCTCATGATTTGTAATAGCCATAGCGCCGCGGTGAAGCTCTTGCCGGATCCTGGAGGGCCAGTGGCGCACAAACTATAGCCATCTTGTAGGAGCAACAACATGTTCCTCTGCGATTGCGACATTGTCGTAATGTTCGGGTAGGCTCTCGCCAGAGCTTTCTTCACGATAGGCCTCAAGGAGGCATCTTGGAACGTCTCCGGTTTCTCCATAGTCTTCAGCACCCGGATCGCAGGATCCCGCTTTTCCAATTCCTCTCGCTTCAATTTGTGCAGCTGTTGGGTATAATCCGCATCCCGTGAACCCCGCGAGGCTTCAACGATTGACCGTAAATCTGGCGACGAGTCTTGCTCTCCACGTCCGTTACCCCCACTATCATGGGTTCGGTATCGTCGTTCATCGAATTGTAGATTTCTATCTTCGTCAGGATAGTTATCTTTGCTATTTTTGTATCGCGGTCTCCCATATGGCTTTCGCGGTTTGTATGGTTCCCTATCAGGTTGTGATTGCCTGACGCCGTCGCTCCAGCGCAGGAGCGAAGCTGTCGCGTGGTAACCTCGATAGCATCCTAGTGTATGTAGGGAATTGGACGGCGAAGGACGCAATGCTGTTGAGGATTGGAAGGAGCAGCGCTGGCAGATGTGTAATGTTGTTTTCGTCGTCGGCGAGGTGGCTTGTTTGCCTAGAATTCGGCTGTTGAGACGAAGCATATCGTGCCTTGATGCATGCTTCAAGATAGTTAATTTGCTGCACGGTTTTGCGGTTTTGAGACTGGAAGCCTGGCGCAGAAAAAAAAAAAAAAAAGTTCAACTAGCCACAATGCACCCCGGTTCCAGCTTGTGGCTGGTGTCGGGCAAGCGCAAGTTTGGGACGAACTCCAACAGCATGCAACACAAACCCTCCATTGTCATATCAACATGTATCTATGTGTACGTCAATCACAATGGCGATGGGATCGGTCAGTCAATCTCGAGAGCTTCCTCGCTGATCAACATTTACTTAACAGCAACCATCTACTCTCGTTAACCTTTAGAGTGCCATTTAGAGTGCCATTTAGAGTACCATTTAAGCAGAGCCTCCGTTCACAATCGTTTGGTTACTCACCACCATCATTCTATCCAAGCATGATCCAGCCATCGTCATAATGGTTTGGGACTACAACGACCGGACGCCAACTCTCAGCCCACCAGATACTGCCAAACTCCGTTTCATCCCTCCTAAAATACTAAGCAGGTTTGGGGTACCTCACGCTATCTAGGGCAACGATGCACAACTACAACTCTGCCATGAAGTACCGGTGCATGCCTTGAATTCAATGCAAATTCTAGTTCCAAGGGCGCATCTCGAAGAAGCAGCAAGCTGTTTGACGCATCGCTTACCCGTTTATTCACGTCAAGAGGAATATCCACCCGAGGGAGAATTTCTCCATCTACCCCCTTGTTATTCAGACGAATGTATTTTACTAGCTTCAAGCAAAACCCTCAACATCTTGATTCCAGATACGATATTTCATTTCGATGTCATGAATCCAACCTAAATTCAATCCCTCCGGACAACTTTCTATTTCCAAAGGGATTTGACAGAGTTAGCGTTCCATCATTCTCTGCCTTACTGGATGCGTTATTAATATTGTTCGGAGGAGGAAACAAACCTAGATATTTCAAATATGAATGAGGAGAAGTTGGGATTTCTGAAACTGCAGATGGCTACCAAGGCGTCTACGCTAGTTGCCTGGAGGGAGCATGGGAAAAACTCTACGACAGTCCTGAGGAGTATCCGCCCAAACTCAAAGAGATACCCGATTGTTTACCCCCACGAAGCGTTCCAATATTCGATCGGATGTGCACCTTGAATTCAAGTCAACCTTAATCCCATCCAGCCGTCTCCCTGTCTGCCTCTCTTCAGAACGATACTTGGTATCCCTCTCCCAAACGCCAGATATTGAACTAGCATATCAAATTGAAAAGTACTATGGCACATCATATATGCATCGGCATATTACTTGGTAAAAGTGAATTTACTATGCTTAGAAAATCTCATATTTGAGCCTGTACAGTAACATAATGCATCGAAAGTTCTTTTGAATAACATAAGTGATGCTTAATACGAGACTACTCATTTGTGAATTTTGCTGGTGATAATCAAGATCGACACTTACCTTGATCTTTTCACGATGGAATATCAGTTCTAATATTCAAAGAGTCATATACCTGAGCTATAAAATGGAGAGAGAACTCTGATGGTAAACCTCTCTAAAGCAGTCACTTGGTTTGATATGCATATATTTTTATATCCTTACTTCGATATAAATACTGTCGCATATAAAATATATATCGATAGCGCACAATGCGAGGCTAGGGATGATGCCAATCCACTCGGCGGAAACAATGATGTGAAGGATATTTCCATAAGCTATTCATTTTATTACATCTAACATCCGGGCCCGCGATCACAAGACATCAACAACAGTTGAGATCACTGCTCGGGCACTTGCTTTCGGCCTCCGAGACTTTTTCGAGAAAGAAAATTGTTCTTCGTAGGCGGCTTTGCTATCAACGACAAAGGAGAAACGAGGGGAACTACTGTTAGTATCTTCTCAGATTGGAGAACATGTTATTCAGTTGAGAGCTAACATTTACATAGGACGTCAATCTCAAAACTAACGACTCGGACTACCTTCGTACACTAAGATCAAAAATCGAGGGTCCTGGATTTCATATCCTAAAAGAATTCAATTCAGGTTTCGATGCACTAGACAGAGCTACCCGTATTAGGATAAATATGAGAATAAGCTCTTTCTGCGGCATCGATCCAATCTCGCAAGAGTGTGGTGGTTTCGAAATCGTCTCCGATGACATTCAGCTTGTTTAAAACTTAACGCTCTTCTCAATAGAAGAGACATCAGCAAACAATACACCGACCTCACCGATGTTGGATTCCTCTTATCAAGAATGCCGAGCATGTGACTTGAAGTGGCGTGCCTTTTTGAACGCGAAAAGTTAATCGACAAGATGGGACAGCTACGCTCCAGGGTTTGATATAAGGCAAGGTAGCGAGACAAAGGTTTTACTTGAGAGCTTTGAGACCAAATCTCTCCTAGAAGCCCTTGAAACGCTATACAACCAGTAGCCCTGCGGTTAAGAAAGCTAAAGCTTAGAATGGAAACAGTGGGGAATTTTAATCCATAAAACGGAGAAATCACCTTTATATATATGGCCTTTGCCTCCAGCAGGCCTCGAAAACATATGGCCTCTTAGACAGGAAAGTTAGTGCAACAAAAGGTTTCCTTGATCAATCGAGACTCTCAAGAAAAAGCACTCTTGGAAGCTTTCGAGAGCTTATAATTGAATTGATTGACATATGATGCCTTGATCAATTGAACACTAAGCCTTGTTAGGGCTGGTATCGTCAGCTGTTAATACTATGACTGCAGTTTCTTGCATATACATGTGTATACAATATATGCAGGTTTAGCTCAGCTGTGGTTTTTGGGATCAAGCTAGTGTTTTCTACAGGATGCATACATTCTATAAAATTCTTACTGCTGGGCTTTCAAAGTTCATTATAACTCATTCAAGAACGTCCAGGCACTTCGAACTTTCAGACATAAATTCATAATGAGCTTCAGAAATATCACAGATGCACCGGTGTGCGATCAATGCCGTAGTAACTACCGCAATACCAAAGAAACCCTTCCAAGAGCTCCGGCCTCGGCCTTAGCATCTCCCAACCTCCCGATTCAATTGATCTATTGTTAATTATGATATGAATCGAATCCTCATAGTGAAAACCAAAAGCCAAAAGACCCACGTGAAATCTCGAATGACCAAAGATGTAAAAGTTGGGTTCAATAGTTGGTATAACTACTTCGCAAGCAGTTACTCGTAACTGAAGTTTCTTTCAAAATACGTACGCCTCACGGGCCGGGAAACGAATGGAACTAAATTTGATATTTGAACATACCACCCTATTTAACGAAAGGGTATTTGATACTTTACTCGCATAATTCGTACTTTCTAGGTTTAGATAACCGTGAGGTGGTTGGGCGGGGTTGAGGTTTATCAGTTGTAAAATGGTCAATGGTGGACCCTTGAGAAAATAAAAAAGCATATAAACGTTTATGGGAATAGAGAGCCGCAATGTTGAAAAGTGGGATGTTTAGCTCCCAATTATTGAGAGCTAGAGATGCTATAGCTCCGAAGGCCCCGCACTTGTTTCTGTTTGGAAATGCGGTAGGATCTAAGACGGAATAGGATCGGAAGCTGTCAGTGGCTATACTGAATGAGGGTTTGAAGAGTGGAATATGTATATATTCTAAGGGTTCAACCTTCCTACATCTAGAAGTAGTTGACAGTCAGGTGGTTCCGGAATCAAAGCATTAAATCCCGGCATGGACTGCCTCTATCCAGAATGCGCCCGAGGATTCGGGGGGCGGGATGGTATGTTACCCCCAACCATCTATTGTGAATAGAGAGCATGTGCTCGCGCGCGGGGGAGGGGTTACATGAGCTTCTCAAGGCGGCCGCCAAGTTGTTAAGATTCAATAGCAGCATGCATGATTATAACAGAAGATCCGACGCGCCAAGCTGCATGAGCCTCGAGCTTCTGTCAGGTAAATGCGGGCTAGACATATGCATCGCTGACAGCCGATAGGAGTCTTAAATATACGTCAAGGTGTTTAAGAGATACACTGTTATAACGAGAGCTTTTTAGCATAATGTCGGATGAGGATCGCGAGGAATGAACCAGCTGGTTGATGTCTTGAAAGGACAAACCCTTGTATGTCTCGATATCTAGGATCGAAAATGTATAAGAAATCGCATCGACAGGGTAAAAATAGACAGCCTCACGAAGAGAACTGGATGATATAGATGTGGCTGTTTAAAAGATAGAATGGGGCCCGGTGTCTTGGATTTTAAAAACAGGGAACCGAGGATTTAGCTTATGGGGTGGAAAATATGACAGGCGCATGCGGTGACACTGCCGTGAGTGAGTGGAGCATTGTCGTCCGATCACACTTTCGGGTCCGACAGAGGTGCGTTTGGAGCTTTGAAACCAGACTAGCAGGTTTACCCGGTGCGAAAGGGCTACACAACCGGGCCATCAGGACATCTAAGCTGGATGGCGCTATCCCGTCGAGGTAAGAGAACGACATCTACAGATACTTTTCTGGCTTATGCTCGCATGTAACTGTATCGACGTCGCATCTACCTGACCAGAACAAAGCCCGATACCCTCAACTTTGTACTTTGACTATGATACGGATTTCAATCGAGTGCCAAATTGAGCGTCGAGCATTGGAAAACAAAGAACTAGAAAAATAAAATAAAATAAATAAAAAATAATAAATAATAAAAATCGTCAGTATTGACAAGATGTTCAGAAAATTCAAAGGGATGCCTGCGCGATTGCGTTTAGCGGCGAAGTATACAATGCCAAAAATAACCACCTCGGGTTAGGCCCCATGAGATATATCTAAATATTAAACTCGAAACAGCAAGTCTTCACAACAGGATGCTCACAAAAAGTATAGCTTTGGCAGTCAGCAGGCAGTCCGTTCCTCATCGATGGCAAAGGGCAGGTCGCCTAGCGCGAATGAAGCCTGGGCATACATGCCTTCCATACCTCAATGCGATGCATACTTGCACTGCTTGGGAGCAATCCTCTGGCCAATCGTCCGAAGCTAACCTCGCACATGCTTTGTCCCTCGAATTCGATACTATTAATCAATTTCACGGCGGGCTATGTGAAACTCCTGCGAGATCGTGTAGAGAATCTCATCTGCATTTTAAGATTATACTTCGACGAGATCCACAATCCTTGATATTTGACATCCTTTGGAGTTTCGAAAATCCTCGAAACGCCCCAGTCAACTCTCAACTTGGCGGGAAATGCTTATTTTTATCACGACCGTGATATCGCATCACTGCCCTTCTGATCGCGTCCTCCGATGCAGTCAACCACTAGTCCGATAGGTTTGTTTGCACGTCGGCCAATGACATCGGCCCAAGCTCGCCGGGTTGGTGCTGAGGGTCCGCTTACCGAATTAGGCGGCCACCTGCCTAGCTCGAAGGCATTCACACCCGAGTCCTCTGCTCGAGATCCTCTCTGCTTGCCCGACCGAACCCGTTGCTGGGGCCCGACATGAATCAAGTTGCTGGTTCAGGCTTAGACATCCACCTTTCGCTCGACTATTACACACATTACTGCACTACCACCATCTATTAGCCTTTTCGATATATGTTTCCACACCGAACTAGTTTAACGAAGCTTTGGTAGCTGCCGTTGGGGGAATTGGTCCCGTAAGTTCCTCCCTCAGACTGGCTACCCTGGCCCATCTGTCGACGAACGCCCAATTCCAGGCAGGTTGAACCAATTTTTCAACTTGAAACTAGAGAATGGATGGTCCATCATGTCTATGCCTGCCATTCAGTCGAAGAAGAACCTCTCGACATACCTCTCCTATGCGCTGAGGAGACCCACAGCGCGCGAGTCTGCCTCTGAAAAACAACCCGCGATCGGTTTCCTTCTCACGGCTTGCTATCCATCCTCTGTCCTTGTTCTTGCCGAGCAGCCGTTCTCGATCGGAAGAGTATCAGAGGTGAAAGGGTTCATTTCAATGCATCCTTTTTTCGATCAAGAAACGAAAAGAAGAAAAATGGATTCTGTACATTTCGCATTGTGTGCAAGTACGTACATGTACCGCATATACCGGGATGGGATGGGGATTCCACACCCAACTACCCAAACGAAAAGGAATAAGAAAGAATAAGGAAAAAGAAATATCACAAATACACACCCGCCTGGCTGTTTTTATATTTTATTTTTTTATACGTGGACCGTTTTTGGTATTAGTATTGGCCTTGCGTGAATATAATACTTAAGTATCATCCGGTCCTCCAAACATTCAACCCTCCATCATCAGTATCATCAAAACCTGCATTAATTTCAAATGCAAGTCGTGTTAGCCGCATCTGTTGAGGGCTTCACATTTTGATACACCCGCCCATTGTCGCAGCAACACATACTTTTCTTTCTTATATTTCCCCCCCAAAGAAAAAAGGATATTTCGCAATGGCTTCAGCGGCATTTTGCGATGTACCCATCGTAATAGACGGGTATGAAGCTGCCAAGGGAAGACAAAGGTATCTGATCGAAAAGATGGAGACTTTGGATATGACATTGTGGTTGGCCAGAATACCGTCCGATCAAAGGTTTCACTACCCGGCCAAGCTTAACAGGATTGACGACGACAACATGGAGACCGAGATCCTCGACATCATGAGGGAAATTGAAAGTCTACAAGAAATCGTTGACATTTACGAAGATGTCGACGAGGATGTAGAATTCGTACTTGACGAAGAGGCCCTACGAGAATTCGAAATGATGTGTCGAGGGAGGAAAGCAGAACTCACCATTCCAATTCCGGAGAGCGCCCTATCGAGGAATCCGTCACCGTGCTCGAGGTCGTGGGCTCCACGAGCCACGGAAATCGAAAAGCCATTCAACCCTTTCAGACAGGATTTTTATTTGGGTTTCGAAGACCCGATCACAGACGAAACAGAATTTATCACGGTTTCGGGAAAGGGCCAGCAGCCATTCTCGACAATCTCGCACACTTCGCTATTTGGCGACCTGGTCGACTATGTCAGAGAATGGAACCCCTTCGAAGTTGGCAGTTCATACTCCTCACGATCCTCGTCTATGGATTCTACATTCTCCTTCAACGAGATGGTTTCAGAATCCTCAGTATCGAGTAATGCTAGCGATGGCTGTTCGATGAGTCGAAAGACATCTCAAGAGCAAGAATCAAAGATGGATACCGATACTGATATGACAGTTCCACTTATGCTTGATGATGGTGGATTCAACAATGCTGCCACGAGAGCATCATCTGTATCATCTCAATGCCCATGGCCTGATTATCTCGAATATGAAGTTGACGTGGATGACGAGATGGACTATGACGATTATTACGAATACGAGGAACGAGCTCACCAAATACTCATCGACAGTACAACAGCAAAATATGCAGACCTGGGATCCAGCATGCTCAATAGCACTTTCGAAGACATCCCTACTAAGACGATAATATATACCCAGAGGGAACTCTCGGAATCGACAATATCGCTATCTACTACCTTGGAACCAAGCACACCTCAAACGATCGATCCGAGCTTCATCCATATTGAGCTACCCGCATACAAAGTCGACTACTACCTTGCATTTGAGGACGCAGAGGATGAATTTATTAGAGCTAAATTTCTAGGTAAGGATTTATATTTGGTCGTCATCGATCATCCCATCCCGACGTGAAACAATCCCTGTTCCTCTGGGAGAGCCATTCCGTTGGATAAAAACACCTCACGCACCTGATCGGTTTTTAAACCCCTACTCATCTCGCAATCTCCACACTTTGTTTCCGAGAGATCAAAACACCAAACCAATCTTTCTCCACGCTTGGCCCTTTCGTCGGAATTTCCGGCTAAAGGGAAGCCACAGTTCCAACCCCGCATGATATTTGTGTTGATCATTGTCGCTTTGAATAACTTTTTGAATGCAATGCTGACGGATAAATTATAGACTCTGCCGTCGACTTTGAACAGCAGTTCCCTTCGTTCGAATCGGTCCTGTCGACGTTTGACCCGTCGTTCGAAGCGCAGAACAAGACACCTGCACCTGCATCCCCCCCTACTCCCATGACCTTTGCAAATTCTTCAATGGAAACTCTTGATCTCGACGATCCGGCCGAGATGCTAGAAGCTAGAAGGGTCATTGCGTCTTTTGGTTTCCTTCGCTAGGATACTTGATCAAATGATGCCGGATCAACCAAGTTTCATATCTTATCTACCGACATTACCCTCAGTCACACTCACCGTGCACCCATTCTACCTTTCTTCTGTAAATATACTTGCCCTGTGTGGCTATTACATATAATTTTTTCCTTTCGGGTTTTAGAGCATTACACGAGATTTTTTTTTATATCGGAGTTTTGGTGTTATATTGGGCAAAAAGGCGTTTAACAAACAATGGTTGAAATTTCGCTTTCGCGAACGGTCTTCTCCGTCTTGGGATTCTTTTTCTCTTTTGCTTTAAGCTCTTTCTTATCCATTTTTTGTGTTCCTTTTCTCTTTCCTCTTTCTCGATTCTCTTTTAGCAAGCAAGCATGCACATGTTCATTTTCTGAGGTTGACAGACTCAACCATCTCACACTCCTTCGATACCCAAAGAAAGACACTCATTCAAGATGATCCACTTGCGGTTAACGACACTCCTTCAATACATTTTTTGCACGGGCCGATGCATTTATTCGTTCATTCAAAAAGATACCGGCCTCAGCAGCGGCACTGACATTCATTTTTAAATTCGTCCGTTCATTTATTTCTTGCAGCGACCAAACCAAAAGAAAGATACTACAGCCAAAACTTGACGTTCATTACTTACCAAAAAGGGATCCATCACTTCTTTACACTCATTCAAAATTTCCTTAATTTTTATATTTTATTTTCGCGCACACTCCTTCAATGATCTATTTTTTCGAAGGATTTCTTCGAAGCACACACTCCTTGAGAATTTTTATACACCCTTACAAAAGAACAAGAAACCGCTCATTAGCTTTTCGCACCATATCCTTCTTTCAAGAGACCGCTCATGTCATAGGCATACACATTCCCTCACTTCAACCTTCACTCACTTGCAAAACACATCATCAGATGCGAATTTTTTTAGACTTCAAAGAAAGGCATTTTACCCTGCTTGCCTACGCAAATTAGATGTATCTTCCAAATCACACTCACTCACTTCATGTTACCTGCAAAAAACAAACTTCTGTCAAAAAAAAAACACAGCAAGTCATCATTGAATTTCTGTTTTTCATACAAGCTATAAAACTGGGTTTCACAGTCAATCTTTACGTACATGTATCTACCTAACGTCACGTCACTCCTTGATCAAAAAGAGAAAGAAGAAAGAAAAATTAGAAATAATACCAAAAACACAGAGTTCTATTCAGTCCATGTGAAGCTAGCTATAGTAGCAGCCACGTTCACGTTCCACCCCTTTAGAAATTCCCCGAATGATTTTTTTTTAAATGACCAAAGTGACCTACCTCCTGCGTTAGAAGAATATCAGAATGAGCATAGAATGAATCGAAGCTCCTCACTCTAATCAGTTAGCTAGTACCGAATTAATCCTTGCAGCCGTACATTTTCCATTAACGAAACTGCTTGCCTGCCTTACACGCTGGTTGGTAATGCAGCTATTCGTCAAAAAACAACCCCCCAAAGCGCAGGAATAAAAAAGTTCCTGACGGCGTTGTCCGGGGGGACTTGAATTGAGTGAAGCTTGGTGAGGCTTGATGCTTTTGTATGGCTATTTTGGCGAGAGACGAGCTAGGCAGCTGGTTATTCGTTTCTTTTTCATGAAGCGAATTAAAAACTTGTACGAGAGCTCTTTGTCGCCGGGCTCTTTTTCCTTACGGATCGAGATTTGAACGGCCTATAGTATGATCGAAATCGGAGATTACATCAATCGTGCAATTTTGTCCTCGTTCGTGATGCTATCTTGACCACAATTGTGATTCCCCCTAACCTTCACCTTAACCTTCAAAGAAGGAAGGAAGGAGTAAGGAACATTCGTTATATTTTTCTCTCCATTTCAATTTTTCCTCGAAAGAAATTTCTACGCGGTGTGATTCAGAATATTGTAAACAGCAGGCGGATGACTAAGAATAAATCTGGAAAACAATGCCCAAGAAGTGAAGTTCTATTGTCTCGTCAAGTCGAACGAACCCACGTGCGCGGGTTCAGAAACTGGTAATTAATCTCGTGACGCTGCATCCGCTTCCACCGCATCCACGGTATCCCACGGATCCATGTTAAAGATCCATCTTGGACGGACTCAATTGGCGGTGCACACGCACAAAAAGGCACGTCGTGCGTCGTGCGTGTTTGCACTACCCGTCAAATATTGCGTAATACAGGGGAAGGCAGCCAGTTTTCAAAATTACAGGAGCAAAAGGATAGCCATAAACATATGATCTTAACAGAAATCACAGAGTCGAGTTCTCCTATCATTGTACTCGCTGGGATATCCGACTCTGACTACGTATAATTGAATACTTGGCACAAGATATCATATGGGGGGATACTACTTCATAATATCATTGGATTTCTATCAACTGATGGACGCCAGGATGTCGATACTACACGTGGACGATATCTACAGAGAGACAGCGAACATAACAGACAACAAATTGCCTGTTACTGCGTCTCTCCATATCTATCATCCACGTGTAATATTAACATCCTGACGTAACATCACGACATTAACATACATGCCGCCTCCTCCTCTCCCCCCTCCCTCTCCCCCGGAGGCAAAGAGAAGATGCTCCAACCAGGCTCGTAATGAGCTTAGCGGAGCATCTTCTCTTGCTCCTCCAACCTCTCCATATCGCTGGCACTAATGCCAGCGAGGCCATACTGAGCTCCGTCGGACTCCTTAGTCCGCACGGGCGACACCTCCGGCCCGGCAGGTGGTAGAGGCGACAATGGCACCTCCTCCCACTCCCCGCCCTCTTCATCCTCCTCTCCCATCCTCAACTGCCCCCTCTTCCTCTTCCTCTTTGCCCACTCCTCCCCAGCCCTCTTCCCCGCCGTCTCCTTGTCCCTCCTCTCCTTCTCCTCCCTCCTCCTCTTATCCTTCTCCGCGTTCCCCTGCTTGCTCGACTCTTCGGCCGTTAGCCCCTTCTTGTTGGCTTTGGCCATTGGCCCCCAGTATGCGTTCGGGTTGATCTGGTACATGACCTCCCCCTTCGCCTTCTCCCTCTCCTTCCCCAACTCCTCGTCAAATACCACATCCTTCAAGTCATCATCGTTGGCGGTGTCGGCGGCAGCGGCGCGCTGGAGGAGGTAGTATCCAGCCATACCCTCCTTGAGCGTCCCCTCCTTGATGGGTTTGACCTTGAGCCACGCCCGCATCACCCGCCAGACCACGCTCCACGGAGCGTTGGTCTTGATGCTCCCTCCTCTGCAGTGCGACTTTGTGACATGGTAGCCTAATCCCAACAGTGCGCCGCGAATGGCGGGCACGGGGGGGGCTTCGCAGTGCAAGACGCGAGAGACTTGTGTTGGCATGAAGAAGAGGGCCAGTTGGTCGGAGGTTGGGTTGCGCTGTTGCTTGGTCGGTGCGAGGTCGCCTTTGCCGTGGATGGTGGTGGTAGTAAGAAGGCTGGCGTCGACCGCCGCCTCTCGTTGCTGGAATTTTCTCTTCAGCGTTGGCCTTGCGGCTTCCCCCTCTGTTGGTGGTATGCCGGGAGCGGCGATAGGAGAAGCGGGTGGCGGCGTCGACATCAGTGTGACAGGCGGCATCACCTCTCCGTATGCCAACTTGAGCGTTCCCGACATCCTCCCCAGAGTCCCATACCTCTTCCCCAGATCGCCCATCAAACCGGTGGATAGGATGCGGTTGATGAACTCGGCGTTGTGGATGGGATCCGACCACATCGGTCCCGCGACGTGCATTTTGAATGTGCACATCTCGCATCTCCCGCTCTCCACAGCCTGGCCGATGCCATATTTGTAGGAAGGGGTGGACCCGTTCTCCAACTTGGCACTGCTCGGCCTCTCCCTCATTGTCCCCATCTCCTGCACCTTCCAACTCCCACACCCCGCATCGCAAGCGACGACCATCATCGACTTGCTAGCTAGCTTCTTCACACTCTCTGGGCCCTTCTTAACCCGTACAAACACCCTGCAGTAATAGTCGATACTCAGACTTAAGAGGGGCTCGATGTGTAATCCGTATTTTCCAGCCGTAGTGGCAATGCTCAGTAATACCAATCGTAAACCCGCCTCGTGACTGTAATCTCCTTTTGATGGTAAGCCGCCGTACGTCGCGAAAGTCTTCTCGGGGTAACTCGTGCTCGCAAATATCGCGGCATCGGTGCAAGTAACGCTCAGAAGCCCTCCGTCTTCGATAGCTTGCAAGGCCGAATCGATAAATGGGGCAGCAGAACCGTACGGATCGAGGTCAATGACATTATATTTATCCGCTTTGCATTGTTTCATGCGAGATGGGTTCTCCGGTGTCGGATCTGGTTGATAAGCTGGGAAAGCGGTGCGGTACATATGACCGATAGCATTGTCGTGACTGAGCTTGACTATATCTTCGACGCCGTTAAACTTTATATTTCTAGTGATTGATTCAATAGCGGACGGTGACATGTCATTCGCTGTAACGTGAGTGACGAATGCGACTTCCTTTGCATATCGTAATGCTCGTAAACCGGTAGCAGAGAGGGCGTCAAGAACAGCAAATCTCGGCTTCGGTTCATCAACTGCATCGACCATACCAACGTCCTGGTCTTCGATTTCAAAATCAACAACTTCCTCATCTTCATCTCCTGCTTCCGCGTCCTCAGCTGTAACAATCGGGTTATCTGAGTCGTTGCTCCTTCTCTTCTTTCGAGGTCTCTTGTGTTTGACCCCACCGCGGTGTTTTCTCTTCATTAGTTTTCGCTCAGCGTCCAGCATCTCGCCATATGCTCTCGTGACCGCCATTGTGAGATCTCTGTTGAACTGCTGGATGTGGTTGTAAAAGACTTCAGTCGTTTTCTCCACGTTGGGGAGTAGAATCTTCGCCAACCCCTCCGGTTGGATTTTATACGTCACGCCATCGACCACGGTTGTCTCCAGCGGCGGTGGTGCGGGCTTTGTATTCGCAGCTTCTTTTCGCTTCTTGTTGCTATTATTATTGTTGTTGGTACGGTTTCCGTTCTCCTTCTGTTTGGCTTGCGCTTGGCCTCCTGGTGGGGCGCCGCCGTCGGTAGATGTGGATGGGAGGAGGGCAGGTGCATCGCCGAGTATGACGTCTGCGGTGGTGGGGGTGGTAGTATCTATGGTAGCGGCGGCATCGTTGCTGCTACTGTTCTCTTTGTTCTTCTCCGCTGCTGCTGCGGCGCGCGCAGCTCGCGCTTTACGGCGGGCCATTGTATCGGGGTCCGAAGACGATAGTGATAATAAGGTAAAGATTATCGGTGGTAGCGATGAGATGGAGCGGTGGTATGGATATCTTGAGAAGGTGAGGGGTAAAGCGATCGTGATGGTCGTGATGGTCGTGAGAGATGAAGGAGGAGAGATGCGGTTGGAGGAGAAGGTTGATTGAACTCGAACATGCAAAGTTGCGTATTTGTGCGCAACTCGACGAGCGGCGCCGAGACGAGTGAGTAAAAGGCGCGTCACTGTGACTGCTCTTAAATAGCCCTCTTTCACCCCAATTGTGAAGTTTTAAGCCCCAATTTCAATTCTGTGTAAATCGTGAGAGTGAGATATCGAGTGGGAGATATTGTGTGCATATAGGAACCCGCGAACGAAATCTGCGACAGGCACATTGCATCGCCAAGACTCCCAGTCGCAGAGCCTCATTTTATACTTCGTATCTACAATTATTTAGCCTTGAATTCAAAGTCAGACGACTCCTTCAACGCCTGATATCTACTTATTTACTCATAGTCAATCAGTATAAAGTATAATAGATATATCATTAATTGCGCTTTTATATACACTAAACAGTTCCAAAACCAACAGGTTAAACCAAGAAGCATTGCAAGTTATAATAAACGACCTTGGCTCTAAAGTCTTTAAATTCTACCAACCCTCCCATCTTATGTTCATACCATATCCAGTAAAAAAAGAAGTTTTTAGTCTGTCCGTCTAAAAGGTAGACACGGCAACGGCAATCGCCTGCACATCGCTATGGCTAATCGTCACTTGCACATCCGTAATTCCGTTCTTCTCCGCAGCGGCCTTTGCATCTCCATGAAGCTAGAATAAAGTCAGCCCTCATCCCATTGAAGAGTTGTATATCAATATCAGAAAAAACATACCTTGACTATCGGTACCCCCTTCTCGTTCCTCTCAATCTCAATCTCGATCAACGGCGCCCCGGCACCCTTACTCTCAACCCCCAATGTCTTCCACACTGCCTCCTTCGCGCTCCACCGTCCCGCAAAACTAGCCTGCGGATTCGCCGCTTGCCGACAATACTCCTGCTCCCCCTTCGTGAAATTTCGCTCAATAAAGTTCTCATTCTCAATATTGATTGATGATAGCAACTCTACATCCACTCCGATCTTGCTATTGCTTCCCTTTACGCTCGCCAACGCCAGTTGCTCTACCACTTTACGGGTATCATCCGGATCGGCTGCCTGCTTTGGCGGTCTGTCGGGGAACGAGTACGACCCGCTCTTCTTGTCTGGTGTCACTCGTGCCAATGGGTCCAGATACACCGAAACCTCCAATTCAGGGCTGTAAGGTGCGTTATTCTTCGCCACAAACATGTTGTTATTGCACAGCGAGGAGTGGAAGTAGCGGTACGCCTTCTTGTGTCGGGCTTCGACCTTGGCCTTGTAGCATTCGTAGGTTTGCTCGTCCAATGTCGCGAAGAGGTATTTGGAGTGTACTCCGATCGCTTGGGCACCCTTTTGTCCGAATCCGAACGATGTGACCGAGAACGCCTTGATGCCGTCTGTCTGTATCGAGCGGTTGGGGTACAACAGATATGAGAACTTCTCCAATACCTTGTCCACATTGTCTGCGTTTCTGTTGCCAGGGACGAGGCCAGAGTTGAGGATCTGGATGGCTCCGTTCATCATCCATGCGCCAGCAGCACCCTTAGGATGACCCGTGAGGAATTTTTGGCACACGGCGAGTAAAGCGTTACCCTTCGATCTACCCAAATGTCCGAGCATATCGTTGAGCGATTGCGATTCGTTCTTGTCGTTCGCGGTCGTGGAGGTACCGTGCAAACTAGCAACGTCGAGGTCATCGATCGTGAGACCCCAGGTGGCCAATGCACCACGGAGAGGGGCAATTCTAGGATCGTTCCTCCAGAAATCGTTACCCCATGAGCTGAGCGCTTCTGATTCTTGACGCTTGGCCTCACGTTCGATATGTTTGGCTCGGTCGTCCATGTATTCTCTTTCCGCGATGCCTGACAACTCGCCGGATGCTTTGAGAGCAGCCACCTCGTCTTGAAGGTACATGAGCTCCGATTCGGTCCATGCTTTGATCTGGCCTTTGCGGTTCTCGAGCTGTCTCTTTCTGTACTTGATGTCAAGAAGGGGTGATGGGAAGCGACTAGGAGCCTCACGAGCCGTCGTCATAATACCACGTCCGGGCGCAGGAATACTACGGCCGGTCTTGTCTGTAGCGGTGGCAGTGAGAGCAACGATTCCGTGGATGGGGACACCCATCTCCAAAGCCAACTTGGCATTCATCAAAACTTGAACACCGCAACCTTGAGATTCCATGAAACCGCCTCTGGTAGTGGTCATAGGTCTAGACATTTCTCGTGGTGTTCTGCCATGTGCAAACTCGTCCTCTGCATTGCTGGTGGCCTTCATGTTGGCAAACTCGTATGAAGCTTCCTCCTGGAAGTCGTCGAAACCACCAACAAGAACACACTTGGCTTTACCGCTAATGATGGTATCATAACCGATATCAACAGATTCGATAGCAGTAGCGCAAGCACCAGATGGAGATTTGATAGGACCTGAAGACGAGAGCAACAACATGTTGACCCACGCGCTCATGGTGTTGATGAAAGACTCCTGTAGGATATCCTTCTGGATCGGCTTGTCGACCCATCGATCCTTGTACATTGATTTCAAAGCATTCATACCACCGACACCGGAACCAACACAGTTACCAAGCTCGGAAACGTGGACGTACTTGTAGAATTCATATGGATCGGTGATACCTGAGCTCAAAAGACCTTCAACGACGCAGACAAGAAGGTAGAGCGTGACACGATCGACTTGAGAGATGATGTCATCGGGAATACCATAGTGTTTTGCGCTCCAGCCGGTTGGGATCTGTCCGGCGACCAATCGATCAAATTTGAGCGCCTTGGGGACGAGTAGAGTAGCGCCCTTCTTGATACGGACGGTCCATTCTCCGGTCTCTTGGATCTCAAATGTTTCTACAAACTCGTTGTGTCGTCTCTTAAATTCCTCTGCGGTGTCCTTGGACGCCTCGAAGGGGTCAAGATCTTCTTCGATAACGATTTCTTGGAGGATTTCCTTCTTGTTGGGATCGTAACCACCGAATAGCTCTGGTTCAATCAAGCGGATGCCGGAATGGTCGAGAATTTGAGTCTCATACTTGGACTTGATGTCCTTGTCGTCAACTGGTTCGCTAGTTTTGGCGTCAACCCACCCAGAGTAGTGCTTGCCTTTAAGAGGACCATTATGGTTCTTGATGAGACCCATGACCCAGGCCATTTCGACGCATCCTTCCAAAGAGAATTTGCCGTAGGCTTCCATCTCCCAACGAGTTCTGGAGTTACCCCATGGGCCAATCTCAGCAAAACCGGTGATCACGACGACCTTTTCAAGGTCAACCATGCCACGCAGATCTTGAGCGAGAGGTTCGAGCGACTTGTATTCGGGAAGGTCTGGGAATTCAAACTTCATATTTGCTCGTGGTGTGATTGTTACCTTTTTAAAGAGCTCGGCGGAAGCGTCACCGTTGATAACTTTCTGTTCGATGGCAGTTTCACGCGTAACTGCTTGTCGGACTTCAGAGGTCGCCATAATTTCGGCACGACGAGAACTCATGATGTCCTTCAAGTTGGGGAGGAAGTGCAAAGCACCGTTGAGATCGGCAAAGACGGGCTCGACCTGGCAAAGGTTCACAATAGTCGGTGCCAACAGACCGAGCAGGTTGAAAGCCATCTCTTGACCGGAGAACGTGCGGACGCCGAGTTTTTCGACGGCTTCGGCTGTGATGTTGTTCATATTCATCAATCCGGTTCCACGAGTCCAGCCAATTACAGCACCACAGATAGTGAGGTAGCTGGCCCACGACTCGGAGTGCCATCTGTTAAAGAGGGTCTCGAGACCTAGTTTAGATTCAGAGTAAAGACCGTCATTACCGAACGTTCCGTGGTTCGGAGAGAGGGGAAGGACAACTTGAGCTGGTCTAGTTTGAATGCCTAGAGCGTGCTTTTGGGCCTTGACGGCACCGATGAGACGGATAACGTTTGTCAATTCAATACGATGAGCGAGCTCAGATTTAGAGTCGATGGCATCGATTTCACGACCGTTCTCTGGGATGGCGGCGAATGGGATGATGTGATCGAGATCCCAGCCGAGGCCCTTCTTGGTATCATATATATAATTGACCAACGCTTCAATGTCTTGCTTGCTACCTTGGTTGAATGGAACGACAACGAGACAGGATCCCTTTCCGCCGTATCTAGAGTATGTCGCCTGGTAGTATTCAGTGGTTTCACGAGAGAAGCGACTGGTGGTGACGATGACACGAGCACCACCGGACAACAATCCTTCGAGAACACGAGAGCCGATGGATCCCGCGCCAGCACCAGTAATCAAAACATTTCTACCGGCGAAGGTGATACCGTTGACGGCGGCTTTCTCCAACGTATCAAGGTATACACCTGTCAATCTCTTGCTGTATCCCCACTCCTGACCTTCCCTAGTTTTGAGATGGAGGAATGGAATAGTTTGCATCTTCGCCTTGGCGTTCTTCGCAACAGCAGCGGCAACCCCTCTTGGTGTCTTTTTCGTCTTCTTATCGTTGAACAGCTGGCCTTCATTCATAGCGAGTGCTCTATATACATTGGAATAGAGTTGTTTGATCTGAATCTGGTCGTTCTTGGACAACTTGTGCTGCTGACGGATTATCTTATAAACCTTTTGCAGATCTTGCTGGACCTTGGTCTTGTTGCCATATTCAGACACTTTTCCACCCGTCGCCATCTCCTTGACGTAGTGCTCCAATTTTCGAACAGCGGGACGTGAAACTTCAGCGTATGACATGTTGCCTTGCGGGTCGATTATAGTCTGAGGACCAGTCGGGTAGTCGACATCCTTGTAGACGGGGTCGACATGCAGGGCTTCGATACAGTTGGCCATGAGCTTAGCGGCAAGCTCTTTCGCCAGTTTGTAGGTTTCGCCACGTTCGGTGGGACAATGGTCGATATTGTACTGCATAAAGTCGAGGAGGGTTGGATTGCTCCTGTTCATGATACGGATGCATTGACTGACGATGTCTCGATCGACGAGCTTTAGTCTGCCAAAGATGATATCATAATACATTGTGAGAGCATCCTGTCGTACCCAGTTCCACGATGAGTCGTAGATGCGGGCTTTCAAGCTGGAGAAGATTGGGTTGATGCCTTCGGCGTAGTAATCACCGTGTTCGGCGATCCATAGATCGAGCTGAGCCTGTAAGATTGATTGCGACTCTTTCGAACCAATGTGTGCCTTGTCACCGGCTCTCAAGTCCATCTTTAAATATCTGGCGAGTAGCTCGAGTTGCTGTTTGAAGAGCGCCTTTTGGTCTTTGGTCAGGGCGTCGAGGGCAGCAGGGTCAACCATCATGCCGCCACCAGAAGCGGCGCCACCGTTGGCAGCTGGAGATGAGAGAGACACGCCAGCGGATGCTGCGTACTTTTGGGTAACATCATCAAAGAAGGCTTTGGCGTCGTTCTCAGATCCGAGACGGGCAGCTGGCTCCATCGTGATTGCCAAAAGCAGCACACCGTCCTGGCGACCAGGGCCGAGACCCCATCTTGTTTCAAGGTATTTTCTAGCAGACGTCATGTTGAAACCACCAGGCATCTTGGAGCTGATCATACGAGCAATCATGGATGAACTGTGCTTGCCAAGTTGGCCGTTGAATGTAGCTTGCATGGCAGCACCGAGCTCGTCAAGGGGTGTGTCTTCTGGCTTTTCGGGTGTGGAGCCGAATTCCTTCTGTAAATCACCGAGGATTTCATTTTGAAGCGTAGATTTCTATCAAAATCGTTAGTCTGAGGCTTTTCCCGAATGATAGCTGGTAGTTTTTAGAACTTACACCTCCAACCAAGTCTTTGATGGATTTCGATAGTGGGATGTCGGCTAGACCCTTTTTGAGTTTTTGGGCGATCAAGCTTTGAACGATATCGGTGGCTGTGGCTGGAGCGTCTGGAACAGCTACAGCTGGACCGGCGGATGGAGCCGGAGCTGCAGCGACGGCAGCCGGGGCAGCAGCAGCCGAGGAAGTCGCAGCCGGCGTTGATGAAGAAGAAGCGACCGGTTCGGGTTCTTCTGCTTCCGGCTCGGCCTGGTAGTAGATTTCCTTGCCATCTTTGTTGTAACTGAGAACTTGTCGCTGTAACGATAGAGCAGCGTCGTAGGCTTCATATTTGGCAGCTAGCGTCCGCCGGGCCATACCCGCCAGTGTATCCTACATTTTCGATATCAATCATGTCAATTCGTTATTTCCGTGGTAGTCGCGAAAGGGAAGATATACGGGCTACTTACGGCAGGTCCGACTTCGACGATTCGCTCGGCTTTCTGTTCGCTAAGGATGACATCCTGGGTTTCGATCCTGGTTAAGCGACGGTTAGCAGATGGGAAAGAAAAGTGAGAGAAAAGTGGTTGAGAAGAAAAAGGGAAGGTGAGAGAGAGAGAGAGAGAGAAGGTAGCGTACCATCTAACGGGTGAGGCGAACTGGTAGGCCAGGAGTTCGATTAGGAGCAAGTGGGAGAGCTCCTGCTCTTGTTCGTGAGTGGGCATGATTGGGAAGAAGGAGCTTCTCAACGAGACAATTAGCATGTTATGACAAAGATAGATATCTCTATAGCTGAAGGTGGACATAGACTTACAGAATTAGATGGCAGTTAGAAGTTGGATGATGATATTAGTTGGAGGTTGAGGCGTCTGAGCTCTCAGTGGGCGGTGAATGTATGTATGCTAGGAAAGGTACTATCGCGAAGGGAACAACGACTCAAAGAACGCCAATTGAACGAGAATAAAGAGAGAGTCCTTTGCAATTCCAAGCAATTAACAGATTCTTGAGTATACGGAACACAGAGAAGCTGGTCAATGGTGATGATATATTATAATGATGACAGCGGTGACGAAGTGAGAGAGGGAAGAAAGGAGAGCGGAGGTGGAGGTGAACAGAGACTGGTTTGGGTGAGGTCACTAACGTCTGCGACAACACGACCACTTTTATTCGACCGCGGACGATGGATGGATGGATGATGAAGACGGAAGAGACAAAGACGAAAGGAAGATGACGGAGAATAGAGTGATAATGTTATTTCTCCTTCCGTCCGGTTGATTGATTGATTGATTGATCGATTGATACCATGTACTAGCTATTTCAATGCGAATGCTTCAGGTCTCGTGTTTTATCGAGATTGTTGAACACGCCAAAAAATGGGACTCGGTCGTGGTGAACGGTGGTGGACAGGGCAGCGTGGGTAGCCACGGGGTGCGGGTTGACAGGGGTAGCTCCCAGTGCCACTAATGCCACCGTACCACCCACACCACACCCACCAGCAGCCGCACCACGACCGACCCAACTGGGTCGGGGCTGTTTCAGACTCAAGTTTTTTTTTCGTTGGGACCGCGCTCTATCAATATGCCTTCATCATCATCTCACAACCATTTTCTTTTTTACTTTCCGAGAGGGACCAACCATTTTCACATCTTCGTCTACTCTTACGTCTGCTATATTGTTATATTGGATTGAAGCGGAGGAATGCTGATGCTATATCTCGGCTGAGCCGAGAGTTATATTGAGACCGCTGCTACCACGTAAATTAATATATAACAAACATCATCAACTGCGCACTGGCATCACGGATGAGAACAAGGCCGCGACCGATCTAAGCATTGCACATTGTCCATCGGCAACAGAGATATATATGTTCCGATGAGTGGTATCCCCTAGGGGAGAGATACATGTCTAGACATAGTAGCCAGTATACGTACATCTGTTATCGATTTGAGAAATTATAACGGCGCATATTGTCTCAGGAACCAAAATCTCCCAACCCCAACGAACTGTTTTGTCGATACGAAAATTTATTTGCTTTGTTTCCAATTAAACTTGCAGACCCCTTCCCATCCCTCCCGGGGAGTGGACTTAGACTTGGACTAGCGGGGACCTTGTCGGGTCGGCGTCGGTGGTCGGGTTTCGCGGTTTCCAAGGGGTGGATTGCTTAGCGTGTGGTTCTTTGGCCCCAACTTTGATAGCTCCTCAACAAACACGGGGGTAGCACTCTCTCACTCTGTCGATACGATTGCGATAGTAGCCAGTAGTATCAATCAATATAATCTTCCATTTCGAGCTTTCCCTTTCCATTCGTAAGTCTTCCTGCGTCATTTCATTTCATTTTCTTCTCCTCCCGAGCTTCAATTGAGTCGAGAGAGTTGGAAGAAGAGAGACCTTCCCTTCAGCCGACCCTTATAACACAACAGGGTCTAATATATCCACCTACTCAACTTCACCAACCTCTATTCTCATCATCCTCGTCTTCACACTCCTTCTCTCTCTCTCTCCTTTATACCCTCTGAATACCGCGCTATAAAATAGACTAGATCGTTTCCCCGAGAGAAGAAGCGACTGCACTCAATTGATCATCTTCACCTTTCTAACTGCCCTTCGCTTGTCCTCAGTATCATATATTAGCGAAAAGAAGACGCGATTGTAATAACGACAGCTCCAGAATAATAAATTTTAATCATCTTCCTTCTTTTGCTTCCTTCCATCTTTACAGATTTTCATTCCATCGAGAGAAAGAAATCATGTATGGAACTGGCATCATCACCGGTGTCTCGACACCTCACACCGCTTCCTCCCTCAGACCCCTCGTCCTCTCCCACGGCTCTCTCGAACACACCCTTCTCATCCCCACTAGCTCCCATTTCCACGCTACACAGCTACGGGATCACTTCAACTCTTCCCTACCGGTCGCCACCGAAGAATTAGCTCAGGACGATGAACCTTCGTCCGTTCTCGAGCTCGTCGCTCGTTTCTTGGGCTTCGTCGCCACGCAGGTCGACGAAGGTGAAGATGACGAGCAGGGCTCTTACGAAGACGTCCTGCGACTCGTCCTCGCCGAACTCGAGAGCCGTTTCCTGCGAGGGAACGAAGTTCACGCCGTAGCTACTGCTTTGCCCGGCATTCCCTCAAAACATCTAGTCACAATCAGATCCTACTATGCTGCCAGATTGGCTGCCAACAGACCCATCAAATCTCACGCTTCCGCTCTGTTACGAGCCGCTGAAACTGGCGATGCAAAGCTCTTCGCCGTATTTGGTGGTCAGGGAAACATTGAAGAGTACTTTGACGAATTGCGCGAAATCTGGACCACTTACAATGGCTTGATCGATGATTTCATCTCCACAGCCGCTCAGCTGTTGCTCAAGCTGTCCAGCGACCCCAGGGCCGGCAAGGTCTACAGCAAGGGAATCGACATTATGAGATGGCTACAGGATCCTGATGTCACACCCGATATCACCTACCTGGTTTCCGCGCCGGTTTCTTTCCCATTAATCGGTCTCATCCAGCTATGCCATTACGCCGTCGCTTGCAAGATCCTCGGCTTGGAACCCGGCCAAGTAAGAAGTCTCATCAAGGGTACCACCGGCCATTCGCAGGGTATAGTCACCGCTGCCGCAATCGCCCTGGCGTCATCCTGGGAATCCTTTGGAAAAGTCGCAAAGGATACCATTGAACTTCTCTTTTGGATCGGATGTCGTTCGCAACAAACCTACCCGGTCACTGCCCTGGCTCCGTCCACCTTTCGAGACTCGATAGCGCAGGGTGAGGGCTCCCCCACACCCATGCTTTCCGTACGAGATATGCCCAAATCGACGGTACAAACCTATGTCGATAAGACGAATCAGCATTTACCTGCCGAGAGGCACGTCCACATCTCTTTGGTAAACGGTGCCAGAAATGTGGTCGTGACTGGTCCTCCCCAGTCCCTTTACGGTCTCAACCTCACCCTTCGCAAAGTCAAAGCTGCAACCGGCGTCGATCAATCCAAGATTCCCTTCACAGAGCGCAAATCCCGCTTCGTCAACCGATTCCTACCAATTTCAGCACCTTTCCATTCCCCTTACCTCGAACCAGCCGCTTCTACCATCGAACAAGACGTCAAGCATATCGTGTTCTCACGAAATGATTTTGGTATCCCAGTCTACGAAACTCACGAAGGCCACGATTTGAGAACTGCGGAGGGTGATGACAATGTCGTCCCGGAGCTCGTTCGCATGATCACGCACTATCAAGTTCAGTGGGAAAAGGCAACCCAGTTCCCAGGCGCCACACACATTCTAGATCTCGGTCCGGGTGGTATCTCGGGAATCGGTGCTTTAACCCACCGAAATAAGGATGGCACTGGTGTCCGAGTCATCCTCGCAGGTACCATTGAAGGATCAAATGCCGAGCTAGGTTTCAAGCCTGAGCTCTTTGACAGAGACGACGCCCACGCTGTCAAATATAACGTCGATTGGGTGAAAGAGCACGGTCCCAAACTTATCAAGACCAAGACTGGTGAAACTTATGTCGATACGAAATTCAGTC
Organism: Dactylellina drechsleri; assembly: GCA_036971345.1. Taxonomy (NCBI): domain Eukaryota; kingdom Fungi; phylum Ascomycota; class Orbiliomycetes; order Orbiliales; family Orbiliaceae; genus Dactylellina; species Dactylellina drechsleri. The sequence continues at coordinate 2,003,764 of JAJTUB010000001.1, forward strand.
GTCTGCTCGGTCTTCCACCAATCGTGGTTGCCGGTATGACGCCAGCGACAGTACCATGGGATTTTGTCGCCGCTACCATGAATGCTGGATACCATATCGAGCTCGGTGGTGGCGGTTACTATAATGCGAAGGGTATGACCGAAGCTCTACGAAAGATTGAGACCGGGACCACCCCTGGAGCTGGAATCACAATCAATTGTATCTATGTCAATCCGCGGGCTATGGCATGGCAGATTCCTCTCATTCAAAATCTCCGCGCCGAAGGTGTCCCAATTAACGGTCTCACCATTGGAGCTGGTGTCCCATCCCTCGAAGTTGCCAACGAGTATATTGAGACCCTTGGTTTGAAGCACATTGCCTTCAAGCCCGGTTCGTTGGACGGTATCCAGCAAGTCATCAACATCGCGCAAGCAAATCCTACCTTCCCGGTCATTCTGCAATGGACGGGTGGTCGTGGCGGTGGCCATCATAGCTACGAGGATTTCCATCAGCCGATTCTCGCCATGTACGGCAGAATTAGAAGATGCTCCAACATCATTCTAATCGCTGGATCTGGTTTCGGTGGTAGCGAAGACACTTACCCGTACCTTACTGGTAAATGGGCTGAAAAATACGCATATCCACCTATGCCTTTCGATGGTATTCTTTTCGGTAGCAGAATGATGGTTGCAAAGGAAGCTCACACTAGCAAAAATGTAAGCATTCACCACTATATATCCATTTTTCATCCTCATACTAATTTAGAATACAGGCCAAGAAAGCCATCTGTGAGGCTCCCGGTTTAGATGACAAAGACTGGGAAGAGACATACAAAGGCGCAGCTGGTGGCGTCATCACAGTCAAGTCCGAGATGGGTGAGCCTATCCACAAGCTCGCCACCCGTGGTGTTCTCTTCTGGCATGAGATGGACCAAACCATCTTCAACCTCGACAAGGCCAAGAGAATACCTGAGCTCAAGAAGCGTCGTGACTACATTATCCAAAAACTCAATGCCGACTTCCAAAAGACGTGGTTCGGCCGCAACATGGCCGGCGAAGCGGTTGACTTGGAAGATATGACTTATGCAGAAGTTATCAATCGGATGGTGGAGCTCATGTACGTCAAGCATGAGAGCAGATGGATCGACAAAACCCTAAAGAATCTTACCGGAGACTTCATCCGCCGTGTGGAAGAACGCTTCACTTCAGGTGAAGGCAAGCCATCGCTCCTACAAAATTACGCGGATTTGGACATTCCTTTCGAAGCTGTCGGAAAGATTATCGATGCGTATCCAGAAGCCAAATGCCAGTTGATCAATGCGCAAGATATGCAACACTTCCTCATGCTCTGCCAGCGCCGTGGACAGAAGCCAGTTCCCTTCGTTCCCGCTTTGGATGAAAACTTTGAGTTCTGGTTCAAGAAAGATTCCTTGTGGCAATCTGAAGATTTGGAAGCTGTCGTCGACCAAGATGTCCAACGAACCTGTATCTTGCAGGGGCCGATGTCCGTCAAATACTCCATTGTTGCTGACGAACCGATCAAAGACATCTTGGATGGTGTCCACAACGGTCATATTAAGTCTCTTGTCGCGGATATGTATAATGATAACGAGAGCTCCATCCCAGTGGTAGAATACTTTGGCGCTAGACCGATCGGGGAAGTCGTTGAGCCGGATGTCGACGGTCTCACAATCATTAGAGATGGTAACAAGATCATCTATAGATTATCCACCTCGCCTTCCTCGCTTCCAGACTCGGATGCTTGGCTTCGCCTTCTTGCTGGAAACAAGCACAGCTGGCGTCATGCTCTCTTCACCACCGACGTGTTGGTTCAAGGAAGTAAATACCAACACAATCCTATCAAACGCATCTTCGCGCCTGCCGCTGGGAGTTTGATCCAGATTGTAAACCCGGACGACGCGGAAAGCACTGTTATCACCCTCCAGGAGGCAAGTCAAGGTCAATGGACCAAGACTATCGAAGTCAGGAAGGAAGGTAATATTGTCAAGCTTGAGCTGATTGAGCACAGGACAGCAGATGGCAAGCCGTGTAGTATGCCTCTTCTCTTCCAGTATACTCCTGAGACTGGGTACGCTCCTCTGCGTGAAGTCATGGAAGGTCGAAACGACCGCATCAAAGACTTTTACTATCAGTTGTGGTTTGGATCAAATGAAAAGTTTGATCAGTCCACTTCTGTCGAGGATGTCTTTGACGGCGGCGAGGCTACTGTTACGGGCCAGGCGATCGCAGAGTTTGTGGATGCTGTAGGCAATCGCGGGGAGGCTTTCGTAGAGAGAAATGGATCCGAAAAGACAATTTCCGCGCCTATGGACTTTGCGATCGTCGTTGGTTGGAAGGCCATCATCAAGGCCATCTTCCCGAAGGCTATCGATGGAGATTTGCTCAAGCTCGTTCACTTGTCCAACGGATTCAGAATGCTTCCTGGTGCTGAACCGCTCCAGAAGGGAGACACCGTCACGACTACCGCTCAAATCAACGCCGTTCTGAACCAAGATTCTGGCAAGATGGTCGAGGTCACCGGCACCATCTCACGAGAGGGAACGCCAGTCATGGAAGTGACAAGTCAATTCTTGTACCGTGGAGTTTACACCGACTTTGAAAACACATTCCAACGTAAGCAAGAAACGCCGATGCAAGTACACCTCGCGACGACAAAAGACCTTGCCGTCCTACGTTCCAAGGAATGGTTCTGCTTGGACGATCAAGAGATCGATCTCCTCAACAAAACCCTCACATTCCGTCTCTCCACCCTCCTCCGCTACCGTAACAAGGAAGCCTATCGCAGCGTCCGCACGCTCGGACAAGTCCTCTACGAACTGCCCACGAAGGAAATCATCCAAGTGGCAACAGTCGAATATGAAGCGGGCAACTCGCTAGGCAACCCTGTGATCGATTATCTCCAGCGCAACGGTACCTCCATCGAGCAACCAGTCTTGTTTGAGAATGCTATTCCGTTACACTCAAAGACGCCGTTGGTGATTCGAGCGCCGGCCTCGAACGAAGCCTACGCGAGGGTATCCGGGGATTACAACCCAATTCACGTCTCCCGCACCTTCTCCAAATATGCCAACCTGAAGGGCACCATCACGCACGGGATGTACAGCAGTGCCGCCGTTCGGGCGTTCGTTGAGACGTGGGCTGCCGAGAACAACATTGGCCGAGTCAGGAGTTATACTGTCAACTTTGTGGGTATGGTGCTGCCGAACGATGATATCACTATCAGCTTGAAACATTCCGGTATGGTAGGTGGTAGGAAGATTATCAGTGTTGAGGTGGTAAACAAGGAGACCGAGGATAAGGTGCTCATTGGAGAGGCTGAAGTCGAGCAGCCCGTTAGCGCATATGTGTTTACGGGTCAAGGATCGCAGGAGCAAGGTATGGGTATGGACTTGTACGACAGCTCGCCTGTTGCGAGAGAGGTATGGGATCGCGCTGATAAGCACTTTATGGACAACTACGGTACGTTTGCATTATATTCCCTAGGCAGAGTATTCACCATGCTAACTTGAATTCTAGGTTTCTCGATTGTTGCCATTGTGAGACACAATCCAAAGGAGCTGACTGTGCACTTTGGAGGACCTATCGGCAAGGCTATCAGGGAGAATTACATGGCCATGACGTTCGAAACGGTTAACGCTGACGGAAGCACAAAGTCGGAGAGAATGTTCAAGGAGATTGATGAGAATACCACATCATACACCTACCGTTCACCGACGGGATTGCTCTCCGCCACTCAATTCACCCAACCGGCGCTAACGTTGATGGAGAAGGCCAGCTTTGAAGATATGAGAAGCCGAGGTCTGGTTCAACGAGACAGCATGTTTGCCGGACACTCCCTCGGTGAATACTCTGCTCTAGCAGCGTTAGCAGAAGTCATGCCCATCGAATCACTCGTATCCGTTGTGTTTTACCGTGGTTTGACAATGCAAGTCGCCGTCGAGCGGGATGACCAAGGACGATCGAATTACAGCATGTGCGCGGTGAACCCCTCACGGGTATCCAAAAACTTCAACGAACAGGCGTTACAATTCGTTGTTGACAACATCGCTTCCGAGACCTCGTGGCTGTTGGAAATCGTCAACCTAAACGTCTACAACCAACAATACGTCTGCGCCGGTGACCTGCGCGCTCTCGACACGTTGACATCAGTGCTCAACTTCCTCAAGCATCAAAAGATTGATATCCAAAGCTTGATGCAAAGGATGAGCTTAGACGACGTCAAGTCGAAACTACTGGAAATCGTCCGCGAGTGTCAAAAGCAGACGGAAGCGAAACCGCGACCGTTAGAGTTGCAGAGGGGGTTGGCGACGATTCCGCTACGTGGCATTGATGTTCCCTTCCATTCTACTTTTCTGAGGAGCGGGGTTAAGCCCTTCCGCAACTTTTTGATGAAGAAGATCAATAAGAGTTCGATCGATCCGAGCAAGTTGATTGGCAAGTATATTCCCAACGTGACGGCGAGGCCGTTTGCTATTACGAGGGAGTATTTTGAGGATGTGTATCGGTTGACCAACAGTCCCAGGATTGGGAACGTGTTGGCGAATTGGGAGAAGTATGCTGGTGGGGAGGGGGTTACTGGGCTTGTTAATGGGGTGAACGGGGTTAATGGGGAAGAAGTCGTCGCTTGATTTTGTAGATTCTTTAATTTTTATATTACTAGTGTAATGTCTGTTCTTAATGGGTGTATATACTTTTTTATGCGTCTTTCGTGCATATAATTGAATGCAATAATAATTACTGCAATTGCTGTGATGGAGATTTGTGCCTTTTTCAAGGTTACTCTTGTATTGACGCTTTAGCAGCGGGCTCAGTTCAAGGTGGTCTTGTGTTATTTTCCATTTCCTAAGGTTCCGAGCGAGCACATACATAAGAGTTGATATACCAGATTTTAATATGTTCTTCTGAATACAACCAATCTATAGATGACTATATTTTCCTTTATCTAGTAGAGCGAAAATCCGATCATTCGCCTTTACGATCCAGAAAGACCATCTATCGAATACCTGGGGATTCACGTGATTGAGTGGCAAGCCACCCTTTTTACTAGCCACAGACCAACACGTGTGAACCTGCATTCAATCGGGCCGGAAGCTGTCATCAATCGGTCCCACGGAATCGGAGAGCGGATGCGGTAATAGTATAGTAGTATTATTTTATACATTCTTAGTTTCATTCAATACGTCGGTTTTTAGAAAATACGAATCTTGATGTAACTCTGCTATAATATCCGAGTGGAATGTACGGTGATAAAACGATAGAAATGGGTACCGCGGATTCGCCGGCCGGTTCTGCGGGAGGTGCCTTTCTTGGTGTTCTTTTGTACCGGATTCCGTGCTGCCGAAGCGGAATTTTTACTACGACGAAAAGAAAAAGTATTCGGCTTCTCTCAGGCCATTGTCAGTTCAAAATCTGGTATTATTATTACGTAGACGATTACATTGAATCGACTCAGATTTATAATATCTCCATTCGAGAGAGTATAAATATCGAGACCGAGCTGTGCTGTTCTGTTGGAAGGAATCCTGTCCGTCTGTTGGATAGCTCGTTAGTTGTCGTCGCTTCGCTTTTTTTTTTTTCCTTGTTCGCCTGTTTGGGACAACCAAAAACCCCCTTTGAGTAAATAAAAGAGAGCTGCTTCCAACATTTTTCCTGACGACGTCTCCTTTCCCTTCTTCTCTTCCCAACAGTTACATCTATCCTCCCTTCCATCTCTCTGATCGGTTGTTCAGATATACACCTTCTCCTCCTTAACGACGAGCTGTGGTGAAGTCAGCATGTGGGTTTTTACTTTTTTTTTTTTTAAAAAAAAGGTATCTTTTCCTAGATTTGGTGCTAATAGGTTATATATCTAGGTCGAATTTAACGTACATCCCCGAGGGGACCACGTATTGGGCTCATTACGACCACATCGGAGAACTCAACGATGGCTACAACGTCTTCGAGAAGATGTGGGCCGCCTGGTACGCATACATGCAAAACGACGTGTTAGCTACCGGTATCATGTCCTTTGTCATGCACGAAATCGTCTACTTTGGTCGCAGTCTACCCTGGATCATCATCGATTCCATCCCTTATTTCAGACGATGGAAGCTTCAAGATGTAATTTCCCCCACTCTACCAATAATCGATCCGAAACAGCTACATTTTAAGAAGAAAAAGCAGTATATATACTAATATTTATTTTTGTTAGCAAAAACTACCAAACATGGCACAGCAATGGCGATGCACCAGACGCGTATTGCTAACCCACTTCACCATCGAACTCCCCCAAATCTGGCTCTTCCACCCAATGGCCGAAGCCGTCGGCATGTCCACCTCTGTCCCATTCCCGTCCTGGAAGACAATGGCCTACCAGATTGCCATCTTCTTCGTCCTCGAGGATGCATGGCATTACTGGTTCCACCGTCTCTTCCACTGGGGTCCCTTCTACAAATACATCCACAAGATCCACCACGAACACTCCGCCCCCTTCGGTCTCGCCGCTGAATACGCTCATCCCGCGGAAGTCTTCATGTTGGGAATCGGCACCATCTTCTCACCCATCTTGCTTTCATATCTCAACAATGGCGATTTCCACGTGTTGACAATGTACGTTTGGATCTGCCTTCGTTTGTTCCAAGCTATCGACGCGCATTCCGGGTATCATTTCCCGTGGAGCTTGTACAACTTTATCCCATTCTGGACCGGAGCGTCGCACCACGATGTGCACCATGAGAAGTTTATCGGCAATTACGCGAGCAGCTTTAGATGGTGGGATTGGATGATGGATACCCAGGCCGGAGCTGCGGCGCAGAGACGAAGAAGGGATAAGAAGCGTGCGGAGAGGGATGCGATTGCGTTGAAGGAGCAGCAGAAGTTGAGTATGTTGAGCATGGGAGAGGAGGCGAAGATTATGGGATCGCAGATCTGCGTCGGTAAGGAGGAGTAATTTTTTTTAATTCTTCTTTTTACATTCCTTTACTTCTTTTTTTCGGTGATGTTGGTTGGTGGGATTGTAACGCGTGAGAGGTGAGGGTGCAGTGGCACTTATTATTTTTAATTATACGAATTCTTTCTTTCCTCTTTTTTTTACGAAAGAATAGAAAAATAACCATAGATTGTTTTACTACCTTTTTTCTGTTTATATGTTTCATGTTTTCGGTTTTTGTTTCATTAAAAATTGGCGGAGTTATTTTTTTTTTTTTTATGAAGCGGTGGCTGGTTGGTTGGCTGGTTGGTTGGTTGACAGGCATATTTGAAGCTCTTTGTGGCGCGACAGTACGATAGTATATAATAATACATCATTGGAGGAAAGGAGGGGGGAAAAGCTCGAGCCAACGAGATGGGTGGTTGTATATATTAATATCAGACGATAATAACGCTACAGAAAGAAATCTCCCCTATTCTCACCAATTTAGCCATGTGAAAGGCTGTCAGAAATTAAGGTGTGCAGGCATGTTTTGAGTAACCTGCACCCTTCCCAAAAGTTTAAATTGGCGCCACTGAGGGCCTTTTCGACCAGAACGAGCGAACGAACGAGCCCAAGGAACGAATGGAAAGCTTTAAACGACCAAGAATTGCAGGGGCGCACAGCAAGTGTCGAATAAAAGGGACGTCTTACACTTTCCCCGTTGGCCTAACCGTCTTTGGCTGCGTCTTGGGCTTTTTTTGCAAATGTACCAAATGTTATGGGATTCTGCACCACCAGGGCGGACACCAGCTGATCGAACTGGGAAATACGACTAAGAATTACCTGCCCCCTTTCGCTATAGTTCGGTCCATCTTATATGAAAATTTGTATTCCCTGTGTTACATTTATTACTGCTCCGGGTGAAAATGTGCAGACGGTCATCTCGGGAGGAGCGAAAAGGAAGAGGACCATCTGTCGACTCTCCTTTATTTGCCATTTCCTTCTTTTAATTCACTCATCCTGCTTGATATACTTCTTTATCCATCTATTCATTCATTCATTCATTCATTTACTCTCTTGTGCTTTGCTTTGTCGATTTTATTTGCTTTGATGCGACTCTTCTAGATCACGATAGTTTATCTTTTCGCAAAAGTGGATATTTTGTCGGGTTCCACAAGCAATTAACCTTAACTTAATTCGCCATGCCAAAACTCCAGGTGCCGGACGAGCCTCCCTCCGCTTCATCAGCGTGGGCCCTCAGCCCTATCGACGGTGAGAATAACAGCTACAGACTGTCCGAGGAGATTCTGGTGAATCCGCGTGATGGCGACTACGATAATAATAATAATCCCAGTCTCAAAGGTGAATATTTAAATTTGATTTTTCCTTTCCGTTGCGGGAAACTCGACATGTCCATGCATCTTAGTTCGCAAATGCATGGATGTTTGGTTTCACGATAACTTTTGACTTTCCTGAATACACACTATCATCTGCGATTCATATCATCATCATATAATGCTAATCTCACCTTCCGTATCGATATATAAAATAGAATTCGATTCAAGTCCCATACCGATATCGAGAAAGTTCGGTCTTTTACCGCGTCTACGCCAATTTCTCGCAAACATCACCCTCTTCATCCTCCCCAGCTTCATCTCATCCTACTTCTCATCTACACCCCGCAAGTCCGAAAAACTAGCACCGACAGCATGGCTCGACGGTCTCCGCGGCCTCGCCTGTGTCTCTGTTGTCGTCCACCATAACATTTACGAATACACCAAAGACCTGGAATGGCCATACGATTCCCTCGACAACACTCGCTATATCCAACTTCCCATCATCCGTCTCCTCCACTTTGGCCCGCCCATGGTCAAGATTTTCTTCATAATCTCTGGTTTCGTGTTAACCGTCAAAGCTGTCAAGCTCACGCGAGTCCCGCGGTCGGCGTCTATCGACGGAGCCGCGTTGTTTCAGAATCTGAGTAGCTCGATATGGAAGCGGTATTTACGATTGTATATCCCCTGCGCTGCTGGGTTTCTGATCTGTGCGGCCATGATATCGATGGGATGGATGGAGAGTATTCCGTACAGGAAAAGACCGGGATGGGTCACCGGTACCGTCGAACGACGGCCGCCGACGATGAATAGCACTGTCGAACAGTTTCAATATGCGGTTGAGGATTTCTATTCGTTCGCGGTTGATGTTACATTGTTCAATAACCGTTCCAGGTCTTATTCTACTGATGTTTGCATCCCTTTGAATCTGCATTTAAACCGTCTACGATTTAGTGTGGCTAATTGGTTGTGTAGGGTCATCTGTGGACCATCCCCGTGGAATTCAACTGCTCCATCCAACTCTTCTTATTGGTAGCCGGATGCTGCGCTTTGAAACGTTGGTTGAGAGTATACCTCATCCTTCCGATGATTTACACCACGCTATTAATCCACGGATCCTGGGGATTCGCACTCTTCGTGTTTGGATACTTTCTCGCAGAATTGCACGCCGACTACCTCGCCAACAATGCGCCTGACCTCCCAACCAACAAGACCACCTCTCCAACCCTCGCCTCCTCCTCCTCATCGATAATGGCGAGGCTGTTGAGGATATGTCTGATGATAACCAGCTTATGGCTAATCAGTTACCCGCGTAAAATACCCCATCCGGACCGAATGGAATACACCACCTCGTACCAATTCATAATTAAATGGACGCCAGTGGCATACCACCTCCAAACCGCCAAACGTCCGGGATCTACCCACGAATTCTGGCATTCCGTGGGTGCGATGATACTGGTATGGACGATAATGTACTCCCCGCGGGTCAAAAAGTTCCTATGTCACAGTGTGATTCAATATTTCGGAAAGATCAGTTTCGCGTTATATATAATGCACGCGCACGTGCACCACAGCGTCGGGTACGCCGTTGTTTTGAACGGGCTGAAGAGGGCGGGGATATGGGTGTTTGATGAAAAGACGGAGAAGTGGGGGTTGTTTAAGGTTTTGAAGGGGCCGGAGGGGGAGGCGGTTAAGGCTGCGATGGATGGGAGGTGGGGGGTTGTTATCGTGGCGGGGTTTTTGGGGGTGACTTTTCCCGTGACGGTTTGGTGGGCGGATTTGTTTTGGAGGGGGATTGATGCGCAGAGTGTGAGGTTTTTGAGGTGGGTTGAGGGGAATATTAGAAGGTGATTTTTACATCAATTATTTTGTGTAAGATATGGTGATGTGGATTGATTTAGCACTGTGCATCTGTAGTATTGTATAGCTATGGCGTTATTGGGGTTTTATATTGTTTTATTATCAAATGTTCATTAGAATAGCATGAGAGTGTGTAAAATAGGGTAGGATGGTATATTTGTTATATACCAGCCTGAGGAGAATAGATATAACGAACATATATTGTATTCACAACAGCTTTCTTATTGCAATTAATAGCTACTTGAGTAGTTACAAGATATCATATAGATCCTGTATTCTGGGTACTAGGCTGTCATATTAGATATGCTTGCATCCTAGTTTAGGCTGCAAAGTTAATCTGTAAAACGAGCCGCTAGAGATATGTAATATAAGACGCATAATCGGTATTCGGATTTGAAGTTACAGCTATTATTGTGATTCGTAGTTCGGTGACAATAACTTGAGACAGCTTATGAAATGCTATTCACCACCTGTCCAAGATAATTCCATCCCTTCCGACTAGGGATAATATTAGGTTTGGTCGGCCCCCCAAAGTAACCATCGTATGGTCGTTCGTGTAAGCCAGATCTCCTTTTTGTCAAAGTAGAACAACTTGCTTAATTGCTTGATTTTTCATCGAGAACCGGATTCGATCTCTCTCTTATATGTACAGGATTCTCTATTGAGAACAGAGATTTCACGGTCGTGAGCTCTCCCATAATTGGGGTTTCACTACCGCGGATACGGCCACTTACTTGTTCCAGATTCACGTGATTAGTGTACGGTCAGCCACCTTTTGGTGCCACAGTGGCTACCGTACTTTGTGGGAAATAATGCAACAAAGCCGCTTTAGTTTTGTGTTGCGGCTCAACTTGCGCTGCGCCCAAAAAAAAAAAAAAAAAAAACGCGTTTCCTTTGTTCGCCAGGCGCTTTCAAACAACTTTCCCAACCTCATCTTCCTTTCACTTCCATCTTCCATCTCTTCCACCTCCATCGCTCTCTCTCCTTCCTCCATTCCTTTTCCACCATCTCAACCAGACAAATCGCACAACCACGAAGGAAACCCAAAAAATGACATCTCAATCACCCCCTCCCAACCGTGGGCGCTCCTACTCTCGCTCTCGCTCTCCCCGTCCAACAGCCGGAGCCGAAAGAGGTGGTCCGCCACCAGCACGCGAATACTCCCGTTCTCGCTCCCGCTCTCGTTCTCCCCTCCCTCGAGGCGGCGATAACAGTAACAACAATAACAACTACAACTCAACCCGTCCTGTCGGCGGTCGTTCACCATCCTACCCTCGTTCCCGATCTCGCTCACCCCGTCGCTCCCGTTCCTACTCCCGATCTCGCAGTCCTCCTCGAAATACAGGTAGCAACAGTGGGAATAACTACGGTAACGCCGTTGGCGGTGGTGGCGGTGGCGTTGGTGGGAGTCCTCGTCGGAATAACCGCGGTGGTGGTGGTGGTGTTGGGCGCGGAAGAAGCTATTCTAGGAGTATGAGTCGCAGTCGCAGCAGAAGCTATTCACGCAGTAGGAGCCGCAGTCCGTATAACCGACGCGGAGGACAGGGTGGACAGGGAGGTAGTGGAGGACAGCAAGGCGGTGGGAGGCTCACCTCTCGAAGTTACAGTAGGAGTTTGAGTCCCGCTGGACCGTTAGGGTTGCCCGGTGGTAAAAGCTCAAAGGTTCGTTTCATACTTTTCAAACACAAATCTTCTCTTTTTAAATATCAGGTTGAAATTGCTAAATGGAGCGACATGCTAACGAGATGAGATTTCAGATTGTCATTGAGAAATTGACGAAAAACATCACAATCCCACACATCACCGAAATATTCGGCGTCTACGGCTCAATCAAGGATATTGACATGCCTATGAACCGCACATTCAACACCAACCGCGGCGTCGCGTACATCATCTTCAACTCTCCACAATCGGCGCAGGATGCGATCGCACATATGCACGAAGGTCAGATCGATGGCAGTGTTGTTGCTGTATCGTTGGTTATCCCTAAGCGACCGGTTGGTGGGTATAGAGCTAGCGGGAGAGAAGGCGGGGGAGGAGGAGGAGGAGGAGGAGGAGCTAGCGGAAGGAGAGGGCAGAGGGGCGGCGGCGGAAGGGCTAGGAGTAGGAGTCCCAGACGTGGTGGGGATAGTTATCGACCTACCGGGGGTGGAGGTGGAGGTGGAACCGGTGGTGGCGCAGGAGGAAGAAGAAGGAGTCCTAGTTATAGCAGCTACGGAAGCCGGAGCAGAAGCCGTAGCAGGTCGAGGAGCAGAAGCAGGCCGAGGAGCAGGAGCAGATCGGATAGTAGGAGTCCATCGAGGAGCAGGAGTTATTCTAGTTCGCCGAGGAATGAGATACTATCGAATTGGGCTTGGTTTTTCTTGTAACGATGAACGTGGTGGAATAGTGCTCCTTTGTTTTTTTTTTTTTTTTTTGAATTACTTGCTGTATTATTATACTTTTTTTTCTAGTACGGGAATGTCGGTTGCACGAGATATCTAACCCTTCAGCTAAATAGAATAAAATATCTATTATATATTTTAACTTCTAGCCAGTATTATAAATCTGTTAGTTTTGTCCTCAAGATCCTCAAGTTAGGTGAATTTGTGGAACCTCATCATCGAGAAGGGATGGCGGCATGAAGTATTTAGTATCATGCAAGTTTGACGAAATGGTTACACGAATATATGTTGCACGATCAGTACAGACTTCGGCATCCTCGTTCGTCAAGTATTAGGCTTGCCACGTCGCCGGTGTGACCGTGATATATATATATTATGATTTTATATCAGCGAGCAATCTCTCATCTCCATCAATCTACCCATCTCGAGTGTCGTAACGTTGCTCTCATAATCAGATACCAAAGCACACCCCACTACCCTCTTCGAATCTTCACTCGATCGATTAATTCAATATACCAATCTACCAACCGATTCAATTCAATCTGTTTCCATAAAACATCACCAGATCGAATCAAGAAAACATGTCATACAACCTCTTCTCCAAAGACTCGTCCTCCTCCTCGTCATCATCCTGCGAGATGGAACAGAAAAAAGTATCTCCAACTACTACCGGGAATGGTAAACTCGAAAATATACCACTGGCACGTACACCGCTCCATGGGAGTAAAGAGAGGTGGGTATTACAGCCTGTTGAGGTTAGTGATCAGGGAGAGGGGGATATGTTTGCGTATGTATATTATACTATTATTTTACTCATTTGCTCAGTCGTTTTGAGGTTTGAGGGATTTGGTCTGACTTTTGTGTGATATTCAATTTGGGGATGTTGTATTTAGGTTTAAGGTTATTGTAGAGAAGTGAGGGTTCATATGGTGATGGACATATGGGTGCCGGATAGGGTTGAGGGGCATGTGATATCGGTATTGGAAGATGGTCGGGTTGAATACAATCTGTTATGTTAATTTGAGAATGTTATTATTAATTGAATGGACTGATGTTATTCTTAACATTAACGCGAAATAAGTAGAACTGCGCTTTTCCCGTAGATTGATAGTTATATGTTCTATAAGGCATATTCTAAAAAGGACTTCTCGTATAAGATGTTTGCGATACGTTGTAGCGAGTCTGAGTTATGTGCGTATGTGAAGCTGATTTTTATAAGAAATCAGGCCTAGGATATATTGTGAGGTTGTGAGGTTCACGTATTCGTACTATAAAGGACTTGTTGCATTTTAGAGTGTCCAGTCGTCAACATTGCACCGTTAGAGAGTTGCAATTGGAGTCACTTTGAAAGTGATTAAAAACTGTATAGCTGGCAGCTATAACCGAATGAATTCTGTTCGATATTGGGTATAAAATCTGCAGAACCTTGGATACCAGATATTTACATATCTAATAAAACGGCTTTCTGGACCTACCTTTCGAGTGTAGAATATTTCCAACAGAATTGACTGTCCTGTCCCAACAAACTTTGTGACTTCAATCGAACGCGACTAGTCTCGAAACTAGCTAGCGTCGGTGCGATGCCAGTAGAACCTTGATATACCACCAATCACATTTATTAACCACCCCACTAATTAATTACTCAATCTAGTCACATTTCACATTTGAATGTGAAGCCAAAGTCCCCGCTTTCGTTCGCGTTTTTCAATCTCCTCACACGCGTCCAAACCTTATAGATACTTGAAGTTTCGAGATAAAAATATTGCAAATTCTTCACTCAAACAGTCATCCTCTACTAGAGTATACCTCGATCGTAGCCTCATTCCCAGCCCTAGTGGTATTCAATCGATTAAAAATCATCCACAATGTCTCTCAACCCGAACCAAGCTACCCGTCGGCAATTCTCAGAGTCCATGCTCGCCGCTCAACCCGACAGCTCCGCGACAGAAAAATACACCACCCTCTTCAGGGCAACTCAACACCTCCTCTCCCTTCTCGCCAACCACCCAGGCATGGTCGAAACCGGCAACGCCTCCCAGCCCTTCATGCAGCCCGCAAACTCCAAGAATCGCATCTACGCAATGTGGGACTTTGTCGGCCGCACAATGGGGATGATAACTAGCGTAAAATCGCCGTCTGATCCATCCCGTGACAGGATGTGGGTTGATGCGCTGGGCAGAAGTCAGATGGCGAACATGTTGATTCAAGATCAGGATATGGGGGATCAGATGCATCAAGCTTCTTGGGGGGCTGGATTTGATAGACAGTGGGAATTTGGGGATGAGGTTAAAGCTGCCGCTGCTGCCGTTTCCGCCGCCGCCTCTTCGTAAAATGTATTGTTTCTTGGGGAGGTAAAATGTGGGCCGGTGTCACACAAACTTGATAAAGCAATTCGATTCCCGCGCTGAATTCTCGCTTCAAATCGGCTTCTGTTAGTTTAAAAAGTCGAGATTTCAAACCTCGAATGTTCGAACGGGATGGTGGTGGCCATGGCATAGCTGCACTCCGGATATTTCTCAGGGGATTCGTTCCCATGCGTTTGTGCATCAGAATCTTAATTTTTTGTGTAATAGTTTATTGATACAGTTATCTTTGATTGGAGACTACAGCAACTTTATTCAAATATTGAGAAGTACGATACATGCAATCTAACCTTGGCTTGGATCTTCGAATTTGAATTTCGCCACTAATGTGCCAACTATCTCAGCACTAGCGTAAACGTAACTATAAAAGAATAAAACGCTAGTTGCCTCTGTCCTTAAAATTTGTGCTCCGTTAAAGAGCCAATCTTTATCCAAAAACCCCCAATATTTCAAATTTTGCTCTAAAAATCAATCAACAAGTCTCCATTCTCAGCACTGGGTTTATAAGAGGGCATCGGCTTGGCTAATGTGATGGGGACCGCTTTGTTAACCTTTGGCGGTATCACGATATTCGTATTGAGATTTGGATAATCAATTCCCTTTAACGTAGCCAACGGACTTTTGCTATACGTATTCTCCGGAGGTTCCTTCACTGACAACAGTTGCATATTCTCTTTCGCGTTCAAGGCGTCAATGGCGCGATCGATAGAGATTGCATCCCAAGGAAAAGTAACAGATGGTGTTTTCGTCTCTTTGACGGTCTCGATAAGACTGGCACCCCCTGGGCAATACTCGATCAAATGCTTATCAGGATCCCAAACGCATATATCTGGAAGTTTCCCAGATTCTTCGAGGGCGGGCTTGTTCCATTGGTCCACCAAATATGATTTGCTCTGTGGTGGGAAGGAAGTCTGAGTTCTGGTGGGTTCGTGCTGAGGAAGCGATGCAGTCTTGACATTTAGAATCCCCTTTAGAGTCTCTTGGTCTAGTAGAAACTCTTGTTGGACTTCTCTCTCTTTCTGACGATACTTTTGACTGACTTCTTCCTCTTCTTGAGTTAATTTTTCCCGTGCTTCTGCGATCCGAGACAGGGTGTTGCGAAGAGGAATTTGAATGTCTTCGAGCTTCTTCTTAAGATCCGCTGCAAGGATTGAAGAATAGTTATTCAAAATTGTCTGCTTGGTGGCGCATTTCGGAATTTCAAGGGCGTCGATAAACTCCAAAACGCTAGCAAGAAGTACGTATAGCTCCGAAGTGCTGGCGTGTTGACGTCCAAATACTAAATCGTGAACTTGACCGACGGAATAAAGCAAGTTGGGGTTCAAAGTACTGAGATATAAGAGCTTGCGTTGAGTTTCGGGATAATCAGAGTACGAGTATGGCTCGCTGATAGCATCTTGCAGCATCGAAATCCATTGACCGAGTGAACTTGAAGCTGGATACTCATAGGCTTGTAGGTGGAGCTTCTCGGGCAGATACTTCTTTGTGAATTCATATATAGCGGTTTTCGAAATTCGCTGTGTCTCTTTGAGAATAGTTCTCAGTGTCGGATAGGGGAAGTAGATCCCATATGGATCAATAATGGAGACTTCGTTATGTGGTTCGAAATTTGTCACGCTGTATTCGCCATCGTCCATCAGAGAACTATCTCTGGTAGAAGGAGTTCGCGGTCGTGCGTTCGGCTTCAAAAAATCCATTGGTGCTTGAGTATTTCTTATAGGAAATTTTCCAACACTAAGGTCCTTTGGCGGATCGTTTCTATTGCTGGCCCTGCTGCTGGGTCTCAGGTGAGGATCATATTGGGCAACTGGTACATCGGATGCATCTTCATGCGAAAGCCAAGGCCATTTTTCTTCAATAACTTCTCTATTCGAGCTGTAAACTCGTTGAGCGTGCATCTTAGTGACTGCATTCACGAGGCTGTCAATTTTGTAGGACTTCAGAAGGATGGGAAGTTCTTTGACATGGCGAGTTAGAATATGATGGGCGGTGCTACCGCTGAGACGTGTGATAGCTTTGAAAAGACTTTGAGCAAAGATGTCTTGGGTCGCGACGTATACCAGTCGCTCCAACTTTTGCTGCTGAGCCGTGTCCATGCGATTGTGGTTGGCCTCCGAGATGCCACTAGATCCGACGGTGGAAGAGTGAGTGTATCTATAAGAATGGGTGGATCGATCAGAGCCGGCGCCTTTGATTGTAGAACATGAGCCATCATCGGATGTGTCGTCTGTTACGGAATCTTCTTCGCTGTTCTCCTCTTTTTCAGACTCCGGATGCTTCCATATATTCGCTACATGATTCACTGAGATAGGTTGTGAGATATCTGGGACGACAAGAGGAGGATGAGTGGTGGTTGGAGTGAAGACAGGAGCAGAGGGATCTAGAGTCAATCTTGTCCCTAAAAAAGTTGGCATCATATATAATGTGTGTTTCAGCTGAGACGTAATCTGGTTTTTCAATTAATAAGAGTTTATATCTAGTACGGAGGCCGGCGAGGTTGTTGATAGAGCTTTGGGAGATATGGAACTGAGATGCTTCAGAAATTTGAGGCGAACGTCTTGCGGATGGAGAGTTGATGAAGTTTTCCAAAAGATAACCTTAATGAATGAAAAGAGAAATAGTAACCTAGGAGAGCCGGCCAAAACATGGGAAGATTCTAGCAGTCATGAGGAAATGCCATGGAGATGGACTTGTACACCCAGTCCCCAGAGGCTCCCATAAGGAATATTGATTAAATGTTGAAATGTATAATGCAACAATGCGATGTTATACAATAAGGCTTGTCGATTGGCCCACTCTACCACCCTCCTTTTCATAGCAAAGACCCGCTATACCAGTAAGTATATATATCTTTCTTTTGCATTTTGGATTTTCGATCTTTTTTTGCAATTTGAAATATGCTATCTACAAAGGAAAGCATAGAAAGATGGTAAGATTTCATCTAACTACCAGCTAAGCATCAAATCAATTGCCTTTTTCGTTTCCGCCACCGCCGTCAGCTGTTCCTGCAGCTTCTCAGTGTGGTTGTCTAGTTGTTTGAACACAGTTGCGAAGGCTCTCTCTTTCAACCCATCCCATGCATTGTTGCTCCTATAGTCTCGAAGAATTTTCATCTGAGCGGAGAGGTTGTACATCAATTGTGCGAAATCCCAAGGGTTCAACGGCGTAACCCTGGTTGTTGCGTCTTCAATGTTCTGAAAGACCGGAAAGCATAATTTGTTACAAATTGGACCTCCAACAGCCTTGATTACCTGCTCATACTCCGCCATAGGAATATTTGTAGCCTCCAGGAATCCGATCTGTAGTAGAAAGGTTTCATTCGTAGAATTAACGTAATTGAAGAGGATGTTTTTGACCTCAGTTTGCGCTTCGGCGAGAATTTGGCGTTCGGCCTCAAAGGGCAGGATCACGCTCTCGACGACTGCTGGGCCGGAGATCTCTTCGTCGTTTTCGAATTCGTTCGAGCTGTCGCCAGGTATGCTCATCGACACGCTCTCGCTCTCGCTTTTCACCGCCTTAGCCGTCGTAACGACAGC
Source organism: Dactylellina drechsleri (assembly GCA_036971345.1). Classification (NCBI taxonomy): domain Eukaryota; kingdom Fungi; phylum Ascomycota; class Orbiliomycetes; order Orbiliales; family Orbiliaceae; genus Dactylellina; species Dactylellina drechsleri. The sequence continues at coordinate 2,022,129 of JAJTUB010000001.1, forward strand.
TAGGTTTTGTTCCGTAGCCTTTTCGTCGGTGAACCATGGATCCTTTTTATGGAGGTTATATTTCATATCTGGCTCCGTGCAGCCTATATTTGCCACAGGAACTCCTTGAAGGGCGGGAGAGGGTGAAATTTGAGAGGGGGCAGGTGCTGTCTTGACCACCGCTAGCGGCCCACCCCAAGCGCCTACGAATTTTCTGTTTTCGTAGTCCCGCGGTTGTCGTGTGCTGACCTCACCGAGGCCCCCACGTTTCCCAGGACCTCGAATCGCCGAGCTACGAGGAGTAACCCTCGATTGCTGGGGATGCGAAGCACCCAGGAGCGGTGAAGACCCTGGCTTCCCAGCTGCGGGTGTCGAGGCCTTCTTCTTGATTCCAGCCGCTGTTGGTTTAAAAACCGAGAGTCCCTTCGACTCTTTGGTCGGTATCGTCGGCCGCATCGTCGCCTTCGTGGTACTAGCGGAAGACTTGGCGGGCTGCACCGGCTTAGAGCTGGCCGCCCAGACTGACTTGTCCAAGTCCTCCGTTTTCACACACTGGAAGTAACGATTATATTGTTAGCAATTGCATTTGCTTTGACAGGTTTCCAGAATAATCATCACTGACCTCAACCACCTGTGAGACCTCACGAGGTAGCGAGTTGGCACCATCCGTTGGGGGAGACTTCTTCTCAACCCCAGACATCGCCGCGTCGACGTCCCGCTTCTCCAGGAACTTGCCCGGATTAGCGATCTTCGGGAAGACCGACTCGAACGGCGTGTTTTTGAAGAAGGCTCGTGCCTTCAACAAATCTCGGATGGCACAAAGGACATTTTTGATGCCCTTGGCCTCGACGAGCTTGGTGGCGGGACTGGTGGGGTCGTCCTCGCTCGTAATGAGCTTGGTGACCACTCGCGCAATGGCGGTGAGATTGTCTGGTTTGCCGCCCCAGTTGCGGAATGACCGCTTAAATACGCAGTATGTGCGGTAGTCGAGCTCCACTGCCGCAACAATGGTAGCCGACCGCGTTTTGTTTCACGCGATCGCTGTTTGTGTGGCATTGTGGTGCTGTAAGATGTATCAAATAAGCATAGGAACAATGATAATTTATATATTAAAGGAAGAGTTGGAAGGACAATAGGAGAAAGAATGTTTGATTGGGCTGGTCGTAAGGGATCGAGAAGAACGAATGAAGGGGAGGATTAATGAAGGGAAGGATGAATAAAGAGAAGGATGAATCAAGGGAAGGATGAATGAAAAGAAAGTTGAATGAAAAGAAGGTTGAATGAAGGGAAAGGATGGATAGAAGTATAGACTTACTTTGATATGTGGGAGGGAACATGTACTACAACTTTGCTTATCGGGGAGCGAGCTTTAGTCGTGCTGCGCGGCTGGTTTACGAGACAAAGCTTTAGCGTGTCGAAGTCTGAAGTGCAAGTTTGTGGAGAAGAGAGAAAGAGAGAGAGAGAAAGCAAAGGAAGAGGGGGTGGGGGAGGACCTTATATGGTTTCCTCAGAGCAGACCACTCGTGCACGAGGGAATCTCACATTCGAGCGATCTTCACCTACACACTTTGTCAATTATTTATTCCCTCGAAGAGTCACAAATTGAATAGTGTATAGAAGTTGATGTTGAGCATATTACTAATTGAAGAGAAAATTGTATTAGCATTCGGCAGTCAATATTATGCAATTGCAACGTCCAGATAAGGATATCCCATATGGACTTACAAAGTAGCGAAGGTCGATATATTTTGATATCACGATAAGTTTATTAATTATTCTCTATCATAGCATCGTAGCTTAGCTCTTAAAATATCGGAATTAGGCCTTATTTTAATAAACTAGCTACACATATGCACACTTTCGTGAAATCATATCGCCAAAGCCATAATCTTTCAATTTTGTGAGGCTATTGAGAGATATATTTTGGAGGTGAAGCACGAAGGCTTGTGCAAAATAACACACGGCAATGCGTTGAACTCGACGACGAATTTGTGGTGCTTTGTGCAACATGGATGCATTACCCCTGCCGCATCCTCATGAACAGGGTAATTGGGACAACAACCGCCATTGACCAAAGACACGAAGAACGATACTAGTATTTCATATTAAGAAAATCTAATCGATCCTAAATTGTGATCTCCGAGCAGGGATTGACTATCAAGTAAATTTTCTTCAACAAGAAGATTGCGCTATTGAGCGCTGGCGGCTCTGAAGTTGTTATTAATTATAGCTTTACTGCGTCCAAAAATGATTTGAACAAGCCAAGGTGACCATGCAGGATATATCAAGATATAGATATTCCATATTGATCGATCTCTAAAGATTTCATCCTTCTTTCGTTACAATGAGACCAGAACCAAAGCACAAATCGACGACGACGCGAATTGTCTTGGCCGCCAATATTGGCCAATGCAATGCTGTCATATCATGCCAAGAGAATACGTTCAACAACTCCGAAGAAAGTGCTGCGGATGATATCATTTCTGCATATGCTAATACCACTCAACTTCGGATTTGGATAAAATATTTGAAATTGACGCTGCTCTATTCTTTCAAGGGAATAAGTACTAAGGTGCAGAAGCTAAGTATGCCCTATGACGGACACCCTCCCTGGTTTGGAGGAAATTTAAGCATAGCCGAAGATCGTGATCGATCTATCTCGCGCAACATTGCCGCTAGCTAGTTTCTTGGATACGGGCAAATTAACCTATACAAGGATACCACCCGCAGATGTCCTGCTAGTTTGCTGCATCAAGTCCCTTTCGCAATATTTTCGCCTCTGGATTACAAAATAAGCTCTAGCTCCAGCTTCGATATATGCAAAACTGCGCGATGTAATGATTGCTTTTCAAGATGCGAATCGATAGGATTTAAATTAGTCTTCCCTCCCCAGTCTCTCTTGTCCCAAGATCTTTTCGTACTATTTACCGTAGGCTAGTTAGTAGCTTGAACCGATTTCAAAGCGACCATGCATTTCTTTACCTACACGCTTCTTTTATATATGTTAGTAGCGAAAAGTGTGGTTGGCGCCAGCAGCTGTCCTACTTTCCCGGTTGTTGATCTTGTAAGTCGCACAATACATATCTCTGTTCTTTCTCGAGTTCCGAATTATTTGAGCTTTAATTAGCATAAAAAACCAATCCGTTATACATATACCTAGGGGTATGCTCGACACGCGCCAACTCTGGTGAATCAGACGATACTCTATAATATCTCATGCGACATATGCGAATATAAGATTTGACCAACCTCCCATGGGAGAGTTAAGATTTAGAGCTCCCAAGCTACCCCCGCCAAATCGTCTACCATTCAAAACGGCAGCTACCCACGAAATTCCACATATTGCTTGATATCGATACCACCTGATCTTCCAATTGCGCAAGGAACCAACGGAACTTCTTGGGGAAGTGAGGACTGTTTGTTCCTTACGGTGAAAGTCCCAGAAGGCCTCGCAGGGCAGAAGGTTCCAGTCTTACATTGACTCTATGGTGGCGGTGTATGTCCTTATAACGTCCTCGAATATTGTAATTATTATATGAGCTAATTTTTTTAGTACTTGTTCGGGGGTAGTAACGACTGGGCAGGCAACCCCGCAGGCCTTTTCGAAGAAATGGATCCAAATGAAAAGTTCATCACCGTTAGTTCCAACTACCGCCTAGGATCGCTCGGCTGGATTTCTTCGGAGGGTGTTGACATGACACCTAACGCTGGTCTTTGGGACGCTCTTGTTGCCCTCGAGTGGACAAAAGAGTACATAAGTTACTTTGGAGGTGACCCCGACCGTATCACGACCATTGGAGAAAGCGCTGGAGGAGGCATCATTCAGCATCTACTCGCATTACGGGGCGGTAATGGCACTGCCATTCAATCAAGCGATAATCACATCGCCAGGATACCGGCCGCATGCCAATCGCTCTGCAGCCATGACAGACCTTTACAACGATTTCCTTCATGCCACCAATTGCTCCGACATAAAATGTCTTCGAAAACTGCCTTCAAGTGCCGTGGCAAAAGCCAATCAACAGTTGATATTTGATATACCAGCCCGGAACGGCTTTCTTGGACCTGGTATTGGATTCGGACCTATTATCGATGGAGATTTGGTAACGGCGCTACCAGAGCAGTTGCTCGAAGAAGGAAAATATCATAAAGCTGTTCAGAAAGTCTTAACAGCGAATATGGCCGCCGATGGACTAGGAGCTACTTCATGTAAGTATAGCGAAACCTAAGGCAGTATCGAAGTCAATATATATTAATCCGTATGCGATCTAGCCGATGCAACGACATGGAAAGAGTTCTTACCTATCTGGATGACCAATCCGAGTGCGAAAACGATTTCAATAGTCAATGCTACTTGGCCAAACACCACCGGCCTCGCCCTCCAAACATTCGCTCAAGATGCAATATATGCTTGTCATGCGTGGAGGACCGCAAAGGTCTGGGGCTCGAACGCTTACCGCTACAGCATGTCAATCCCACCAGCAACTCACGGACAACATCAATTTTACTATCTATACGTCAATGGTACTTACGAGGAAACATCGGTCGAATATCCAAATATCGCTCGACAGTTACAGGGATATTTCAGGCGGTTCATTCTTCAAGGTTATACTGGAGGGGGTTGAACCTGCGTGTGAAGCTAAGGGTAATGGAAAGACGCCTACGCCGACACCGACGCCACAGCACTGGCCTGCGTATGGGAGTATGGGGCGTTGGATGAATGTAGCCAATGATACTTTTGTTCTAATGTATGGCGAGGAAGACCAAGAGAAACGTTGCGAGGTTCTCTTAGATTTAATCAATGATCCTGCTAATGGATTTTAATGCGAACTCGAGCGAGTATCATGTTCATGCACAAATTGGATTTCTTTATTATGGGTTCGTAGAAATAATTAAACAGCTATTATATTAGGAATTCCATAGTATTGGGCTTGCTTTTGATAATACATCTAATTGACTTTAAAATGCTTCCTAAACATCCATTGCTTTATCACAATTGGAGCACGAGATCAAAATACAAATGTTATGAGCCTCCAAGCATCCGCAAGCAAAATATTAAGGAAAGTAATCCTGCAGAACTCAAAAAAAGCTACCAAAAAGAGATGACCTAATTAGGATCCGTGATATCATCTGTGTTCTGGTCCGTAAGTTCCAACCAACCCATCCTGCCGATGATATTGCGGGCCGGTGTATTCTTAGTAGCCTCGATCAAAGTAGACCCTGAAATGGAAGAAATTTCATCCTCCTTGTTGAAGAAGCGAAGGATCTGAGTGTATTTTTCAAAGGTGTATCTAGCCTTAACGAGATCATCGGCTTCAGCTAACGCCTCTCGCTCATGCTTGTTGATCTCAGCAAACTTGGCTGCACGTCTAGGACCGTTGCGCTCCCTCTGTGCATCTTTGCGAGCTTTGGCGAATGTTTGTTTGATAACATAGGCACCCGTTGAGCGTTGCTTTTCCAAATCTGTGGTCAAACTTTCAAACACCAACCTGACGACATCTCTGAATTGGTCAAGCTTTTTGGTGCGAGATGACTTGAGAGCTTTGGCGATGGAGTGACAGAGGTCGATGTATTGATAAAAGTGTCGGAGTTTGATCGAATCGGAAGTGTGTTTCTGAGCGTTGAGTTTGAGTAGTGGATAGACGAGCGTCTCGAGTGAAGGGCGGGGATTAGCGCTGTCGAGAATGCCACCAAGAATGGCACCCTTAGGAAGTTCTTCGCTATGACAGATCAAGATTGCCCAGTAGCGAAGAGAAGCTAGGTCTGCATTGTGAACTCGCTCGTTGTAAAGAAGATCGAAGTCGTATTGACACATGAACTCAAAGCAAGTCATTTGCATGATCCATTCCAAACGGTTGAAGAGACAGGCTTGAGTGGGTTCAGGGAGTATGGTAGCATACTTTGGGGCAGTGTTTTCTTCCCTCGGCGCGGTGGATCGAGGTGTATCTCTCTCATCTGGTGGAATGTTTTCATTGATAACAGTTGGAAGCTGAACGGTGGAGACAAATGTAAGCGGTTTAGCGTCTCGCCCAAGTTTGCTGTCCTTCGGAAGCTGAATCTTCTCTTCGACCAAATTAGACCCATACGGTCTTCGACCTGGCTCAAATTTGTCAGGCGGGATCATGTAATCTTCGTCAGCGCAATCATAGTCAGGGTCTTCGTAATGTGGGTTGTCTAAGTCGAGCTGAGGATATAGATTGAATGCAACTTCCTCGTTTTTGAAAATATGTTGTTCCATAAGTTGCAGGCATTGACGGATGATATCAACTTGGCGGCGGTGATTGAGAAGGTCTTCGATGCGCCTGCTCTTGTGTTTGGAGCGTAGGAGGATCATCTGGATCCTGGCATAGCTGGGAGCGCCACGGTATCCGCCGAGATATGGTTTCATGGCGCCATAAACCTGGTAGACAAAGCCACGAGGCTTTTTCCTGCTCCGTACAAATGAAGTCGTGATTTCCTCGATATCCATAGTTATCTATGACTAATGATTTAAGATTGAAGCGACACTGGTCGAGGTCGAGGCGAAAGGATGGATGATGGAATATTTAGATTCCTGGACTTTTAAGCATCAAACTCTAAGAGAATTTCCGCACCTTGATTTAAGAGAAAGAGCACAACGCTATAGATGACTCTACAAGTATGAGAATGAACGTTGCTTGAGCGGGCGCCAGAAGCGCCAGACCATAAAACTGTCACCAAATCGCGGTGTACTCCTGAATTAAATACATAATAACTGATCTGATTGGATTGGTAGACATTTTTGTATCTTAGGGTGTTAGTTAAGCGCATTCCACATCATACTGAAAAGGTTGACATTAATTGGTAATCGAATTTCACGAAGAATTTTGAGGTAAAAAGGTCCCATTTATCAGAAGATGTCATAGATATGCTCAAAAACAATTTCAATTGTAGGAAAAGACACATCAGTGACGGCCTCAAAGTCGAGACTGAAAATAGAAGAACTTGCGAGTGTGCTGAGCGCAAATCCGAGTATTCAGTTTGTTAGAAAGCTTATCACTCTAAGAGTTTAAGAATGCTAAAGTATTATTCCCAATAAAACCAGAAAATATTTTATACTTGATCATTCAGGTTGGAGACGTTACAACATCAAAACAGGATATTCGTGTTTTGGAAAACGTTGGATTTTGTGCGTTGCGATAATATGACCAATCACAGCTGACTTTGGAACTCCGGCGGGCCGATATTCCGTCCTGCGAGATCTTCCGACCGGAAAGCTTTCGAGACAAAGAGGTTTACGATTCGGAAAGACCTTAAAGGAGCGAATCTTAAGATATCTTGCAGGTGGTGGATCAGGACAGAAGTGGTGTAGCTCTACCACGGATGAATGTCGGCACCTGGTTTCAATCTCCCTGAGCGCTCCCAGATTAGAACTGGTTCCTGATGCCGCCTCGATCTGGATGAACAGGTAAGCTTGAATAAGACAGCTGTTGAGCTTAGGCTATTTAGACCGCCTTCTGCATCTGTCTGTCGTATGCATCTGCTCTGCTGTCTTTTTTCGCGCATTTCGTGTTGAATATTTCGACAATTGTTTTCTAAGCACGGAACTGCCAACTTCTCCAAAATATTTTCAAAATTCTCTCGAATAACTAACCATGCCTACACAGCAAATTTTCGTCGGTGGATATGATCACGCTATCGATAGCTTCATCTTTGATGAGGCGGCGGGCACTTTAATCAAAACCCATACAACTCTCGAAAGCAGCCCTGGACCTTCATGGCAACACCTCGTTCCCGAGCACCGACTGCTATTTTCAGGTTGTGAAGGCCCCGAGGGAGGTATCGGATATCTGGATTCATACAAGATCGGTGACGATGGCAGTTTGACCAAAGTAGACCGTCAAGAATGTGTTCAGGGATGTGTGAGCATGGATATGGGAAAGAATGGCTTTCTGGTGACGGCGAGCTAGTATGAATGCATTCTACTCAAAGCTAGCAACTTGACTGTCCTCTTTGTTAATTTAGGTTCTATTCAGTGACGCATCTGGAGTTAATACCTATTACACCAAGGAAACTGGCGAAATCATTCCTCTACAAAAGCTTTTGTTCGAGCTTCCGGACGGCCAAGCTGGTCATCCTGATATCGACCCCGTTCGTCAGGATGCCGCTCACCCTCACGAAGCTCGCATAGATCCTACCGGACAATTTCTCCTTATTCCAGATCTCGGTTCCGACTATCTTCGAATCTTTAAAATCACGTACGGTCAGAAGGGAGAAGATTCAAGGATAGACGAAGTTGAGCCGTTAAAATGCACCACGAGAGCTGGACCCAGACACTGTTATTTTGACAGAACTGGCAAGTTTATGTATCTTGTCGAGGAATTGGCTAGCATGGTGAGGGTTTACCAGGTGGAATATACTGGACCGCGTGGTATCGACTTCACACCGGTTCAGCGGATAAGCAGCCTTGGACTAGGTAAAGGACCAGCGGATACGAGAGTGCAGAAGCTAAAAGCCGCCGAAGTAGCAATTAGCGTGAGTGGTATATATTGTTAGGGAGGCTAGACTTTTGCTGACGTAAATAACATAGCCTTGTGACAAGCATCTCTACATCTCAAATCGTTACGATAGATCTATGCCTGACGGAACGGATTCTATTGCCCATTTCTTGATCAATACCGACGATGGGACCTTGACCTTTGTGGAGCTTACGAGCGCTGGGGGGATCAACCCTCGACATATCCGTCTGAGTCCCGATGGTAGCTGGCTCTGCATAGCCACACAGGATACCAACAAAGTCGCGATGTTCAAGAGGGATCTGGAGACAGGAACCATCTTGGATGAAGTTATTGCGGAGGGGCAGAGCGGACAACCCGTTTGTATTACATGGTAGACGTCCCTATGCTAGATGAGGCTCTTGGTCTAGTATATAAAGTATATAAGCATATACACGGCACGATACATATAACATTTCACTATAAATATTAGATAGACTTTCTAAATATACACAATTGCGACTGAGACCACACAATCGAAAATATTTCCATTAAAATAAAACTTAAGTAAAAAGCCTATATCGCTAGCAATTAGAAAGAGGGCAAGATGCAGGTCTCGTATTGCCTGTTGCCTGTTATCGATAAAGTTCATCCCACCAAAAGGCTTGGCGCGCATGCCGTCGACAAAAAAAAAAAATTGGCGAGCGCGTTTCCAACCAAATTTTATATGTTTTTTTTTTTGAATACAGCGCCACTCATCGCATCATTGTCAACGTCATAACTTCATAATCCACCTCCATAGGTTGCTCCTTGGATGAGAATATATAATCCTGCAGACCTTTCGTTACCTTTGCTATAAATTGCAAGTTTCGTATCACTCAAACCCCACCAATTGGACGAATACTGCGATAATAGATCGTGGATCGTTACTATTGCAATCGAATTGTTCGGCTAGCCTGATACACTGTCATAAAATACCGAGAAAGTAGCCCAACTGTGTGACATCTGACGATACTATGTTGGGGGCCCGGCAAGCCCCTTGCAGAGTCCTCACACGGCGACCATTACTTCTGACACCTTCACCATCCTTACGTTCACAATTGCGAGTATCTTATTCAAAAAAGAGTGAGAGGGCTGCTCACAAAGCCGCTCTACAAGCCAGCATTGTGGCCCGAATAAACGATGCAACCCGTATCTACCAAGCTTTCTCCAGGACCATCACCAAAGAGCAATACGACGCATGCGAGACCGATGCTGAACGTCAGGCTTTGTTATGGAACATGCGAAGTGAGATCAGTCCGTTGCTACCAGGTCGGTCGTGGGACAAAATCTACGCTGTTGCCCGTAGGCTCGCTGAGAAGAGGTATCTTTGGGGGAAGTTCACGGAGAGGGAAATCAAGAAGAAGCTGGCCGATCCCAGCAGGTCAGCATTCAACTATGTCGATGGGATGCCAGGATCACTAAAGGCGGAGATCCTCGCACTTGCTCAACAAGATGGTACTGCTTCGAGTTTACCAGACTTAAATATCGATATGAGCGAAAGTACAACATTCGACCCCACCGAGCCTCAAATGATGATACCGGATATATCATCCGAATACATTGGTACGAAAAAGATGGAGGAGATGGAACACGAAGAGGCAATTGAGGAAGACGAGCAAGAAGTAGAAGAACCCGATGAGTCTGAAGAGTTGGTGCAATACACGGTGCCGGAGACAGATTCTCGACCCACCCCCGCAGAACCAGACCAAGAGTTGGAAGCTTCCAAAGCCGCTCTTGAACAGGTAAACAATCTCGCATACATACAAAGCCCGCTTTTATGCCGATGTGACTAACATCTACAAGATCGCTCAGGCTCCGATTCCAGACCAGAAAAAGCTCTTGGACGCAATGGGCTCGGAAGAAGCATTTACATTTGAAAGGCTTGAGAAGCTAAAAATAAAGGAAGATACACCTTCGGAAGACCTGTTGACCCTGCAAAAATTCAGCAAAGTTCTCGTCGATAATGATGTTTTACCGGATATGAAGCCGGTCTTTTACCCCAACCAAACTTCGTACGCGGTCTTGATGGAGGCTACCTCGCTTCTCGAGCAAGCCTGCTTCCAATATATCAAGAGAACCACACCGGCTGTGGTGAGATGGCCATTCTTCGACTGCCCAGAGGCTCAAGAGTACAAGAAGTGGGTGTATTTGATTCAAAAAATCTCTAAAGACCACAGAAAGACGGTCCCGTTGCCTCCCAAATTCAACGAGTTGTTAACGTACGGTCTCATGATTCGCAATGCTGCGGCTCATAGGCTCGCTATAAATGCGCCGAAGCTCAGGGAGTTGCTGAAACGGTCCCAAGAATTCGTCGATATTCTGGAAGTGCCCGAGATTTCCGCGAAATATGAACGACTCCAAGAATATGCTAAAAAGACACAAACCGAGATGGAAGAGGCGTTGGACCCTGTCGCTAAAGAAGTACGGGCGAGCCTCAAGAAAATAAAAGGCAAATACAATGAAATCAGCAAACTGGAAGTACAAATCAGACAGATTAAATTGCAAATCTCGCAAAAACTCGAGACTATCAGCAAAGAGGATGGAAAGCTGGAGGTTATCATCCAAAAGGCTGCCGAGATCAGATACGAAAAAGGCCAGGCCTTTAGCAAAGAGGATCTGCTCAATACAATAGACCCAAAACCTATCCCAATAGAACCCGAGCCGGTGGAAGAACTCGAAGAAATGCTCATGAATGAAGAAACCACTCCCTCTGAAGCCGACGCAAAATACCTAGAACGAGATGATGCTGAAGGTGGCTTGGTCTCTTATTCGACTAAAACGCTCGCGGGTATCGAAGAGGCTCCACCTGAAGAAACCATCGAATCTACAACACCAAATGAAGAAACGGGTGAATTCCCTGTGGTAATGACTTCTGAAGATACCTCAATTGTTGAACCATCAACAACAAAAGCCAACGAGAGCACGGATACACCGACCCCAATGGAGCCTACTTTTGAAGGATCCAATCTATCCAAAGACTCCGAAGTTGAAGCTACGAAGAAATCAGGATCGAAATGGTACAACCCTCTCTCATGGTTTTAATTTTACAACAGGGCGTTCAATTTTCCACCTAATACCACGGGTATATGGTGAGTATATTAATATAGCGCCCATATCCCGCTTTACGGAATTTTTCCAATATTGTCACATTTACACTGTATAATAGAATCTTGTACATATTCACCAAAGGTACGATACAACCTTGATAGAAGAGTCGATAAAGTGTATATATATCTCTCCTTGGGTTAGGAGTTGGTTTCGGTTGCTTTCATCTCATTTCGCATGACCGTCTCATGCAACGCATGCTTTGGATCGATACCGCGGATTTCCAACATTTCTAAAACAGCTCGAATACGATCATATTCCACTCTAATTTCAAAGATAATGTTAATTTATAACGCATATTACCTAATCTAATTCTCAGGCTCTCTGCTAGCCATGTGGAATTCACATCTCATATGATTTCCACGCTTTTGACAATATAGGATCCGACATTCGAACCTACCCTGCCTAGGAGACCTAGGTACAGGATAGGATATCGATCATCCAATTCAAGATGATATCGAACCCTATCGAACGACTTTTCGTCCTATGCTTTCCTTCAATAGCAGTGGAAAATGCATGCACCTACACTGTCTTTTTCGAAGAATATAACCACCCACCTCAGATCTTTCAAACCTTCAATTTCGTCGACACCGCGCCGGAAACATGCTACGACATTACAATAACTTTACCCGTCCCTGAGATCACTGCCGTAGGTGTGATAAATGGACGAGAGGTGGGTAATTTTGGCACCTTACGTCGTGCGGCCGATGCGGATAACCTTCGAGCGTTGGCGTTATACAGATACAATGGAACATCAAACGCTGAGTGCCTCGGACCACCCGATGTGATTATCCGGTTTCATGATGTAGATCACCAGAATACCCTGCAAGTAGTCGATTTAACGATTTCGTACCCTCCGTTATCGACAGATACCGCTTTTGGAAGCCAATAAATCCTGATGACGAGGATTGGGTGCCTTACATGCTACCCGAGGACGGGACGGGGTACGTTGCAATTGTTGACGGGGCGGAGGAGGCGCTGGAGTTGGTGTACTCGAAGGAAGATAACAATCCCGTCATGTCATTGGAGAGGTATCAGACTTACGATCAGGCGAGGGCGGTGTTGAGGGCGAGAAATGGCCGCGGGGATCCCGAGTTGGATCGAATGAGGCAGAGGTTACAATGGTGGACAAATCCCTATATAGATCGGCCGTCACAGTTGCCCCCACCGGTGGGTGATGGTGCTGGTGACGATTTGATACGCGATATTGCGGCGTATGATCCGGATGAGTACGACCCATTAGATTATGAGGGGCGGTTTGTGCAGCCTGGACTGGAGGAGAAGGAAGAGGAGGAGTATCCGGATCCTGGTGAGAATTGGGACGATATCGAATTTACTGATTCAGATGCTTCGAATTATTACTGGGATGAGGATAAGCAGCTATGGTAACAACGAAGCTGTGCCTGTTCTCGTTGTAGGAGAACAACTGCTCGCTGAGCCAATGGAGTTGGTTCAAATATCACCTGCCAATAGTATGCCTGTGATGAGTACGACTGATCCCGAGGGCCCTGAAATGGAGGTGGAGGAATCATGGAGTCCAGAACCCGGGATTATTAGAGGAGAGAGGGGAGATGGCTCTGCAGCAGATATATTCTCGCAGGGGGGGATAGCAGATGCTGGCGTTCAAGCATCCCTGAATGAGGTGATTGAGATGATTGATAGTGCCATCCAAGTGGATGAAGACGAGGCACCCGTTACCGGTCCTCGAAGAATTAGAATCAGACCGTCGGAGAACTACTTTCGAGAACCACCGCGTGTTCTCCCATTCTACATCCCCAAACTGCGAAGACCACAACAGCAAGCTGTACGAAGGAGACCAATCGGCGATGTGGTCCAAAATTTAGAATACATGCGAAACTCGAATCTAAACAGCGTCGAAAGCTACTTGAACTCTATCACTGGCCGAGTCCCAGAAATAGACGAAGCTATGATCGAGTTGATGAATGAGATGTCTGAAGACATGGAATACGAGTCTCCGGAATGGCAATACCTTCTAGACCGGCTACGTATGTCTCGAGACGATTTGCAACGTCGAGCGCTCAGACATAACCTTTTCGCACCGTATGTAAACCTGGAGTTCGATGACAGGTCGGCACAGTCGTTGGTCGAATTGGGCATGATGTATCAAACATGGCAAGAGCAGGAAATGGAGCTCGAGGATATTTTTCTTAATTTTGATTTGGATAATGTGCAGGCGATGGACGAAACTATTGCGAGGCAGTTAAGTCCCGATCAGGTTCGGGATTTGCCTGCTGGGTTGCTGTTGTCTTATTACCTGGCGCTAGACCCGGATCGTCTCGCTCAGCTGCGGGCTAGGCAACAGGTTCGTCGAGGGCAAGAGCTTGCGGGACGCGGAATATAGAAAGTGAAATTTGGGTGTAGAAATATCATTGGGTATAGACATTGAAGTACTTTACTTAGGTCCTTAATTATGATATCCAGTCGCATATTTTTTTCGTTTAGTGATTGTATAATCGACGTATCAATAACTATCGGAACCGGCATCAAATTGCGGACTCAAGACTGGATACTTAAGTAGCTATTAAAATAGCATACGTGGGTGGCTACGTAGAATTGTGGCTCACAAAGCTGAATTCGAGGCCCAAGGGCTAATACACTGTAAAGCGCTCGATATATGACCCAAATGATTCCTAGTTGTCTCATAACCCAAAACGCTCCTCGCGGGGGCTGGTTCTGTTAAATAAAATTTCCAGACAAATGTGCGGAATTAGACTAGGTTTGAGTTGCGTTGTTCGCGTGGTATTAACGTTATAGCTACCACGGATTCCTCAATCGTCGGTATTCGGGCAGTCCATGAAGCCGAAATGCTGGAAGCAAAGGTACCAGGTCAATGTTATTCGATCCGAGTCTTACCGCGGCACAAGATTCCCTGCACATGCTCTTTTGGCATTCTGATCTGGGGAAATGGATAAGAGTTGTGCAGACCTCTTTCCTCCTTCTTGATTTGACCCATCTACGAGCTGGAAACTTTCAGCCCCATACTCTAGAACTTAATATCGTGAGTGGAGAAGAGATAAATAGGTTGCGCTCTCTCAATTACAGCTACCAAGCTATATTTCTTTCAAATTTTGAATCAAATACTGCCGGTTCGAATCCTGAGCCAATTCAATAATCAACCGGACGTCGAAACCGACAACAACACGTTTTCCAACAATACCGCCAAAATTGCAAAATGTCGAACATTTCTCCTCCAGTCCCGGCTTCCGCGATAGTCAATTGCTCTGTGAACATGGTTCTCCTGGCGATGAATGGTAACAAAACTAGTCCCTGTTATAATGTACATGAGAGCGATTGCTAACTTCATAATCATATCAGCCTACAAGATGCTGTTCAACCCAAAGTCGGCCCTCATGGACCCTCTTTACCCTATCTTCGTCAAACTCTTCAACCTCCCCGAATTTGCAATTAAAACTACCACCAACGCCGATGGAATCGAAGAACCGGAGCTCGACATCTTTGCGTTACAACTCACCACTGTTATTGCCATACTATGCGCTCATTCCGCTGTCATCTACGCCGTAATGCTATTTCACAGACAATGGGAATTCATCTACATGATCGTGCTAACAAAAGCGATTGGTGTCGTCGCCGTTGGAGCGATGGCTTGGAAGGTGTTCCCGGAGAGAGCGAGTCCTCCTACTGCGTTATTTGTAATTTGGGATGCCCTGTGCGTTTTACATTTGTGGTTCGTGTTAGGGACTGCTAAGGGAAGCTCGAAGGGTATAGTCGCCAAGGGGAAGACAGCGTAAAATATTCTCTCTCATCTGGTTTTTAACTTTGTGCTGAGCCGTATACTCAAGTATCGATCTATACTTTTGTAAATACAAATTCCTCCACTTATTCATTCGTCCGAATATACTAGATAAGCGCATAATCCCAACTCGTACGGCCCAGGAAAATCTCCAATCAAAGGATCGTATATCTCAAGTAGCCCCGCTGAACAGGCACTATCATTAGGCTGCGGCTGGCTACTATCCTCTGCTCTTAAAATGCCACATTGTCCGTTATCATTGCGGATATAATACGCAACGCAGTTGAAGGTGTGAAAGCAAATAATACAGCATTCTTGAATATTGCTGGTCGAGAAACCAAAATTGGTGAATGATGCACTATTATCGATAAAATCATCTTGGTAGCTTGCTCGGAGGCTGTTGATGTTGGTCGGGAGGCAGACGTCTACTGTTTTAGTGTATGTCTTTCGGGTTTCTGTTTTATAGGTGGTCTATAGTAGTTTCGGAGTTAGTTAAGGTTAGGAGTCAATATAGCGGGTACGGCGGTAGTCATACAGATGCCTGAGCCGTGGATCCAATGAGACAAGTACAGGCGCTAGATAAACGGTCGGGTAATGGAGTGCAAGATGAAGCAAAAGACGGCGGAGCTTGGCGAGGTTTAATTGGAGCTGCGGTAATCTGGACCGGCGCTGGTTCTCTTGGGAAGAGGTCCAAATCCCTCTTTCGTTTATTTGGAGCAATATAGGGTGCACCTTTGCGAGTGACATACTCGATGGGTCGGTTTGGATCGGGTGAATGGACTGCGAATACTGTTCGAGTAGCTGTGACCACAATCGTGCTATTATTATACTTTAGTTTAAGCATGCTATAAAGCACCAGTAGTGAGACAACGAATTTCATATTCACCTACATTGGAACCGGCGTAATAACAGGATGGTTTGTGGTCAAATAGCTGGAGCAATATGCGCTGGCAAGAGCTCCATTATCTCGTAGCTGGCGAAGACAATTATCTGCATAGCAAGTAGAGGCTGCATCCGTAAAACCGAAGAAGACCGCGCTCACAAGCGTGAATAAGGCTGCCCTGGCAGCCATTTTAATTGATAGTTAGTCAAATGCTTAGAGATTTCGTACAATTAAAGCTTAAATAGTTGCTAAATAGAAATTTGCTTCCCGGAAACCAAAGCAATCGATAGATATTCTGTGATAAGAGTTGTGTCTCACAAATACCATTACGATCGCTCGTTTCAGGCTTCGGGTCTCAACATACAGGTGTTTTCATTATTTCCACGCCCTCCCTTTTGGGCTCAATTGTTTGTATGGCAAACAAGGTTGTTTAAGCCCCAAAACGCCTTATAAAAAAAAACAATTTTTGACAAGAAAAAAAGAATCATCACCAGTTGACCATTCAGAAGCCCTCAAATCAGCCAAATCTTGCCGCTAAACTATATCTGGGGGGCGTGGAATTCATGAAATAACCTGTATATAAGGAACTCTGACCTGGTCCCTTGTCTTGTGAATTTTGTAAACTAGCCGCTCAAGGCGAAACCTATCCCGCTTCCTGAGGAATTCATCCCGATTGCACCGTTTGTATAAATGTAAACGAAATTAAAAACCTGCATAGCATTTAATCCGGATCCCATATCAATTGATGTGTTCTGGGTGTGTAACATCGGTTCCTCACTCTCGGTTCTCTTACAACTCGCAATAACCTCAGCCGCAGGCAAGGAACACCAACATGTAACAGCCACCCGGCACGTCGTTCAAATTATCGTGATTCTCCTTGTCTTTCGCGTATTGCAAGCTCCGATAGGCCAATTTTATAATATCTCCATGCAAAGTATTAAAGAAAGGATGGCTTTATAATACCCTGCTGGCTTTTGACGGCTGTTCAAGGGGAACCTGCGCAAGCCCTAATCAATTTTTACAATAATGCCTGATAATAGACTCCAATGTGATCCAGCAGGCATGCGATACTCAATGCTCACGGCGGTTGCCGACGCGGAAACCCCATTCGAGCCAATACCTCCTGAGATGCGCGCACGAAGTCGGGTCGCTTAAGATAATACAACAAAGACAACGCATTCACTCGATAATATTCATCATATTGAGAGGTCTTGCTTGCTATGAAAAGTACTCTAAGAGTCAATATGCTTCAGAATTTGATAATAATTAGCGCCTAATGGCAAACTAAATTCATAAGGTACCTATGCCGCAGTCCTGTAACTCTCTCGAATAACCTCTTTTCTAGAGCTCATATTTCTGTTAACATTCTTCGAACACCAATTAGACTGTCGAATACCCAAAGGCTCGTGCATACAAACACCCCAATAGATAGGTGAGATACATGGTTGGTCGCTATCGTGGATGGAAAGATAAAATATAACGCATTTTTTGTGGCCCCCACCGGGCGAGAGATCAAGATGCGATCCCTTATTTCAATAGTTAGCATTGGTTTAAGCTTTCTGATGGTCCTGGGTGTTGTGTATGTACAGTTGTTTGTCAAATATTGATCCTGCATACATACAGTAATATACTGATATCACCTTATGTATTTCGGAGTTAATCTAGACGAGCCGAAGCAGTTACATTGATATCTAGTCAATTAGAAGAAAAGATTGAACGCAACAGCAAACTTTGGATTTAACTACTCATGCAAGCCATTGGAGATCTACTTCACACTGATAAGTACGAACACCCGATTAAAAAGAGCCCATATTTTCGAGACTCTGAGACTGTCATGGGGGCATTGAATTTGGTCATACTGGGAGCATCAATGGCCACTGAGGAGATAAAAGACGAAATTGAACA
Source organism: Dactylellina drechsleri (assembly GCA_036971345.1). Taxonomy (NCBI): domain Eukaryota; kingdom Fungi; phylum Ascomycota; class Orbiliomycetes; order Orbiliales; family Orbiliaceae; genus Dactylellina; species Dactylellina drechsleri. The sequence continues at coordinate 2,040,268 of JAJTUB010000001.1, forward strand.
AGAGAAAAACTTGGGAATCCAAGATACACAGTACCTACATTATGTGCATGTGATACTCAACGATCTTGTCGAGAATTTTCGAAAGTATATGGGTACAACTATCGATGTCCCACCTCGTTTATTAGGAAAGAAGAAGGATGATGATTTTAGCACGATGCGGATTTGGGATTATCTTAAACTTTTCTTACGCCAAGTCGATAAGATAGACTGGACGGACAACGAAGAGTTGGTGCTATAGCTATATAAAGGCGAATAGCTTGGAGATGCAGGGGTTTATATACTAGATCCAGCTGCAATGCAGGACCAACTATTCACTATTCGAAAGTTTGCTCGAGTTGCAGGAGGTTTCTGAGGGTATAGTGGATCTTCTGGATACCAACTTGGAAGGGACAGAAGGAATGATCACAAGATTCTATCAGAATGACTGGGAATCGTTATCGACGATGACCAAGATGTACATAGATTCGATCCGGGGCCTTCATAGTGCCACCTCGGGTCTCCAAAGCCTCTTCCTCTGAGGTATGGAATGAAAATTGAGATGTGTTGATGCGTTGCGTTTGTCTACCATCTTCCTCCGCGTATGTTTGTCCCGGTCCGCCAAATTGAATCGCAACAGCAACAGCATTTCAACTTCATCAAACGGCGCAGACGCGTTCGAGTCCAAGCTTCGTTCGGCGCTCAGCATTATCCATCACCAGTTTACCCCCAATCAATCTACCCCTCCGCGCCCACTCGCCGATAGCTTTACTCTAACTGGCTAGCTACTGAGTATTTCCATTCGACAGGCTTTTGGCGCAGCTGCTATCGCTGCCTGGCCGCCTGCAATGCCACCTTTTCGCGATGATCATATTCTGGTGAGGCATCTCGACCGCCAACATCTTCCCTCTACCTCAGGATAACAGGCTCTAACTTTTCTTCTTTCTCATGGTACTAGTTGATCGCACCTGGTTCTACCTGGACCCTGGCCCAATTGGGCCTTCCGGAGTCGTTTACCCCGGCCAAAGTCCGTATCCCGTCGCGCATGTTTCCTGGCATCGAAGAGGGACATTATTTACCCAACAAAGTACACGAAGTAACAGAAGGTCAAGAACTCATGCTTGGAAACGGCGAGGTCGTCACAGCTGGACCGAATGGCAAACCTTACAAGAAGAGAAAAGTCGGTGAATCTACCTCTAAGCCAAGTGCGACCGCTACCAATGGAGGGGCAGCCTATGTAGGTGGTGGTGCTGAAGACAGCAAAAGGCCAATCGATACTAAGGGCGATACGACTATGGCTGATGCAACCGACGAAAAGGAGCACCATGATGAAGATCACGAAGAAGAAGGCCACGATGATGACGAAGACCATGAGATGAACGGTACCAAAGATAAAGCCAGCAACGGCAAGATATATTACGATGACGATTTTGATGAAGAAGGAGCAATCTGGTGCATGGAACAAGGCCGCATCGTCAACTGGGAATGTTTCTTTGCTCTATTGTAAGACTTTTTCCGATTACAGAAGACTCGCCGAAAGCTAATGGTCGGATGCTAGGCTACACGTCCACGAACACATCAATCCTACTTTTCACACCCCTATTCTCATGATCTCGCAACCCAGTTGGACATGTACGGACAAAGAGAGGATCTGCCAGTTTATCTTTGAGAAAATAAAGGCCCCTGGCTTTTGCATGATGGATGCTGCTGCTGCTATCTCTGCCGCGTATAACGCTCAGAGCTCTCTGATCATCGACGTAGGATACGAAAAGACCGATATAACAGCCATTATCGACTACAACGTCCAAGAGCTAGGCAGAACAACTATCCCCGAAGGCGGAAACTCTATGAACAAGCATCTACAAAAACTCCTCCCTCACCTTTCTGAAGATGAAATCGAGCAATTGAAGCACAGTAGTATCTGCGAAATCCTGCCACCTGGTATTCCGATACCGGGAGAAGAGGATTCGGAGAAAGATACTATTGTGCGACCGCCAGATATCGGTGCCATCGGTATGGGGGGACCATTGCCACCAAAGGCTCCCGAGGAAGAAGCAAATGAGGAAGAAGAAGAGGGTGTTACCAACATCGCCGCCATAGTCGCGAGTGGTAAAACACAAGAGTACCTCGCCAAGAAGGAAAAGGAAAAGGCGGATAAAAAGGCTGGTTTAGGACTTGGTGAAAAGAGACTGCCGAATTACAAGAGAGAAAAGAATACTTTCTCTTATTTGGAAAAGTTGGCAGATCAATCCACTGGCCCTACCAAACCCGATCAAGCGATTGAGGTACCGGATGGCGAACACATGGATGTTGATCCAGCACCCGCCACGGAGGAGCCGCAGCCTTCCGAAAATACCGAAAACGCGACGGTTCCAACAGAAGGAGACGCTGTGCCGGCCGCCCCATCTTCTGAGAATCCATTAAAAGTCAATCCTGAAGCTCCCCCAAAACCAGCTGGTCCATCGTTAATGGAATCCATGTTCTCGGGCACTAAAGATGATGACGAAGCGAAGAAAGCACAAGAAAAGGCACTACGGAGGGAAGAGAAGAAACGGCAGGAGGCTGCTCAATCTGGCGAGAAGCGAAGAGAGATTGAAGTTGGGACAGAGAGATTCAAGGTTGCTGAAGGCGGTATCTTGGAAGCTATTGCCGATGCAGCGCATAGAGTCGTTAGCAGCGCCGATGATTATAATCAAAGGAACGACTGCTGGAAGTCTCTGATCATTGCTGGCAATGGAAGCAGGGTGCGAGGCTTCAAAGATGCTCTCTTGAACACGATGATTGCGAAATATCAAGTTTCGCCTTCCACGGGTACAATCTTCACTTCTGAGCTTCCGTCAAATATTCCCACTCCGTCCGGGACTGGCACGAACACACCTCAATCTTCATCATTCAATACACAGCCTAACGCTCTCCTGTTACAAGCCGCAGCCAACAACGCGGCGGCTGCTGCCCTCGCTCATCACCATCCATCAATACCTCAAGCAAACCAATCGCCCAGCGAAATGAAAATTGCAAAGATACCAGAGTATTTCCCTGAATGGAAAGATGCCGGGTTCGAAGAATGTGTTTTCCTCGGAGCGCAACTCGGAGCTAAAATATACTTTGTTACGGATCAGGGCGCGAACAAGGGATTTGTCACTCGAGCGGATTACAATATGCAAGGTCCCCAGGCTATCCATAATATCTAGTGGAAAAAGGATGCCACTCCAGCGATAGAGGAAAAGTTGGTATTGCGCCGGTCATCGAGACTCTCTAATGTCTATGGTGGAACTGCCTCTTTGAGCCCAACTAAATCGGAGCCATCGCCCAGCACCTTTTGGGTCGCAAACATGGTCAAAGGAAAGAAATTAGCTGCTTTGAAGAGAAGTCTATCAGCGCCTCGACTACAGCCATCACGGTCAGTAAAGGCTCTCAGGTCGCGTGCTGTAATGTAATATATCGTGCCATGCTATGTCGGCAGTATCTCCTATTTTTATTGTTTCTTGTGGAAAATATTTATGTTTACCGGTCGAAGAATTATTTCATTTTTTACTGACGAAATAGAAAGGCTTGATAATGATGAATTCATATTGATGAGATGATGATCGAAACGTTCGATGTGTCAATCCGCTGCTTTGTGTTGTCGCAAAAACATATAAAATTTTTTAATTCGATCAGACTTCATTGAGTATTCTAGAAGTAACGATAAATTCGAAAGGTACGTTCGTGATGTCGGGTCCCAGAACTCCCTCTCGCAATCCGACGAACCTGAATTCGCCTTCCAAAGGTGCTACCCCCACTCACATTTCTCAACTTCTCACCGTCCGTCCACCCAATTCTCAATCGATCTCTGGGAAGACAGTGCGTCGGGTCACTCTCCATCCGTCAATATATAACCTACTATCCCTCTCAGTCGCCAGTCCTCAGCATAACAATCTCGTTGAAATTAAAGTAGATGACTCGCCCATTTCCACGATCGCGGTAGCTTGGTCTGGGAGCCAAGGTGGCGATTCTAAATGTATTCAAATACCTTCCTCCGTCGCAGAGGATCTCAAGGAGTTGGCGCCGAACCTTGATTTTTCGGAAAAGTCAAAGTCGAAAGTTGAGGTGAAGAAGTATTTGGGTTCGATTGGATATGTTGCTGCAGTGGAGGTAGAGGATTATCTTCAGCAGGTGGCTAACACGGATAGTGATGGGTGGAAGTATTACTTGGAGCATTATCTCAGTGGGTTGACTTTTTCCATTTCTCACGAGAATTTAGGGGAATTTGCTAATGACAGCTCGGTTTGCAGTTGACGTGCGCTATCTCAGCGAGGGGATGATATTTTCTTGCGATTATAAAGGAAGTTCGATATCTTTGAGAATCAGATCTATATCTCCTGCTCAAAGACCCGCTTCCATTGAAAGCCCGCTATCCATGCGGTTCAGCGGACTAAGTGTCGATGACACTCGTGTCTATGAGTTCGACAAATCTTCAGCAGTAATATTTCAAGGCTTACAAGATGGGCCGGCACCCTCCACTCCAAAACCAAAGCCAGTGCCCGTAACACCTCAAAAGCCAGCGAAGCCACAGCTCTCGCAGAGCGTTCCAGAGATCAAATCGTTTCCTATCACCAAATCTTCCTCGATAGGTGGGTTGGATCGACAGCTTGAGATTCTCAGAACTCATATCGCATCATCTCTTCTTCATTTTCGACGGTTCACACGTAGCAATCTCACGCCTCCTCTTGGGATATTATTGTACGGTCCTCCGGGAACAGGAAAGACAATGCTTCTCAGGAGTATCGCTACCGAAGCCGGCGCCAATAATTACGTCATTGACTCGTCTCTCATTGGAAAATTTCTGGGTGAAAGCGAAGCTAGCATACGAAAAGTATTTGCGGAGGCAAAGAGGGGATCGAACGGAAAGAATAGAAGCATCATATTTATAGATGAGATTGATGCTTTTGCTCCGAAGAGAGGGGAAACGGATACCACGAGTGATTCTCGGCTTGTGACAACTCTTCTCACCGAAATGGACGCATTAGCAGGGATTGGTGAAGAAAGTGATGATGATATCAGCAGGGTCATTGTTGTAGCGGCTACGAATCGACCGAATGGAATTGACCCGGCTTTGCGTCGGCCTGGAAGATTTGATTTAGAGATTGAGATTCCAATACCGGATGCTAAAGCGCGGCTTGAGATTCTCAAGTTGCTGCTGAAAGATGTTGATACAGAGTTTGATAAATCCGTTGAGGGTGGTCATGTTACAAATTGGGCCAATCGAGCTCATGGCTTTGTGGGAGCTGACTTGGAAACGGTGGTCAAAAAGGCGGCTACGAGAAGTGTGCATCGATCTCTGAAAAAGCCGGATGAAACCTCTTCATTCCCTGGATTTTTCTTGGATGCCATTGACACTACTGACGAAGGGTTGTCTATTTCTGAGGATGATATAGAGACGGCTCTAAAGGAGACAAAGCCATCAGCTATCAAGGATATTGTCTTGGAGCTTCCAGAAACGAGATGGACTGATATAGGCGGCCAGCAGGATGTCAAGCAGAAGCTCAAGGAAGCCGTCGAGTGGCCTCTACGGGTATTATCACTCCGCTTCTCCTTTCATCGAACTAGAGACTAATTTGCTTGAAATACAGCACCCGGAAGTATTCCACCGTCTTGGTGGTCAACCTCGCAAAGGCTTACTGTTATATGGTCCTCCTGGTTGCTCTAAAACTCTTACAGCCAAAGCTCTCGCTACCGAAGCTGGTCTCAACTTCATAGCGGTGAAAGGGCCAGAGCTTCTTAACAAGTATGTGGGAGAATCTGAGCGTGCGGTTCGTGAGCTTTTCCGGAAGGCTAGAGCCGCCAGTCCCTCCATTATATTTTTCGACGAAGTGGATGCCTTAGGTTTAAACAGAGAAGATGGTGGCCACAACGGAAGCGGAAACAGCACTGGTGTTTTAACCGCTTTATTGAACGAGATGGATGGAATCGAAGAGCTTGGCAATGTAATGATTCTAGCTGCGACGAATAAACCGGAAGTCATCGACCCAGCACTATTACGACCAGGACGATTGGATTATATCCTTTACGTTGGCCCACCGGATCATCCATCCAGAGTTGAAATTCTAAGCATAAAATTCGCAAAGATGCGACTTGGAGCTGATGTGAATATACAAATGTTGGCAAGCAGAACTGAAAGCTATTCTGGTGCGGATTTAGTCAAGATTTGTGATGAAGCTGTTTTGGCGGCGATGAGAGAGAATTTAGAGATTGAAAGTGTCAACTGGAGACATTTTGAAGAGGCGTTACAAGGGGTAAAGAGTGTGATTACGGATGAAATGGTTAGGCGGTACAAAACATGGAATGTTGGGGGTGTCAAACGGGTGTGATGATACTATTCTTTTGCAATACATGCGGTGGACTCGAATATTCAGCCATGTACATCGAACTTAAACTTAAAGTAAAGGCCAAAACAAAAGCTATCGCTTCGAAATACAGGTTCTTAGATGTGTATACATTTAGCATCCATAAGAATCATATTCAGCACAGGCTTTCTTCGCTCCTGCTAGTAATTTTAAAAGTCGAAGGCATACATTCATCTAAGCAATCAAGCGTTAGTTATCTTCATCAGGATCCCATCTAGAAGCCTCTAAAAACTCGTTAAGGCGATCGGTCATCTCGATTTCATCCTCGATCTTGAGAATACCCAGGAGATGTGTGGCGGTACCTCGGACAGTGGGTCTACGGATATACTTCACGTCGCCATTCTCAAGTGAAGAGTGACGATCAGCTACGAAGAATAGACCACGAAAGTCTTCGATGCGTCGTTTCATCTGGAAATAGGCGGTTGGGTCTGGAAGAGTGGGGAAGATTGTCTTGAGCAGGCTGATGTCTTCGAGAAACCTGCCCAGAAGAGTCTCATACTTTTGGAACTCTAGACAATATACCATGAAATCTTTGTGGATGCTTTCAACCTCGGCGTGAGCTTGAATCTCTGTCAGAAAGTATTGTTGTGAGATATTGGAGTCGAAGGCGGCTTTGATGATTTCGTCAAAATATGGAGTTTCCGGTTTGTGAGGGGTGATGAGTCGGTCTGGGTGACCGGGAATTGGTTGAAAATCAAACTTGCCGCGACGTTTGAAGAGTCTCTCACGAAAGGAGGTAATTGTGTGATCGTAGAGACGTGCCAAGTCCCTCTCTGCGTTGAGTTCGATAAGGAGCTTTTGCCAGTTCAGTTTGGAAATGGGGTCGTGAAAGATTCCGAAACAAGTGTGGCGGACTTGCTCGAGCTTGTCGGCTGAAGCCGTGCGGTAGAGCTCCATGAGTCGACATTCACCAAGGGCCCTTCCAGCAGTCATCAAGATTTGATAGAGTTCGCCTCCTTGGTGAATCTTCCCCAGATTCAGGACAAAGAAAGCCTAGGGGCAAAACAAGTATTAACGATAAATTCTATGCTCCGGTTTTAGAATTTTGGATTGTTGAGTACTAACCTCGTCGAGGTCAAGTTCATTGATCATGCCCATCCAGTTATCGTCATACCCAAGTTCAACTTTCTCTTGAAGTTTATTAAGTTGTTTCAAGACATGGGCAATGAAATCCAAAAACTGGTCTTTCTCATCTGGACGACAGAATATTTCATATCTTTCTGTTGAGGCAAGCGGTTTGGTGTGCTTGCTGTTCCCGATCCCGTTGCTGGCGAGAATAGCCAGCCTGGTATAGTGATTGTACTCGTACACTCTGCGAGCTTTTTCGTAGTATAACAAACTTTCACGTAGAAGTTCGTTGGAGGCGCGGTACTCATCATCCTTAGTGAGTGGGTACTTGAGGAGATTAGAGCGAGGTGGAATCTCTGTTCTAGGAGGAGGTCGTGGGAGGTATGTTTTGATAGGTGGGTCGAAGTTCAGAGAGTGCCTGCGCATATCTTGTATTGGGGTACCGGTTATTCCAGAGGTTGTATCTGTCTGAGAGACCAGAGAGAGCTGGTTTAACCGTTTAGACATGATTTCCATGTCTTTACTTTGTTGGAAAGCCATTTAGTTTCGTCAGATTATGATTATGATCGGGACTAATGTTGCTTCTAGCTTCGCGATGGGAAGTAAAGAAAAAAGAGAAAAGATTAAATTCAAACTCAAGAGGAGGAAGGAACTATTAAATACTCGAGCAGTCCATAGTGCTTTACTCTTATCGATTGATTTTCAGAAACTGTATATACTTTCAACGGGGTTTGATTTTGCGCTAACGAGTTCAGAGAGTATGCCTGGATAATGCCACCGCTGTGTCCGCAACGATCCTGTATTCAAATACTGACATCCATGGACTGGCTGTGTAATGTGACGACCTATTTCCTAGGGGGCATGTATGACTCCTAATCTTTAAGAGAGTTAAGTTGAACTTGAAGTGAGCCTCTTGCCATGATGATACAAAAGCTATGCATACATTTTTGTTCTTAATTGTCATATCTATGATAATGGCATTACCGATGGCACATTTCTATTCAATGGATGAACTATAGATTTCTATATCACACGTACCAACGCTGTCGAAAACTCATCTCATAAAACGCAATTGGACGTTAGATTTGGTGACTAGCGTCTACTAGCTTGGGATTTTTGATTATATTATTGGGGCCCTAAGAACATGATAATTCTTAAACTAAACTTAACTTGACTTGGTCTCGCACCTAGACCTGACTAGTTTTCGAGCTTCTGTCGGCCCGGACCTAGTGGCGGAAAGATGTGGATCTCCTAAAAGTCAAAGGTTCCTAGCGAGCGAGACAGAGTGGAAAGGTATGACGGAATTACGTAAAATAGCCCTTCCCCATGATCGTGGACTGCGGGGCGCCACGTTTCGATCGCGTGACCAGGGTACGACTTGAAAAACTGAAACCTGCACTTAACCGTTGAGATTAAATTAAAATTAGGGCTTAAGAGAGCACTTTATTATTGATCAGAGATATATTCTGGAGCTAGGCAAGATAAGAAGGGCAATATAGTAGCGAGGGTTGAGCTCCGATCCTCAATCTATTTACTGTAGTTGTGATAAATAAGAGCTAAAGATAGTACGCAGGCGTTCTCAAACTTAACACTGAAACCCTTTTTTACAATACTTATGTGACATTCATTTTGGTTTAGCATAATCCACGAAGTATCACTTGCAATGCTTCAACGTATGATGAAGGTCACCAGCAGCCATGTGTTGGAGTGTGGGATTCTGCTTCTAATCCCGAATAGGCAATTTTCGACCAACCCAGCAACAGAGCTTGGAACCGAACCGGTTCGAAGAACTCGACGAGCGGTTGCCGGGTGTGACCGGCGTCAGCTCCATTACAAAGCTTACAAACATCGCACGTATCCCTTTGAGCTATAATCTCGGCATATTTATCTTATCGTCTTCTCATCTCCGCCTTAAGACCTTCCATGCGAAAATAGCCCGAGTCTGCTGATGTCAGACGAGTAACGATCGCTGTGAGCCAATCATACGTTGTCACGAAGGCTTGTATTTACTAGGCAATTCAATTGCACTCATCTGCAATCTCCCAGAGCGACATATCTTAATTCTTCTCCGTTTTGTTCTACCTCACAAATCGCATATATCTTCCCACTCTCCGGAGTCCCTATTCTCTAAAAATCTATCGGCTCTGGGTCCAAGCGTTGGCTTGAAAACATGACAAAAACCGTCTGTATAGTTGGTAAGCAACTGCATTGCTGAATAGCCCTTTTTCTCTGAATCTGCGCTAATTCACTTTTGAAAATCGGCAGGTGCCGGCCCGTCTGGTCTTGTGGCGGCTAAGACTCTCCTCCACGATGCTCCCAACAACGCCCGCTTCGAAGTCACCATCTTTGAAGCCCAGCCTCGTATCGGGGGACTCTGGCCAACGAAAAAAAATGATGAAGCAGGTTTGGTGCACCCGCTCATGGTTGCCAATCAAAGTCGACATACAATGTATTTTAGCGACTTTGCTTGGCAAGACAATGCACCCCTGATTCCACGGGCCTTTCAGGTAGGCGACTATCTCGAACAGTACCGCGAAAGATATTGCAAGAATGTGAAAATAAATCTCAATTGTCGGGTCGAAAAGGCGGAACAAATCAATGATCAATTAGGAGCAAGAAGGTTTCACTGGAAAATACAAACTCGATCAGGGGATAATGCTACACAAGAGCATGAATTCGATTATTTGATCATCGCCAGCGGTTACTTTGGCAAACCATCTGTCCCAGAGTTCCTGAGAGAAGGGCAATTTGAAGTACCTGTTGTTCATAGTAGCAAATATAGAAATCTCGAACAGCTGCTAGGCAACCCGAAGGCCAAGAAAGGAAAGATCTTGGTGGTGGGTGGGCAGCTCTCCGGCGTTGAGATTGCGGGCACGATTGCAACTCACTTGTCTTCAGCACTCAATTCGTCAGGTCCCGGACGGGCCGCTTTTATAGATTCAGATAGCCTGAAACCTAAATTTGGGGTTCTTCACATTGTTCAACGGCCGACCTGGATTCTACCACTGGTGACTTGTTCTGATGTAAGGGTTTCCGTTACAGCTATTAGAATGCATCAAAATATTATATTAACACTTTATTAGCCTGCATCATCAGCACCGCCATTTCTCCCTCTCGACATAAACTACCAAAACCTAGCCAATCGTGGGAATGGTCCTCTCCAAAACACTCAAGGTCATATCAGCCTTGAAGCCGCGCGCTTTGTTAATGCCAAATTTCAAGCAATGCTAGCAACCGATCAGTCTGAATTCTCACCTCTTCTAAAAATACAGGATGAAGACTTTGATCAACAGCCCTTCCTCGCTATTAGCGATACATATGCGGATTTCGTGCGATCTGGAATGATTGGGGTTTCTCGTGGCAAACTAGCCTCCCTGAACTCCAATACTGCCACGCTCAAGCCGTCTGGGGAAAAAATTGAAGACATTGCTGCCGTCGTCTTGGCCACTGGATTTGATGCATCTTCGTCGCTGTCATTTTTTTCTGATGAATTTAATCAGAAACTCTCGACTGCCAAAGGGGATCTGAACAACACTGTTGCATTGGCATTACATAACACATTGCACCCCGATATCCCAAACCTTGGCTTTGTGGGCTTTTACCGTTCACCATATTGGGGTGTAATGGAAATGCAAGCTCGGGTCGTTACCACCATATTCAGTGCCGGTGGCTTGGATTCCCCGACGCTACCACACACACTTACTGAGGCCTTAAAAAATGATACATCCATTGAACGAACTCTCGCACTTCGTACTGATCCGAGGGCTTCTCAATTTCCCATGGGAGATTACGCATGGCTTATGCAAGAGTTTGGAGCAGCATTAGGACTTGAAAGAAAGCCACATTTAACCCAGATGCCGTTGATATCTGGTGTTGAAATGAATATCTTAACGACGTCGAGGTATATAGGAAACAATATTAGCGACGCTCAAATGAAAGAGGTTGAAAAGAATCTAGGCCAAACACAATCCATCGTTCATGCTGGTATCAATCAAGGAAGACTTGTCGCGCGAGCTATCTTCCGATCTCTTCTTGGAGAGTGGAAATTGTACCGTCAGCTCGCTGGTCGACGGCCAGACCAGCCGAGTGGGAATTTCACAGGGGTTGGGAGTTTCTATCTAAGAGATGGAACGCCTCATGCCCGAGAAAGCGAGTTTGCTGCAATTGAAGAGAACGAAGGAGATCATGGATTTGAATATCTATATATAGAGACTGGCGAGTTTGAGGATGGATCGAGCGGGTTGAAATTCCCCGCTAAGAAACGACAGATATGGCGGTATAATGAGGTGGACGATATGCTTAGCGTATGGTGTGTTAATCCTGAGGATGAAATGTGTGCAGATAAATTGTTGCATGACATTGAAATCATACCACAAAAAGAGGGGGAAGAGACAGATGGATGGAAGGGGAAGGCAAGTCACCGCTGTGAAAAGAATCAGTCTGAAGTGCAGTGCAGTTTTAAGTTTCAATCAGTGAATCTGCAGGAATGGCAGATTGTCTATGATGTTAATGAACCGAGGTCGAACTACCGTACCGATGCCTTTTATCGGCGTTAGATTGGGTGTAATACCTTTTAGCTGGTATGATAACGAAAGCAATAGTCAATAGCATTATGATGACATCATCCTTTTTCTTTGGTATTAAATTTTTAAAAGGCTAGAAATCAGTTTAACATTTGACGGCTCATGAAGTTTGAGCTATCTCTTTAAATTCGCTCTAATTCTAATCGCGAAAGACATCTAATTACAAGATCCGTCGAGGATGCTAATCTAATAGGCTCTATTAAAAGCCACGAAAGCTCCGAATAAAGGAAACAGTAAAAAGAGAAAAGAGATTACATGCTCGATCCGTTTACTAAAGGAAAATAGGAGCCTTGAATATTTAGCAAACGCAGCGTGAGAATTAATTAATAAACGCCCATGTGGTATACCGATTGAAAGGGTGAACAGTAAACAAAAGGAGGCTCGATCGCAAATTCAAGACAAAAACAAGGGAAAATGCTACTCTAAGGGTGGATAAAAAAAATGCGATTTAAATTAAAAGGAAGACTCTATCTTTCTTTTTTTTTCTATACCTAATTTTCCGGGCATGAAAGCAAAAATAAAGAAATTAAACTGTAGTCGGATGCGAAGTGTATACGCTGAAGTGAATTATCGCATAGCGAATGTGAAAATGTTGAATGTCCTGGACGCCGGCATTATCAGAAGTGAAGAGAAATAAAATAAAATAATCGCTGAAATAAACGAAACCGAGATGGTGTTGCAGGTGTAACACGTCTATAGGTTTACTCCTCATGACGTTCGTAATGAAATATCCGTGAAGTGAGATGGTTTTTTAGAAGCCGGGGAATTCGAAACGACCTTCCATGGTGTCCCAGAGCTCCTCAACAACGGCGATTTGGTCTTCCGCCGGAGCCGAGCGAACGGCAAGGTATCGACGACCTTCGACAGTTGGCTTCCAGTTACCTGGATTGGCATCTGCGACGATTCCACCGGCTTCGGTGAGAATACACCATCCGGCAGCGACGTCCCACGCCCAACAGCCTCCCTCCTATTTAACAGGTTACTTAGCACGATGATCCATTGAGAGAAGGGAAAGGGTGATTGGTACATACCCAGAAGACATCGAGATATCCAGCAGCAACACCGCACATATCCAAAGCCGCACTGCCCTGGCATCGAACACTATGGCACATTGTACCACCTTGACTCGCTAGCTTGACCATGGTCTTGGTGCGAACATCCCAGTTGTTACCTTTTCGCTCAGAACCCCATTCGATCGCTACAAGGGCTCTGTTGAGACCAGGAAGAGGTTCCATCGAATCACGAAGAGGAAGCCTTTCGGTTCGGTTGAGGAATGCTCCCTTGCCCTTTATCGCTGTGAAGAGACGGTTCTGGAAAGGATTGTAAACGACACCGACGACTGGGATCTTCTTGATAACGAAGGCGAGAGAAATGCAAACATTCTAGAGCAAGAGATTTCGTTAGATTCGAGTTATCTTTGAGAGAGATTCTGATAAGAAAGTTGAACATACTGGAACACCGTGAACAAAGTTGATAGTACCATCGATAGGATCGCAGATGAAGGTGGGATTGTCGCTCAACTTGCGGCCGGGGATATAGGACTCTTCTCCAAGGAGGTCGTAGTTTGGATACTTGTATTTCAAGTTTGTGAGAACCATCTTCTCAATGGACTTGTCAGTATCTGTGACCAAATCGACAGCTATAAAAAAATTAAAGTATTGGGTTAGCTGCTTGTCAAGATTTGAAGATCGGGATATTGCAAGTCCAAAAAAGGAAGGATATGCTAGTGCAACGTACAGTTCTTTTTTGAGCCGGACGTCGACGCCGACGGATTCGCATCCAACATCATTTGACCTCCCCTAAGGGCCAATTCGATGAGGAAATCATGAATCTGTGTAAGCTCCGCCAAGGTCATCTCGTCGACTGGTTGGCTCTGGGTGGACGGAATTTTGACGGTATTGCGAGTCCCAACACAATAGGGACTTCCTCGGCTAAAAAAAAAGTGGTTTCGGGAAGGGATAAAGAATGGTTTGGGTGTGCTTGGCAAGGATGTTCGAGAATTCTTTCTTTTGACCGGGTTACTACGCAGGTCAAGGAGCAAAGTTGGCAGCAGAGGTGTTGAGTGCGAATTAATCTATGAGAAAAGGAAGAGAGAGAAATGATGTTAAGAAGTAAAGTTGCAGTTGCAGAATTAAAACGGTTTCCTGGGGGGCTTTTTGTATTGTAACTGAACAGCTACTCGGCGCGAGTTTGGTCCAATTAAATTATGCTTGTACTTGCAGTGATTATTCCTATTGTAATAACCAGGACAGGTGATAAGAACGTGCTAGGCGCCAGAACAGCAATTGCAATTAATTCCGAGATGGTTTTATTTGCCCTTTCAAGCGATTCGATATTTTGTATTGTCTGGAGCCCGTCTTTGGGAAAGTGACGGGGGGTCAAGACAAGAATCTGGGGAAATCCAATGGCTGTGCAGAAACAGGAAGGTCGCAGAACAACAATGTTGTGTCAGGCCCTCGAGGTTAAATACAACGTTGGAGGATTCGGGAAACTAGAAGATGAATGGCTTGGTTTCCGGAAGGTAAAACTTGGTTCTCTCTTTTTTCTTTCTATGCAAATAATAACGGCGGAGAGAAATTTGACTGTATAATGAATAATAGTATAGTTTGTATGAAAAATGATATTCAGAGTTTAAAGGTTGCGAATCAAATAACAAAAATTAATATGATTCGACAGCTAGTTTGCAAAGCTGAAACCTAAGTTTGCCTTGGAAGATATTGGTAAACTGAATTGAGAGAGGTGACGCGGCAGAAGGGTCATACGAGAATAAGCTTTCGGAGAGGAAACGTGGAGGTAGTGAAGTGGGAAGATATCGTCGACTTTATATATCTTTCTCTCTGCCTGCTCGACGCAAAGTTCGGTGGCGTGGACTGGAAGCTAGCTCCTACAAACATGGCGGTGACAAGCGCAATCCCAATCCTGAAACAGCTAGCTTCAATCAATTGGCATATCTCACTCGGTTTAGAACAATCTGCGCACGAATTTGCCGTCTATCAGCATCTCCAGCTCGGAACCGTGCCAAATAACCTCTAGATGGCCTGGGTTCTTATCAGGATGAATGGAAAAAGCCGCGATGAGACGACGGAAATCACAAGCTCGAACTTAACGACAGAGTGGGGACGCTAGCTACAAGGCTATAGAAGGCGGGGCGCTATTGGACCAGGGGAAGGGGGCGGCCCTTGTCAATGTTCCTAAATTACTTTTTTTTCTTTTCTACACGTTTATTATGTCGACATTGATAACCCGGACAGGCAAAGACCGAGACGGTGGACTTCTTTTTTCGATGGACAACATGTGGACATACATGACATGGACCTGGCACGCCTTGAGGAATTCGTTTATTTGCCTTCGGATACCGCGGTGCTATGGAGGTAGTTTTCCAAGTCGCTCAGTGAGGAAGAGTCGAAAATTTGGTGGTTTTTAGTCAGAGCAATTAATTAGTGCAACTAGAGCACGGAGACTCCATTGGCTTACATGTACACGGCACTTTTAGAATTTAAAAAAAACCCGTTGTCAATTTCAGTGGGTTTATTGATCGAGAAGACTTAAAAAAGATTGAGTTACTCCTGTATCAGAGCTAGCTTTTAGAAATTGTACCGTGCCGTGACTTGATCGAGTCGACAAGGATTCTGGTCCGGCCCATTCGGTGACGGCTGTCCCTTCTCAATTTCCTCTCGGATAAATAAGACAGACTTTGGCTGACGTGACAGCTCGCAATACATATCGTTCGTCGACCTCCCCTGCCACTGGACATTCGCCATTCCCGGGCTTCTCTGAGCACCAAGCCTGTCTTAGGCCGATTTCTCACCCGGCGGGCGGCTGGGCCAACGGCCGCTGACTCGGCTGCCCGGAACGGAGTTGAGGCAACGAAAATAAAATTTGTGTTGTGAATGAGGTTGTAGCACCCAACGCGAGGTCTCGTCGCCCAAAGCGTCCTTCAAACTAAGCTGCTTGCCGTAGTATTGCTCCAGCCCAAACGCGAAGCTACGAGCTGTTTTGCACCGAAACTATCACCAAAGCCGACAGCATCACGTTCCTCCAGCGCAAGCTCGTATACGGTCCTTTCTTGTTACTCATCCTCTCTACTAATATGAAACAAGTCTATGCACTTGGGCGATAAGCAAAAGATGTCAATTGGTCCATACGACGTCTTGCAGGAAGATTAGGCCTGGATACCCAGCTCCGTGGGATCTAAACTATTCAAAGAGGCTCGAAGAAGCTCTTTCATCCGAATATTTGGCTGCATTAACAACAAAACTTCCAAGCAGCAGCCTTTCATCTGCGGGCAATCCGGCATGAAGAAAGAGAACTCAAATATACTAGGTAATCGCCCTGCAGCGTTACCAATCGCCAACCTGCAAGCATGGTCTGCTCTGGACTTCAAATGGCTGTTTCGGCGCAATCAATCTTGAGAGAGGGCCTTGGTACTGCAGAACAACTAAGGATGTATCTGCCTACCACTCGACTGCATATTACCCCTCCATAGCTGGATTTCCACTTCCCCTCTTTATCGATAAGACATGCATGATTCCCTTTAGAACCAGTACTTCCCTAAATATCATGTAGTTGTCTCCTTTCTAAAGTACACGCTGAGTGCCAGTAGCTCAAGCATGCACCATCGTCAATCGACGTGCGAGCATCAGCTGCTCAGAGAGCGTATCGCGATATGGTTCTTGGGGAGACAGGGCGCGTTCTCCGTGGGGGAACAACCAGGAATTCATCCAAACCACCTCGGATTAATCGCCACAATTATCGGTCTGTAGCAATTTATCCCAACTTCTCGAACTAAAGCAGGAAGGCAAGATCATGTCCTCAAGCAAAAAGGTACCTTTCCGCGACTTGCGAAACCATGACGATCTTGCCCCTCCAAAACCCAAGAATAATTGCCAACCCTCACCCACACTAGCTGCATCTCGAAGGAAAGAAGAATTTAAATCCAACGTCGACGTCTTGTTCTGACTCGACTTGATCCTCGCCAGTGGGATTCACCCGCAGCTTTCTCTCTGCATGAGCAAGGGTTTTTTTACGATGCTGTGCTGGTTGCTCTTTTTTTTCTAAGTTCCATTTCGCAGTTGCCAACGCCTGAAGCAGGATCGTCGGCGGAAATGACGAAGGGCATTGGCTCAGAGCTCAAGAGGCAAATTTTTCCTTGTCTGTTTCTTCAGCTGGAGATATTATTTGGGTCTCGATCGTGTCTCTCAAGCGATTCCTGGGATTGAGTTAGGTGGGACGTCAGATTTGAGGGCGAAGTAATGTTACAACTTTTTTTTTTGACAGATATTGACTCGAAATAGTGCCATTTCGCGCAACCTCGGATTTCTAATTTCTAATTCCAAAGTAACATACTTGACACAGAAATACGAGTTAGAGGTCTTGCAGCAATATTGCAGCACTCCACCCAATGCCGTTGTATCTTTAGTTGGCACACCATTTTCAACCAGCTGTTTGTCGAGCTCGAAGCGAATAATATCCTACCCTGGGCAGGTATGCAAGATATCAACAAGCGAAAAAGAAGCTGGCTCACCACACACCGCCCTGTCGACGACGCATATTTTTGAGATCCAAGGCCACAAAAGAGCCAGCAAAAATGTGGATCACCGCACATACATTGGCCGGTCTAGCTAAACCCGGAACTTAGAGATATATCCTCAATATTTTGTTTTTGATGAGAATCCCCCCAACAAATATCCTCAAGTAGAGAGAGTCGACGTCCCGATTGAATCCTGATCGGATGGATAACCAGCCGGATCATGTTTCAAGTCCATCCTAAAAACAGACACTATGCCGAAATGCACCAATGGCACCATGTTATCTGGAGATCTTGTCAGTTCTCAAACATGTTGCATCTTGTTAGTCAGTAATCTTATTTGGGTATAGCTTCCCTGATTGAACACTAAAACCCTGATATCCTAGTCCATTGAGTGAAGCGTTGGTAGTAGGGCAGCTCCACAACACTGGACTGATAACTTCACCAATTTGATAGAAGATTACCTAGCGGCTGTCAAAATGGCGCAAATTTAGTGTCTTTCTTAGTGGCTCGGGTTATCACGGAGGATTTAGAGCAACAACGTTCCCCTTTCTACATAGGCCCTGTTAGATTCATTTAACACGATTGTTGTTTGCAATCCCTACAAAAGGATCACATGTGAAAAGCTATTCCATCCTGGCTATCAAAATTTTCATTAAATTTTTTTCTTGTTACGCATTGACTCGAAGGGAGATAGCGAAGGGTTTCCTTTATTCGATATCACCCAGCAATATGAAGGATGAACTAGAAGATGTTTGTTCATATCCCGGAGCCGGCCAACATTCCGTGATATTGAAACGGACCTCGATGATCGCATACCGTCCAGATATCGCAGGGGTGAGATATATCAACGATTTTCGGTATATCAGCAGAATGCTAGCATGTGTGGATTTCGCCATGCAATCGGCAAAGCATGATTGCCCACGAGCGGGCTCGGCGGCTCGTGGATGCCACACCCTCATCAGATAACGTTCGCAATGCCAGATATTATACGCCATATGTCATATTTCTGGTCTCGGGATTGGTGAAGTCGAACGCCTACCCTCAACCGTTCTGCATATGTTTCGACCATGTCGACCACCCAGCGCTGCTTGCGACACACCCACCACGCACCGGATTAATGTTCAACCTGGCTCGGATTAATTCAACCACTAGGAGCACTTACCTGGAATTCTGCCTATGTCGTCTGCTTGCCTTTCGCTTCCGCAAATTCCATCAGGTTGCATGCTGGGCATGTAAAATGGTCCCGGGTTACATATTTGGTTGTAACCCGACAAGTCGAAGGCGAAAACACAAGCTGTGTACGACCCTTGGAGCACACACACCGGGCAGCAAAAGGACTTTGACCAAACGGGATGACCGTGCTCATCTTGAAACGTGGATTTTGCAGGTGCATATTCTCCACCACGAAAAAGGTCGAAAGATCCAGCCTTGATAGATAAGTGGTGATATTCGAAGCTTCCGATACACCTATTAAACGAGATCTCCTCGATGGTTCAAAACAAGGATAAATTCGTCAAGGAGGTTTGCTCAGTTAGCTCCGGACATGGGCCATTTTGCAAGATTGAGAAGAAGAATTGTCTTGAAAATCAGTGCTTTGGCAGCAGAACAGGAACAATGGACGGTTTCTCAAAAAGTCAGCCCGCTTAAAGTCAGCGACTTCGTTACCCCTTGAAATGATACGCTGCAACAAATCAAATCTCAGACCAAATTTATCCGGGCTATTTAACCACAAGAAATCCACCAATGCACGCCAGTTTCCATATCTCGGATTATATCTTACCGGATCCATCTGCTATCTCTTCGAGAATATTTCCCGTTCCTTTCGAGAAGTAAGAATCAGAGCGGGATCGAAACATGTTGTTGTAACTGTATACTGGTCCCACCACCACTGGCCCACCCCCATCAACCACGAATAGAAACAATGCATGCCTACCATAAGCTAGACCTGACCAGCAGAGCTCCAAAGGGTCCTAATCCTCGTACCTGTCATCTCGGGTATTTCGCTTCCCTTGACCGTTGCACGAGCGATAGTAGCTACCCCCTTCGAGCTTCTGGAAAGGTCTTGGGACGTACGTAATACATACCTCCCTAGATACCGCGAAAATAGGAACCTTGCTCCGTATTTCAGTACCAGTTTTGGTGAGGCTGATCGAGACAAATGTTCATTTCGCCAATACTCTCGTACGGCTTTCGCGGGATG
Source organism: Dactylellina drechsleri (assembly GCA_036971345.1). Taxonomy (NCBI): domain Eukaryota; kingdom Fungi; phylum Ascomycota; class Orbiliomycetes; order Orbiliales; family Orbiliaceae; genus Dactylellina; species Dactylellina drechsleri. The sequence goes on from JAJTUB010000001.1 coordinate 2,060,011, forward strand.
TCTTAGGTTTCGGATTTCAGGAGCTCAGTACTGTGCGTCTTTGAGTATGATCACATGAGAAGCATACAAACATGATTTTGTAGGGGATATTTTCATTTCAGTCCGCCTGCTCCGAGGGCGATTCTGGAAGCTAGGGTCTTAGCATCCGCTAGAATTCTATTCTAGAAACCTTGGCTTCTAGAAAGGTGGCGTTTCGGTTTCGACAGGCCGGTGACGAGACTAGCAGAATGTTCGCCATTGCCCTTGTGAAACTTCAAAAGAAAACTGAGCTAGAACCCCTAGTGACAAGGGAGCTTCGGAGTTTCGAGGTGGGAAGTTGTACCAATTGAGATTAAGAGCAATGATTCAGGGTCTTCTGTTTTCACTGGGCAGAATAGAAACCCCCCCAAACCAGTCTCGTACCCCCAATCTTCCGCATTGAACACAGAGCAACCTTGTGGATCCAACTTTCTAGAAGCCAAAACTTCGGGTTAATGATCCGATGAGAGACAGTGAGCTTCATTCGGATATTTTGAAACGAAGTTTGACGAAATTCGCGAAACACAACGTGCACGCGTGCAAACATGCTTACGTTGGAATCAGACTAACGTGTTCGTAACCATATAGTTAACATCAGACCATCTCGTCACGACTACTCTAAATTCACAAATACGAGCAACCCACAAAGAACGGTACATTACTCTCGTATACTCGTGTCGGAGTACGTACATCCATTCTTTGATCCAATTGTTCCGGATGATAGGATGGCTCGGATAATAAGATCCTGTTTTATTCCGATCATCGAAATATTAAAACATCGGATTCTTTTTCGGTTTAAAAAACAAGGCGGATATAGGATATATATCCTCATTCGAGAACCGTGCTTATAACCATCCATGGCTTGATTGATATGTGACAAGGTAAGATATGTAGGGGGAATTGGCAAAAGATCGGATTATCTTCAGTTGATCATGCAGAGGGTACCCTCGTCACGAATGCTTTTGCCGCACACACCAGTTAGAAGAGAATATAATTCGACCAGAGAGTTCATGTGTGATGCAATATATCGAATCAACATTGATTATTGTGGCTTCCTGTAGTCTTGGAACGCGCAACATGGCAACTTATGTGAGGAGAAAGAAAGCTTCTTTCGGTTCAACCTGAATTTAAGATATCCAACAGATTGTTCAATTCGTAGACCCCAGTGCCATTGATTTACCCGGATCTACTGGATATCTAGTGACTATTTCAAAAAAATCCAAGCATCTGCGCCTGTATACAATTTTTCTATCTGCAAGCTGATCCAAGTACCCTTCGAGCTCAAAAGATAGGAACCGTTCCGTTACAGAGCCGTTAGCTCGAGTCGACCCCCAAACCGCAATTAATTTGATCCATTAGCGCGAGTTCGACCCCCCGTTAGCAATCAATTTTGATAGCCCGGGATCCAGGTTCTAAGATCGAGAATTTGAAAAGATAAGCGATGATCTAGGGGGTATTCATCGTCATGTAAATTGCAATATTGATTAGCGTAACACGCAGTATTCGACGCTGATTCGATCAATTGATATTAGATGGGGAATTATTCGCATTATTATCTATAGATTCACGCTCTCGTAAGTGCAAAAGACCACGATCAATTAGCTCTCATTCATATGTCGTGCACAACTAAACTTTAGGTAGCTAATGCTAAGTGTAGCTAACACTGTGATGAAGTTCCGAAGGCCAAAGTTTGTTTATCAATGTATATCTGAACGATTCTCAATAATCTAGATGGGATATAACGCTTCCCATTATATAGTATATACTATGTACAAAGAAACCATAACGTATGTACGACATATGTTTTTCACCTATACACTCTCCAAATACTCAAAATCTCCCACCCAGCCCTCCTTTCAATAACACACTCCATCTTCCAACCCCTCCCCATCCCCGTCACCCTCTCCACAACCTCTACCGGTTTATTCCCCGCACAGAGCAAAAGATACAGCACCCCCCGCTCACTCAACACCTCATGCAACTGATCTAGTAACTGATCCGTCGTCTCCATCCCCTTCTCCCCGCCAGCGTACGTCAAGGAGAGTAAATACTCTTCCATATCGTAGTCCTCTTTACTCTTGGAGTTGACAATCACCTTTTGCTGCGTCTTCCCATCGCGGAGGGTGGATAGCGAGGGATGCTCGGATGTGGGTACGTATGGCGGGTTGAAGATTAGGATATCCACGCAGGAAGGTTTCAGACAGGTTGTCAGGTCTGATGTTATGCTATTGAGGAATGTGGCAGCGGTGGACGGGTGGTCCGCGCATGCTTTGGAGATTGTGGTGTTTGTGACAGTGTTTGCGGTGAAGCTGACATCCAGGCCGAGGGTTATGATGTCCCGTCGGTTGAAGAGGGTGAGGGCATGTGCGGCGACAAAGGCGGAGACTACACCTGAGCCTGTACCGATTTCGACGAGGAGTGGTGGTGGGGTCGCGGCGGCGGGGAAGCGGGATGTGGCAAAGGCGATTTCGGAGGGGAGAGAGAAGGCGTCGAGGAGGAGGTAGGAGTCTTCGGAGGGGGGGTAGACTGGCTGGGAGGTTATATGGGAGGTCGAAGGGGTCGGCAGCTTGAGCGGGGTGGTGGAAGTCATCGTGGGCGTTTGGAGTATGGCATCGTTCGAATTGATTGAAGTTCAAGTTTGATGTTTGAAATTGAACGTTCCCAACAAAGCGAATATAAACTTATCAAACGTCGCTTCTCGATCTCTTTCAAGAGCATAGATGAGTTATTAAAACCAGCAAGAAAAAAGATGAGTACGACAATCGAATCTAGCGATGGCAGTGGTCCTCGTCTGCCTGCTCAAGAAGGGACCCAATTCTCCCTTCTCGCTCTCGGGGCCCTCTACCGCGACGTTCTCATCAAGGTCCCAAACTTCCCAGCCGAAGATGCTAAGCAGTCCGCCATCTCTGAGACCTCCCGCGTGGGCGGCAACATCTCCAACACCCTCTCCGTTCTTTCGCAAGTCGTCGCGCCAAATACTCAACTGCTCTATGCGACTGTCGTCGGAGGTCCCGAGCCCATCTGGAGGTAGTTGCAATGAAGATTCAATTGAAGTTAGCAGCTGTGATTAGTCAGAATAACACGCTGACAACGCACCGACGTAGAAGGACAGGCCGCTAATATCCACCCTCGAAGCCAAACGGATTACTATGCTTTACGAAATTCGACAGGGAGAGGGTATGATGACACCTACGGCATATATCTTTGAGTCGCAAAAGACGGGTTCACGAACAATCATCTCACATCAACTGTATGCACTCTATATTGTAATATAACTCTAAACTTGCCGTTGACTTACGCGATACTCGATGGCAGTGTTCCAGCGCTCAAAACATCAGAAGTCCTGTCACTCCTATTCACACACTTCTTCCCGAAAAATACCTTCCTCTCAAACGCTTACGATGATATGCTTTCCCGTGTCTACAATGCTCATTCGAGCTTTTATCCCTCCTGGATCCACTTTGAAGGAAGGGAGTGCTTTATGGCTGAAGGCGTCATCGACCATTTTACGGGAAGGAAGGAATATAAAAGAAATCCGTGCACTATCAGCGTTGAATTCGAAATGTACGGACGACCTGGGCTAGATCGGTTGATGGGGATGTGTGATGCCGCCTTTGTCGCCGAAGCGTATATGAAGGCGTTTTTAGAAGATACCAAGAAAGGATCTTGGGATGAAGAGGATAAAGAAGAAATGGTCCATTTATTTGTAGATCTTACAAAAAGGACGGTGAAGAGGAAAGCCACGATTTTTGTTACCGTAGGTGCGGGTGGTGCTTATCTTCTGCAATATAGAAACGGATCGGTAGAGGTTACGCACTTTCCGGCTCCGGATATTGATTCCTCGGATATAATAGAGACTACGGGGGCAGGGGATACCTTTATTGGGGCAGCGATCTATGCGTTAGGGTATAAAAGATTCGATCCTGTCAGGGCTGCTAGGGTAGCGGTCAATGTGGCAAGTAGGAAGTGTATGCAGGTTGGTTACGATACACTTGGTAATGTCGATGATGGATTTGGATCGCTTGAGAGTGGTGATATTTCTAGATATGGAGGAGATACAATTGCAGCTCCTCCAGCTAGACCTTCGGATGGTTTACTATAGTATAAAAATTAGCTAGTCATATCTAGAGCTATATTAATTCTCTAATGGGCATTGGCCTTTTTTCCAAAGTCTTTTCTAGTAATTGATAATAGAAACACTAAATGTAGAACACTCTTTTAGAAAAGTTTTGCAGTTATGTAATACACAGTGGTGATTCTATTCAACCGGTTAAACATAAGAGGATAAGGGGAATACGAAGCCTCCGACTTTGCTTTACGTCTCATCCAGCCTTGGGAGACGAGTTTTAAAGACAGATTGGTTCACGAAATTGAGCTCCGAGATGTCATCATCATCACTCGATTCTGCGAAACCAGGACCTGACATGATCCAACGTGGTATTTCTTTCTCATTGCCTTTTCCTCCGGTCGCAAAAGGAGCTGGTGCTTTCCCTTTGTCTCCAGAAAGACCTCCCGAAGGCCCTGGTTCTTTCCCTTTTGCCTCAGAAGGACCAGGCTCCGTTTGTAAAGTCTCTGTAGATGTTGCTGACACAGAAGGCGAAATTGCCGTGGGCAACAGCATTCCCCCAACCATCGGAGGCTTCACAGCTTCTTTAACGATAGGTGTGGTCTCACTAGCAGCGAGAGGCGGATCCACAATAGGAAAAAGAAGGTCCTCCTGAGTCTTCCCGAAATGCTCTTCCACCAAAAGTTCTCTCGGATCCTCTTTATCTTTCTTCTCTTCGTTGACGATCTGATCGTATTGCTGAATGTAGGCTCGACGTTTAATAATAGGATTTCCCCAACGTTTGGCAGCCTCGTCTTGAGCGTCACCGATAGCGAAAATGGTTTTACCGAAATTCTTGTTACGCTGATCGGAGCGGAGATATTAGCAACAGCACTCCAGTGTTAAGTGACTGCAACGACAATGGAGAGCGATATATTCTGCATACCTTGCAACATTTGATGACATAGTTGTTGGCTAGAGCTTCGGCTTTATCAGGGGTGGCCAATTTGCGGGTGATGAGTTCTTCGGCGATTAACTGATACCAAAGAGACGGTTCGGCCCATTTTTTAGAGTGGAGGATGAGGGCCATGATACCCTATTATCCGATTCGATAGTGTTTAGTGATGAGAGGAAGGAGATATATAGAGAGATAATACATACCTCTTCAGTCATTGGCTGTTTGATTCTAGGCATCGTGGCTGATTTTGATGCTGGTTGTAATGTGGTTGATGGAGATGAGGGTGAGGTCTTTGTGATTGAAGGACTGATGCGTAAGCTTTGACAACCACTTAGTCTCCTATACATCCTCCCTCCAGCTTAGCCCTTGCCTATAAAGTCTAGGACATGAATGAACCGAGAGGACTACGCAAACGAAATATCCAGCTCTAGAGTTCAAGTATATTGTTTTAACAAAGAGGAGAACCTGGCTCTGCTGACTTTTGAATTCACTAAAGAACACTAGTGGAATACATACAAACTTGTAACTTCCATTCCGTACATCTTCTCAATTCACTTATCCGTTCCCACTGACAGCAAAGCGTAAACCAAACAAAGCATCCTAGCAATCTCATCCCTCTCGCACCCCAACTCCAACAATGCGTCTTTCAACTCCGAAAGTCCACTCCTCTGTAAATCTGCCGCAGTGTCTCCTCGAAGCGGTGCTCCCTGCGGCATTGACGGCGGCCAACCCGGCACGGTTGGCATGCTAGTATCCTCCGGACTTGGGGTCGTCACCCCATCTACATCTCTCAAATTATCCCCATCTTCATCATTGCCATCCTCTATAGTACATCCCTTGACGAAATCGTTAATTCTGGATCCCTTGGACGGACTAGCCCTGCTGGGACTACCCTGATCATCGACTCTTACTGTTCGTCTTGGGCTGGTGTCCACATCCATCGGGCTACCCTGGCCTACCCCATGATTGGGCCTGGTCTTCTTTTCTGGGGTCTTGTATGCGTTCCACCACAAGACAGGAGGAGGACGGTCCTCGGAAACTTCACTTCTGGCTGCGAGGGCTGGTCCTATTTTTGTTGGTGGTGGAGGGGGGATAGAATGGGAGGAGATGTTCTATTTATTGATGTATCAATGCCCTCTATTTCGCGTATTCGAGAATTGGATAAGAATAAAAATCAAGGATGCACACACTTCCACAATCTTCATAGTATCTTGGCTAGATCTACCTTTGTTTATATCTTTGTTGTGCGAAATAGCGTTTGGTATAGTGGAGATGTTTGCATTTCCAGTTTTTGCTCCAAATTGGAACATTACGGGCTCCTAAACATCCCCAAGTATGGTGACACAGCATCTTAGTCAGCGGACGACAGGAGGTTACTAGCTAGGGAAATGCAGGCGAGAGGATTTTTTGAAGAGGCTATACCTCTCGGGACGCCAAGATATCACCCGGTGGGACTCTCTCCGGTGCTTTCCCTTTAAAGTTCTAGCAAAGAACCGTAATATTAGCCCCATATAGAAATTAAAAGCTATTCTTCAAGTATATAACCAGAGACCTACCATATTGATACTATATCTAAACTTTAACCATACGAGCCAAGAAAATATGAAAACTTGAATATGAGAGCAATTTTTAAAGAGATGCGTTAATGAAACGATAGTATTGTAGCGAGACCTTTATATAACAAGAGCTCAAAACGAGGCGGATAACATACAACCCGCAGAGTGTCGAAGAAACAAGGCAAATAAATAATATTCATAGTAGACAGGCGAGTTATCATCAATCGATCTAAAATAAGCGGGCGAATAGGTCAAGTCCCAAAACCAATAGATACAGTCGCACCACGTCGCTAAAGTCGTGCGGCTATCAATTCTGCTCTATTTTTCAAATATCAGTATGCTTACTATCATATCTCCTTTTCAGGCGAGCGAGTCGAAATCTGCAGCTACCGGTACTGTGATATAAAAGTTAACGACTGGTGCAATTACTGCGGTGCGACTTGGACCACTGTTTCCCTTTACGCCCCGGTCCGACCATCGGTGATGCACTAACTGAACCGGTACCACTTCGTGCTTCCTTCGCTCCTTCAAGAGCATCCTCTTCCTGAATGAAATCCACTACTTTCTGAATACGGTTAATAGAACGTTGAATCGAATCCATCGACCGCGAGTCCATCGACTTTTGAATTGATTTCATTGATTGCTGGACTGAATTCATCGATTGCTGAACCGAGTCCACTGATTGTTGAACCAGATGCATCGATTTCTGAACGGTGTTCATAGATTGCTGAACCGAGTTCTTCGATTCTGAGCCCTTTGATCTCAATACTTTCGCCTGCTCTAGAAACGTCTAGATTTGTTTAAATCCCCACAAATCAATCGTCAGCGTCTTACCGACGGATATAATGCAGATGCATGGACGAAAGGAAGGAAGGGCTGGGGGATCTTACGACTCGAACGCGACCAGCCAGAATCTTCGCCCTTAAAGATCGCTCTGCATTTTTAGGAGCACCGCGATGTGCGAATTCCGATTCGATAAGGGTATGCCATTTACTAGGGTTATTTAAAACTCTAGGTTTCGCCTTTTTGATCAGTTTGATGATTTCCTGTTTTCCTCGAACGGTGAACTGTTAGTGGTTCGGTTGGCATCGCATTGTTTGCTTGAGACTTTCAAGGTGGAAGGAAGAGGAAGAGGAAGGAGACCAAATTGGAGATCTTGTAGATATCTGGAATCTCTCTTCGCGTCATTATTTCATAAGTTGAAGTGGTACTAGTCGCTTTGTGATGAATGGTTAAAGTTTCAGCGATGGTGTAAGCCGGATGCCGTTTTGAATATATTCTTCGATTTGCTGCTTAACAACAATGCATAACAACCATCGGGTGTGAGACGAGACCGTGTTGTATTTTGCGAGAGCATGCGGGATTTATCCAATCAGATTACAGAGATCAATCAACTCTAGTTAGTGTGAAGTCTGATCTAGTCCACGGCTGACGCAAGATGAGGATTTGAAAAGAGCAAGATCCCAAAAGTCTGTAAGATTAATATGAAGGATGATGATTGATATTGATGAAAATGATAATCTATATAAATGATAAAAAAAAGAAAAGGCATCGAAGAAACTAAAGATTACTACTATAGTTAATGGAGAAAGATAATTTTAAGCCTTTGATGATGATGAGAGTCCAAGGTGCATCAAGTTAGCCATTAGCTCTCAAAAGCATTCGACGAATATATGAAGCCTAACTTACCCATTTCCCCGATAACAATATGATGTAACCATCAAAGACTATTCGAATGTAGACCTAATCTGTGCAGCCACAGAACAAGAAGTCTGTGGTCAGCTAAATGTTTCCCAAAAAAATTTGCAAAACAAATAACTGGTACGTGACAACATGGAACCCTCCTGTAAACAAGAAAAAATAAGGTTTTTCCAAGTGAGGCACAATGGCTGAAATCGTAGGTCACAAGGATACTACCCTCGCCTCGCCATCGTTGTCCGTCAAGGTCATCAGTTATCTAGGGCCGTAGCCCCGACATAACTGTTCCCCTTCAAATGGCACATTACGCAATAAAATTTGCAACGAGGAGGTGATTGGGGGTTGACAAATCTGGTAGTTTGAAGGGAAGATCTCGAAAGAAAAAATGAGGGTAGAACTCAGGATTGTACCTGCTACCGACGAGATGTACGAGAGTTTGACTTTGGCGCGGAAACCGCACCTGCAGAGGAATCTGACCGCACGTACCTTTTTTTTTTTTTTTTTTTTTTAGTTGATGGATCATCCAAGAGATGAGAGTGAGAAGTGATTCAAAATTTTTTTGTTCAAAGTTTTTTCTGTAACGTTGCTAGCAAGTTGCTAGTTGTTCGCGAGTGATGTGGAAGGAAGATGGAGGGACTGCTGGGGAAGCCTCTCTTTTATAGTTTATTGGAGACTGAGTGTCGAACCCTGTGCCAAAAAAAAAAAGACTTTCGATTTCCCAAATCCAAAAAGTCAAAAAAGTCAAAACTGCCAAATTGAATAAAAATAATCAAAAAACACTAGAAATAATAAATAATAACTATACATATTAACATATCAAAATCTCAGATTTAGATAATAAATAGTAAATACTAATCATACACATCAGGAAAAAAAAATATAAGTTTCATCGCGCTCCATCGCGCTCATCCGGATGGCAAGATGGCAGGATGGGCAAAATGAAAAGTGTACACCCCGCTATAAGGTTTCCTTCGGAAGAAGGCTCTTTCATCGGATGAACTACTCTTCATCAGGTGAACCACTCTCCATCGCAGCACCGTACGTATCACACACGTCACGTATCACACGTTATAATAAAAATAACAACAATAATAATTTAATTACTTTAATTATTTACAAAAAAATCTATGATAATAAACATGATCTAAACTGTGGTTATAACCGTGATCGAACCGTGATCTAAACCGTGATCGAAACCGTAATCTAAACCGTGATATTAGCTGTGATCGAAATCGTGATTGAAACCGTGATCTAAACCGTGGTTATAACCGTGATCGAAACCGTGGTAACAGGCGTGATCCGGACCGTGATGATATGGTGGTTGATATGGTGGTTGATATGGTGGTTGATATGGTTTTTGATTTGGTTTTTGATTTGGTTTTTAGATTTTTAATTTTTGATGGGGTGTTTGATCCGCCAGATGGCACCAGAGGGCCCCGATGGATCCGATGGAGAAGCTTTCATCCCGATGTCCAGATGTAAAACTATCTTTTTCCTGATGCAATCATAATATCAATTTTTGATTTTTAATTAATTTTTGATTTTTAATTTTGATGTTTGAAAGTTAAAAAAAAAAATCCAAAATCAAGCATATTACTAAACCAAATTTAGTAAAGTACCCTTTTAAATACATAATATAATTAATTAAATTCGCTAGATTTTGATTAAGATTTTAAAGTTATTTAGTAAAACTTACAATCATAATTAAAATTCACTAATTTTCAACCTCCGGCTGTACTATCAATTTTAATCAAATCATTCTGAAATTTTAATATTTTATAATATAATTATAGCTTATAATTGCTTTTTCCGACATTTTTACCCTTTTAATCCAATTTGGTGGTTTTGACTTTTTGGATTTGTCAAAATCCGTCATTTTTTTTGGCACAGGGTTCGACGATATGAATTGCCGTATGAGTGGGGAGTGTGGCTTCACTCGAGGGAATCTTCTGTTGTCAATGTTATTTTGATTATGCTGCGTGCTGTATTTTGATCGATTTAAGTTGTTGACATGGTGATAGTGCTGAAATTGATTGATAACCATAAATAATAGTCGTCCTCTGTCTCATTCAATATATTATAATAGGGCTTTAACGTTTTGGTTTGTGAGAAAATAGGGCTAAAAATGACCCACGAGACAGACAAGAGGGTTAGACATACACCTGCTTACATTTACGTCTTGTCATCTGCAATGATGTAACATATTACTAAAATCATAAGGACTGAAAAGTATCAGAAGATAAACCAATTATTTCATATTTTTATTCAATGCATGGTGAGACTAATATTCGATTTCACTCCATGGATCTCTTGAGTTATAACTCGATATGCGAGTTTGACCTCTGAGTACCAACTCTAAGATAGCACCCAAGATAATCCCCAGTGCGAGACCGAGTTGGGATAATCTAACGAAGAAATGAAGGCTCAAAACAAGCAAGAAACTCTATAAAACAAAATACAACATAGTACCAGAAAGTACATTAAACAATTGGAATGAAAAAAAAAAAAAAAAAAATCAAAGCTCGTTCTTTCTTGTTGAGAGAAATCTAATGGTAGCAGAACCATAGCGGTCGATCCTGACTTCTCCGCCAGATTCTTGGATTCTTGGAGCTAAATGAGTGATCAAACTCACAGTCGAAGAAGCAGCTAAGAATAATAGAATATCTTAGTTCATCAAATACGTAATAATATCTTACGAATATTGGAATATCAACTTACGACCAGAGGTGACGTTATTGTAGTGATCGTAATCATGATCAGTGTAATAATCGTCACAATTGCCCTCCGAAGGTTCTCCCTCATCGTAGCGCGTATCTTGACTCTGATGACGGAGGTGAGGATTTTCGCGAACCCGATGGCGAAAAGAAATACCCGAAGCACGATCATCGTGATCCTGATCATCTTGGCGGGCAGCCTTCGCACCGTCAACGGAAGCAAGTTGCTCAGACTCGGAGCGGGTGCTCATATTGTCATCACGACTACGATTGTACGGAGTACTTCCAGCCCTGTAGTTATGGTAGCTTCTATGCTCATCGTCATCACCGTAACCGTCTCCATCGCCGGGGGCTGAGACCGATTCTTCGTTACCGTCGTGGTGGTTAGCAAAATGATTATCACCACGGGAGGAGTAATAGTCAAGCTCCGGATCATAAACACTAGTGACCTCTGCGTTATGAGAGCTGACGGCGGTAGAGCTTAGATAGTCGGAGCCGGAGTTCTCACCCCTTTGTGCTTCAAAGTTGGCTCGCCACAAAAGTGATTTTTGGTCAAGCTTGAGTTTGTCGTAGAGAGCCCAACCTTCCTATATATAATTTGTTAATGTGATATTGCTCAGCAGAGGGCCTGGTAAGATACGTACTCCTGGTTCCATTTTCTTGAGCATGTTACCGTATTCGGACTTTTTGAGACGACCAACAAGGGAAGAAGCAAGATTGGCGCAGCGGGAAAAATCAGCATCGCCATCGCAGACGAAATGGTAGAGAAGGACCTCTCTCCAATCACTAGGATTTGAAGTATCCCACAAGATGGCGCAAAGGCCCCGAAAGGCATCCTGGATATTGCAGATCCTCGTGTTAGTATATTTATCGATGGAAATACATCTAATGTGATGGTGTAGGGAAAGTACCTCAAGTGAGAGCTTCGGAAAGCGAGAATCCGAATGGAGTTCATGCAGGTCGAATGAACAGGCACAGCAATACGGCCTGCCTGGATTATCACCGTCAAGATGACAGGTACAGTAGTCACGAGGATCAAGAATCTCTTCAGAACTTGCGGCTCTGTGATGATCCTGTTGAGGTCGGGATGCAGCACCGGCATCGTTGGACGCCATGGTCTGAGGTAGTGAAAATAACGGAAGAGTTATGATGGTATGGAAAAGAGAGAACTGACACTTCTAGCTGCAATCCGGTTTTTATAGTTCATCGTAGATGGCGCTTTAGCACCATTCCCATGTTACCGTAACTACATCACCAGCCACATGTGTCGTCTCTTAGGGCCTCTAGCTCTCCAAATATGTGTTGTAGATGTGATAGCGTGCATTGTTACCATCTCAAGGCTGCTCGTTGCCCTAGGCAAATCAAAGACTATTATATGTAAATTCCTGGGACTGAGACTAGTTAGGGAAGCCATAAGTGTACCCAAATTAATATAGTAATCCAGTCATGAGAAAGATATCAGTATAATACAAACTAGGCAAATAATTGATATCAAGGTATTGGGTCCTATTTATTCTTGTTCATTCAATTAGTGTAGCTCGTGACATCAATTTACATGGAAGCCTGTAACTAATCTGTTACATAAGCTTCTTTTTTCAATATAGCTCGGTTATTTTTCTTTCTACTTAGAAGCAATGAGGGTGCGTGTTGGATCTGGCAGAGTATCTTCGACTTTATTTCCACACTTTCTACAATTCTCCCTGACACTGTAGCAGCGGCCGCATGCAGCGTGGTAGCAAAAATTGAGAGTAATAACAGGTTTAAAAAAGTCCTAAGAGCGTTGACAGTACCACGAGATTTCGAATGGCTCATAAGGTTCCTGCTCTTTTGCTATTTCTCGAGCCCACCATTTGCTTATCCCATTCGATGCGAGATATCTGGGGCCTGGAAACGGTTTCGTTTGATATTTCAGGACTTGGCGTTTGATTTTCGAATGATTGACCATTATTATCGCCGGCCACGGAGAAGGGAGGTTCACGGTGACTGGATTGTTGGTCGTGCTCCATTTTAAGTTGATGGGTGGTGGTGAAAAGGTGGACGAGGAGAGAGATTGATATCGCTGCGTTGGGTGTTGGAAATCCATTTACAGAGCCTCCCGCTTAGTCATCACAGTTTGATGGGCCGATCGTCGTGGGATTGGCGGGTTGGGTGTGTTGCGTCCTTGGGCGCCGATTGGCTGGCTGGCCGGGCATCACAAGCTCGAAAGTCAACCAACGTTTATTTTCGCGGAAACCCCCACCGCATTATTTATAACTTTTGAGGTTATCAAATCGTAATATTATTAATGCTCTCCTCTCCGCCAGTTCGTTGTTCTGTGACAGGTTCGCAGAAAGCGGGGCGCCGTTGATGAGACGAAAAGTCGCCGCTTCAACCCAGCTCTTCCAGTCATAAAGCTTCTGTTGTAACGCTGTCCGAAAGTATGCAGGCTGGCAAGGGCCCTTGCATCGCATGATATTACATCATAGGCGTTCACAAACATGCCCAGGAACCTTCCTTCTCCAGCATAACCTTCATCTCCACCCTCAATCGACCATACGGGAATGGACTCTAGGTCCGTTCTTTCAAATCTCCAATCTTCCCTGGAATCGAATCTTAGAAACTCCGACTCTGGAGCAGGGAAAGAAACTCAACTTCCCAGCTGCTTGAATCGAGAAAACGACGTCAACCACAAGCCCCTGTGTAGCTCGGAACTCTAAAACCCCTTCGAACTCTCTTCTCCCATTTATATCCTAGGAGCCTCCCTCCGAGCATAGAAAACCTCTTCCAAATGGCCTCATTCTCTTCCTCTCCTTCCAGTACCTTTGCGGTCGGTAATATTACCGATTCGATCCTCCCAACCACCATGTCTACCGCGCCGCCAACTCAAAACCTAAGTGTTCTTGGGAACTTCATCTACTACGGCCTCTGGATGTTTCAAATCCTGCCATGGCTCACATACTGGATTCTGAGCTTCACAACATACACCGTTCCCGCATTACTATTCACACTGGCCAGCACAAGTTTCTCCATTACCATGAATTTCACCACTCTGTAGGTCTTGAAACCGGCCGTTGCTCAACGGTGTGTTTTATTCTGTCACGAACATATGAATCTAACATTCTCGATAGATTGGCGATAGCTTTGCTCTTCGCTACATTGATATCATACATTGTCCGTTACCGCTACCTGAACATGTATGCCCATTTGCCGCCGGAGCCACCACGGAAGGAGCCACAGATCGATCTCTTCACCGATGAACCGGAGGCCGATACAAAACCGGGCATCTCGAGCTACCTTGACGAATTCCTCAGCGCTATCAAAGTCTTTGGATATTTGGAGAGACCCATATTCCACGAATTGACCAGACATATACAGACCAGGAAGCTAATCGCTGGCGAAACTCTGCTGCTCGAAGAGGAGAAGGGATTTTGCGTGGTAGTCGACGGATTAGTGCAGGTGTTTGTCAAATCAACCGTCAACAGCACGACTGCTAGCTCTAGCGATGAAGATGAAGAGATGGGAGGTGGGCAAGGGTATCAGCTTTTGACAGAAGTCAAGAATGGAGCTCCGATGAGCAGTCTATTCACAATTTTAAGTCTTTTCACCGAAGATGTTCAATTACGGCATACTGAGGAGGACGACGCTCGTCAGGCACCCACCCCACCTCAACATCAAGAAAGTTTCTCTAGTTCTGTCTCTGGTGGTGACTCTAGGAGAGGACCGAGAGATTTCTTGCATATCCAAACCGGAGCGCAAGATCCATCGTTCTCTCATGCTAATGGCATGGCGAGACAGTACGTACTTCAATCAACATCAAAAACAACTTATCCACTAATTATTCAATAGAAGTTCGGAGAACCCGGTGTTACCTAAAGTTCCCACATTTCCTATGCTTGCTGATGACTTCAGCGAAGCTTCATCTCCATATCCGCAGAGCTCTCAGTCAACCACGCCTGGCTCTGGCTTTCCTCCGAGGTCAGCTGGAGGAAAACCAATACGACCCCGTCTCTACAAAACCAAATCAGTGCATCCAGACATCATTGCTCGTGCAACGGTAGATACTACCATTGCCGTCATTCCAGCAGCCGCATTCAAACGTCTCACCAGAATATACCCAAAAGCATCAGCTCACATTGTCTCCGTTATCCTGACCCGCTTCTTGCGAGTAACCTTTGCTACCGCGAGAAACTACCTCGGTCTGACCGGCGAAGTTCTCCGCGCGGAAAAGAGTATGAACAATTACACTTCATACGATCTTCCCAACCATCTCAGAGGAGCCGCATTGGATAGATTGAAAGAGAAGTTTGCCACGGAGAAAGCCATCGCGAAAGACGAAGAGGAGCTGAAGGGTGGGATGGTGTTGCATAGCACCACAGCAGCTATGAGGAAACGACGGAGATCCACATTCTCAATCCAAACCAGGATCGATATGGCGGCTAAGTTGACTTCCAGCGGTCTTCCTAGTCCTTGGATTACTTCAACCCATCCCGGAGACTTGTTCAGCAATGTTCCTTTGCATAAACCTCGGAGCAACTCTAGCGGTGGTCACTTTTCGCCACAACAGGAGGCTCCTTTCGGGAGGGGATTCCCTATATCCGTTCCCTCCAAAATCGATAGCACTATCAGCGGCCTGCAGCATAATAACCCGCTTGCATCTGAAAATTCTTCCACCCTGACGTTGGTCAACAGTCGAGGATCCCAGATGGATAATATACCTGAGGAAGAGGATGAGTTTACCTTCAGGGAAGCCGTTTTGGAATGTATGTTCAAGGCGATTGGGTTGTCCACTACCAAAATGGAAGCGTTGAAACGACCAGCGCCCTCTGTTGAAGCTAGTCCACGGCTTGTATCTTACGATGCGAAACGACAGAAGGCGGTGTTCAACTCTTTCGGTCATCTTGATCCTTTTGAAGACGCTGAAACCGAGTCTGTAGCTTCGACCACGATATCCAATAATAGCACGTTAGGACCGGGTCCAAGCAACCTAGAAAATATGAAGGACGAAGTAGATATCGTATTCTTTCCAAAGGGTAGTGTTTTGGTCGAAGAAGGAGAACGTAGTCCGGGGCTTTACTACGTCATCGATGGTTTCTTGGATATCACGATGGCAGTTGAAGATGAGAAGAGTCCCGGCCTGATGGGGAACATCGCGTCAAGGAAAGGAAGTACTGTGAACTTATCGACAATGTTGCCGGCGCTCAGTCGGACGAGTACTGGCAGTTCGACTAAAATTCTCCTTCCCTCTGCAACACCTCAGCCGAAGAAACCCACCAGAAAGTCATTATTCATGGTTAAACCCGGTGGTGTGGCGGGGTATATCGGGTGTATTTCTGGCAGCCGAAGTTTTGTGGAGATCCGAGCAAAGACAGATGTTTACGTTGGATTTCTACCACGAAGCAGTTTTGAGAGAATCATGGATAAACATCCGGTAGTGCTTTTGACCATGGCAAAGAGGATTACCAGTTTGTTGCCTCGATTGATGTTGCATATTGATTTTGCACTCGAGTGGTTGCAGATTAATGCCGGGCAAGTCTTGTATAGGGAGGGTGAAGAGAGGTGAGTTCCAGTAAACCTTGTCGTGGAGGTATAGTAAACTAACATTATATAGTGACGCGATATATATCATTCTCAACGGTCGTTTGCGTGGCATCAGAGGCAATGCGGATGATGGGGATATGCAGGTCGTAGGCGAATACGGTCAGGGTGAATCTGTCGGCGAACTAGAGGTTTTGACAGAATCAACTCGTCCAGTAACGCTGCACGCTATTCGAGACACAGAGGTCGCCAAGTTCCCAAAGACGTTATTCAACAGTCTTGCGTTGGAACATCCCGGGATCACGATTCAAATCTCCAAAATCATTGCAACGAGGATGAGGTCTCTCATTGAAGATCCGCTAGATAGGAAAGATAATGCGGCGTTGGGGAGTACAAAGACAGCGAATAAGATGAATTTGAGAACTGTTTGTATTCTTCCCGTTGCGAGCGGCGTTCCCGTCACGGACTTTAGCAATAGGCTATCTACTGCTCTTCAGCAGATTGGTGTTCCTAATGGCGCGGTAACGTTAAATCAAGCTGCTATTCTGAAGCACTTGGGCCGCCACGCATTCAGCAGGATTGGGAGGTTGAAGTTGAGTCAGTTTTTGGCGGACCAGGAGGAGAAGTATGGTATGGTGCTTTATGTCGCAGATACCAGTGTCAACGCGCGGTGGACGCAAACTTGCATCACGCAAGCGGATTGTATCTTGCTAGTGGCATTGGCAGATGGAAATCCCGGGATCGGCGATTATGAACGATATTTGGTGGGAATGAAAACGACGGCGAGGAAAGAGCTTGTGCTGTTGCACCCTGAGCGGTTGGTGCGGCCTGGATTGACGAGACAGTGGTTGAAGGTACTTTCCCTATTCATGCAATTTGTTGATATGATATGAGCTAACATGGGAAATCTCAGACTCGCATATGGATCAACGGCGGGCACCATCATGTTCAAATGTCGGTGAATTTGAAGAATGTCGGGGAACCGGTACGGGTACAACGAAAACGCTTCGGAGATTCCATTCAGAAGCGGATCAAGAATCTTCAGGATGAACTATCGATCTATATATCGCGTCGTTCTCGGCAGACAGTGTACCCCTCCGAAGCACCATTCAAGGGCGATTTCCACCGTTTAGCACGAAGGTTATGCGGCAAGAGCGTCGGTTTGGTGTTGGGTGGGGGTGGCGCCCGTGGTATCGCACATGTAGGTGTGATCAGAGCTCTAGAAGAGGAAGGTATCCCGATCGATCTTGTTGGGGGAACCAGCATTGGAAGTTTTGTGGGAGCTTTATACGCTCGCGACGCGGATATTGTCCCCGTTTACGGCTGGGTAAAGAAATTCTCCGGCAGGATGGCGAGTTTATGGCGGCTAGTGCTCGATTTAACTTACCCAGCAGTCAGCTATACCACAGGTCATGAGTTCAACCGGGGTATCTTCAAGACCTTCGGGGATTCGCAGATTGAAGATTTTTGGCTGGAGTTTTACTGCAACACGACGAGTATCAGTCACAGCAGGATGGAGATTCACACGAGCGGGTACGCATGGCGGTACGTTCGCGCGTCGATGAGTTTGGCGGGACTGTTACCGCCGCTGTGCGATGAGGGGAGCATGTTGCTAGACGGCGGGTACGTTGACAACCTGACCGTGTCACACATGAAGAGTTTGGGCGCGGACACTATCTTTGCGATCGATGTGGGGAGTATGGACGATAACACGCCGCAGAATTACGGCGACACTTTGAGCGGTGCGTGGACATTGTTCAACAGGTGGAATCCTTTCAGTTGGACGCCGAACCCGCCTACGTTAGCGGAAATCCAAGCGCGGTTGGCGTATGTTAGCAGCGTGGACGCGTTGAAAAGGGCGAAGACCGCGCCTGGGTGTTATTACATGCGACCACCGATCGATCCGTACGGGACGTTGGATTTTGGCAAGTTTGATGAGATTTACAACGTGGGATATGTTTATGGGAAGAGATTCTTGAGGGAGTTGAGTGAGGTCAAGGGTGGGTTGAGAGTTTGGGGCGGTGATAATGGCGGGGAGGGAGGTGGTGGGAAGGGGATCAGATGGAGGAGGGCCGGGAGGAGAGCCAGCATTTAAGGATACTTTAGATTGGAGATTCCTGATATTTCTATATCGCATATGATGATATAGGTATATTGGACATGTGTCTACGCATTAGGGAAGGCGTTTTCATTTCCATTTTCATCATGACATGCTTTTTTTATATTCATTTTACCTTTTACCATCAACCACGTTTATATATTTCTTTTGTATATAAATTGATATCCCCTCAATATCACCCGCCGATTACTATTGGGTATCCGGCATTCCAAAACCACCCTAGCAAGTAGAATATAATTGGAATTTCAATGTGCGTTGAGCCAGCAAGATGCAACATGCGGAAGCGGCCGACTTCCACAAGCTTCCTTCCTTTCCACCCGGGCCAGCTCCATCCAGTTGCACCGCCAGAGCTAAGATACAACCAAGATCCCGTCCCATCTGCACCGCTCTCAGTCGTCGTCGCAGAGAAGAGTAATGTGGACCGACGGCGCGCCAAAGAGGGAAGGTGGGGGGCCCTCCAATCCGACGGGCTGTAGCATGCATCAGGCAGCTCCTGGCGATGTGCTACCACTATAATATCTCGATCGATTCAAGTGCCCGAGTTCCTGGATTTCCAATTCTCCGGCTCTCGAATTCTCACCCTCCTTCTAGCTCCTTTCACCTGAGAGGGTTCTAGCTCTATTTTCTCTCCGAGTGAGGCCGTATTCTTCGAGATTGGATCTTCATGTTCAGTTGGAGACTCTCAAAACAAGTCTTGCAACGTTCCACCTCCCACCTAGGCCTGCAGCAACGAACGATAACCACCATGACGACCACTTCCTCCTCCTCCAGTCGGAAATACAATGTAGTGAACGATCCGATGGTATACATTGGTACATTCATTCAGAGTCCGCGAGACGATGCTCGCAAGCTTGATATATGCGAGAACGGGGCCATTGGGGTCAATGCCGACGGTGTCATCGAATTTTTCGAGCGTGAAATGGAGAGCTACGACTCCCTTATCGCAAAGTATCCAGCTTACGAATCCGCTCCAGTCTTAACGTTAGCCCCGAAAGGTCAATTCTTCTTCCCGGGTTTCATTGGTGAGTTATACTCGACCCTCTTACATCGGGTAGCACCTTATCGCTGATACAATTATCAAAGATACCCACATCCACGCCCCTCAATACCCCAACGCTGGCGTCTTTGGTTCCTCCACCCTCCTTGACTGGTTGAACAAGTACACCTTCCCGCGAGAAGCCTCCCTCTCATCCCTCTCCACTGCCAGAACCATCTACTCCCGCTGCGTAGCCCGCACCCTCTCCCACGGTACCACAACAGCAGCGTACTATGCCACCATCCACGTCCCTGCCACCAACCTCCTCGCCGACATCTGCTCCTCTGCCGGACAAAGAGCCTTCGTCGGTCGGGTATGCATGGACCACAAGGAAATCAACCCGGACTACTACCGCGACGAAAGCGCCGAGGAGAGTCTCAAAAACACATGCGCGTGTATCGACCACATCAAATCGATCGATCCAAACTACGAGCTCGTCTCACCCATCATCACCCCCCGTTTCGCACCGAGTTGTACCCCCGACGCCCTCGAAAAGCTAGGGAAACTAGCAAAGGAGACGAATCTACCATGCCAGACACACATCAGCGAGAATAGAAACGAGATTCAGCTTGTGAAAAAGTTGTTCCCGGAGCATGATTCCTACGCTGAGGTTTATGATGCGTTCGGGTTGTTGAACCCCAAAATGATTCTCGGACATGCGATACATTTGAGTAATAAAGAGATGGAGCTGATCCGAAGTCGGGACGCGAAGGTTTCGCATTGTCCGGCTAGTAATAGTGCTTTAACGAGCGGTGGGGCGAGGGTTAGGTGGTTGCTGGATAGTGGGATAACCGTCGGGCTGGGGACTGATGTTAGCGGCGGGTATAGTCCCAGCATGCTCGAGGCGGTTCGGTCCACCGCGCTGGTGAGTCGGCATGTCGCCATGACGGATGGGGAGGAGTGTAAATTGAGTGTTGAGGAGGCATTATATCTCGGTACCCGCGGTGGAGCCAAAGTTGTTAATCTTGAGGACAAGATTGGCGGTTTCGAGGTTGGTATGGAGTGGGATGCGCAATTGATTGGGCTGACGATGGTGGAGAATGCGGAAAACGGGAAGGAGGAATTTGAGGGTGATGATGTCGTGGATAAGATTGCCTTTGAAGGTGCGAAGGGCGCTGGCCCTGTCGACTTTTTCGGATGGGAGAGTTGGGATGATAGAGTCGCCAAGTGGGTTTATAACGGTGACGACAGGAATACGCTGTCCGTTTGGGTGAAGGGGCGGATGGTGTGGCGTCGACAATAATTCTTTCGACATATACCGTCCTGCGGCGACGAGCCGGTGCAGGGGGCTTTATCTCTTATTATATCTTATCCTTTTGTCACTCCTGCACGTTTACTATGTAGAGTTAGAATGCAGCGCGCTTAGAAGATAGAAAGTATGATTGAAGGAATCATTAGACATATTCATATATCATTGGATTTCGGTACCGTTCAAAGTCGCCCCTGCAAGTTTTCTACACCCATAGCAAAGATGCTGTTTCCCTAAATGGGAAGAGTATAACCCGCCAACGGTACAACCACCATAAGGTATATACATCAAGATAGCTCGCAAGAGCCCGATTAAATGACATTCAACCTGCTTGCCAAAAAATACCATTCCCTATAATATCATTACCCTGAGCGAAAATTCGAGTGTAGGTATCTTGTCGCCACATTTATGTGGCTAGGAACATATGTCGGAGTTCCCCGCTGTGCCATATTGGTGTGGTCTGATACTCACCAAAATTCCACACCATTCGCCAAATTCAACTCGGACGAACCCAAATCGGTCACACCACTGTCATCTAAACTCCACGCTACCCAACCTAAAATTTCAAACAGGGATGCACTCTTCCTTCTTAAATTTTACGCGACTGTTTGGTGTATCGCTTGACTGTGGTCTGACTGTGGACGTATATGTTGGAATCTAACGTTCGCTCGTGTTGTCATTTACTCGGGAATACGAGACAATGGAAACCTACAACGTCAGAAACGAGCTATGCGATCTGGTGCAGGTGAATAGCTCGGGATATGGAACAAAAATAAGATATTCCGGTGTAAGATCTCTTAGAGATGTTGGTTCCGTAAATTATTCGTCTGGTGAAGTTGTAGAGACTTTATATAACTGCACAGCAGTGAGCTTTCTACTCTCTTGTACTTTTATTATCCTCATCATCAGATCATATCAAGACAGTTCAGTCGATACCTTATTACGATATCCATATACCCTTATACATCTATAGAATATATATAGAGTATACTCAATTTTATCAATATACCTCAAGCCTCGAATCCACAAAGGTTTTCAAAAGCTTTCCAAAAAATAAAAGATTATACATCAGTCTATATCAATAATCCCATATACGGCTACCATCTCCACCGATATATCTATCTACCTTAGTAGTCTATATACTCAAGCATTTAGAGGCTTATATACAGCCTCAAAAAAATCATATCCAAAATGCTCTCCACAGCAGCCCGCCGCACGGCCCTCACAACCCTCCAAACCACCTCCCGTCGTATGGTCAGCACCGCAGCAGCTCACCATCCACCTTCCAGCGTCCACACGAGAATCACAGCTGGTATAGGCAGCGCTTCTAGATCTACCGGTCCAGCCGTGGGATTCTATACCGCCAGACTAGGTAGGACGTTGACGTTAGTCCTCCCGGTTGTAGCCATCATGAGCTGGCCGTTTGTTACTAGGGGGGTTGCATATTCTACTGGACGGTAAATTGAGTATTTCGGATTTCTTGCATTAGAAGACTGAAAATGGGATTGACAATGGGAATGAGAATGGTTTGGCATTTTGGTTTTTGTATATACGTATCTGTATTTCCTTGTTTGTATTGTTTGAGAATTAATCGTTGAAGAAAACTGTATGGGGGGTACGGAGTCGTGTATTGTTCTTCTATTTGTCGCATTTTGATGCCGCTTTTGCGACAGGGTTCTGTATATAATATAGTTTGTTTTAAGGTTCGAATCAATGTAAAAAGTCCATTTAGATTTATAAATCTAGAGTCCATATACGTAGTCTCCATAAAGAAGTGGAATTCACCTGGCTATCATGTGGTGCAGATGTTAATTTTGGATTTGATTGCTCGAACTTTTTACATCAGCTAGATTCTTCGACGGTAGTTGAATATTTCGGAATTTCAAAGCTCAGCTTCAAATGCATTGTGTTTTTTTATATCAATTGAGGAAAATAAAGCGAGAACTCCTGTATATAAACATGCGATCAATAAAAGAAACGAACAGTAGACAAAAAAAGAACAATAAGAAGAACAGGTGCTAAGGTAACATTCAGTATTTGATTGTCAAGATATGAGGGGTATGCGAAATGAAGATATCACGAGAAAAAATTAAAGAAAATGAGCCCCAAGGCGTAAAAAATATATGACAATAAAAGGTTTGAACCCCTTCACTCTTTCGCGAGATATATGCTACATCTAAGAACTCGGGTTCGGCTCCACCAAACTCGAGACGCTGGGCGGCTGATTCGCCTCCGCGGTTGGACTGTTAGCTTCAGCGTAAGATGGAAGATTCGCCACATTCTGCTTCACTTCCTTCTTCTTCTTCAGTCGTCGATCTCGCATCGACAGCTTCTTCGCAGGTTCGGTTGCTATATACCAAAAAAAAAAAAAATAAATAAAACATTAGCTAAAAATTCGTATGGATGAATAAGTAGACTTGGACTTACGCATCTCCCATTGCTCTGTTCTGCTGCGAGTACCCTGATAATAAGCAAATTTACCTTCCTCCGCATCCCACCTGGCCGTCCAACCCTGAGGTAACGCCATTGGCGGTGGTGGCGGAGGGGCAAAATTGTCTGGAATGACGGTTTTACCAGACGGTGCCTTCTTGAACTGGGACGCCTTTCCAGAAGCTGAACGCTCCAACGTTATCGACGCTGGACCGCTCGCTCCAATTGTTGGCGGTGGCGCAATCGCCTTGACGGACTGGGTAGCAACAGGTTTTGAGGTATCGGGTAAATCTTTGAACGGATTGTTATTCGCCAGTGTGACGGATGGGGAAGAATGTGTCGATGCTGGAGGGGTGGTTTCGACGGGCGGTGGGGCGAATGAGAACCTCAAACCGTTCATTAAGCCTTTTGTCGCGGTGGTGGGTGATGCTGTCTGCGCTTCCATGTCGTGGATATCTGATACGCTGGTGTCCAACCTTGGAGACTCCCGTTGCTCCACAACAGGAGAAATCGGCTTGAAGGGGCCATCTGCGAGATCTCCCAGGTTCGGCGACGTTGATCCGAATTTTCTGAACGGATTTGTACCTGTCGGGCTGATTGGGGAGTGTAACGTGCTAGCTGGGGAGGCGGGGATTGTGGGGAGAACCTGAGAGTTAGTACCAGGAATGTACATTTGAGGCCTGGGAGGTGGACCGTTGTGGGCATAGGAAGGTTGAGGTGCCGCCTGCGATTGCGGTTGTATCTGCGTATTCGTGGAAGATTCGGCATTCCTGGCTGCAGCTTCTGCCTTCAATCTGTCCCCTATCGGATCGCTGTACAGGTCATCCTCTGCATCTTCATCCTCATAAGCCGCAGTAGGAGGAGTAGGTTGGCTATGAGCTGCCAGGTCCAGGCGTGGAGGTGGAGACTTCTTTCCAGCGGATGGAGGCGGGGTCAGCTCCAGTGACTGCTGAGTCTGCGGTTCCGGCGTGGGCACCGGCGGCTGCTGCTGTTCGTTCTGAAGTCCGTAGGTGTTAACCGAAGTGGTACTCTTGCCTCCGAATGAGCTCTTCCTTCGAAGTTCTTTCAGCGAGGCCTTGGACCCGATCTTTCTCAGGATGGATCCAGATCTCGACGGTGGCCGCTCCTTGTCACCTGTGGCCTGGATGGTGGTTTTGACACCACCGCTCGACTTGCTGCCCTTCGGCTTGTATTCTGCCGGCATTGGGGGTGGGGGCGGAGGTGGAGCATCAAAATGCTCAGTGTAAGCCGGCTGCGGCTGTCGCGAAAACTCTCTCGACTTTTTATTTCGCAAGTCCTGCACCAACGATGCGAACTTGTTCTTGAACGACGACATGGTTGGTTACGTGAACTCTCGAGGTAGCTAGGATTTATAATGAAGACTTCTGGTATATCGAGGTAAAGGTTGGACGGTGAGCGACCAAGGGTACCAGTTATATTTCCCGCAGGTGATAGCTAGTGAGGTTTTGACGCTTTAGTCTAGGAGACTTGATGAAGAGTAATATTATCAGCGCCTACGTGTAAATTGCTCCCTTCCCAAAAATAGGCTTTCCTTTCGACCTATTTCTTTTTGAGATGCGCGACTCCTTAATTGAATAGACTCGATTTCGATATTCTAAGCGCGGAGAATGAAAGGTTGTAGGGTATTGAAATACGGACGAGGGTGGTAATCTTGGAAACTGTCGCCAGAAGTGCTCGAGTTGCAGTATGCAAGGAACGGGGAAAGGAATAAACGAAGGACTACGTTCGGTCGGGCAAATGCAAGTTCATCGACGGAAGAGAAGAGAGAAAACTTGAACGAGATTCAAGATCTATAAAAAAAGAATATATAAAAATGAGTCTGAGGTATTCCATTCAAGGGAGGAAAAGGTCAAAGGGAAAGGAGAGCGCAATAATCGCTTGCCTTCAGAGAGAAAACGCCCTCCGTCGACAATAGGGAAAATCTCCGATTTCACCTCGAACCAACCAACGACTCGAGTGAGTTTAGGTACCTGGGGTGAACTCTCTTTTACGTTGGCGAATTGGACCTTACCGTTCAAGGCTTGCGTACCAAAGATGGGCCCAACCCGCCTGCGAGTCTTTCGGTTCAGCGTTCTGATTGATCCAATGGGGTCGCACCCCTGCAGGGAAAGCCGTAAGGTGGGCGCTTAACACTGCTGTCCCCGCCTTCGAATTCGGTTCAGGTAGGTGGGCAAACTCGAGTGATTGGGCGACACCCAAGATTCCAGCTGTCTCAACGTGGGCCAGTCACCGCAAGAGAAAGAGGGGATGACAACAATAGACATTGTTTCCTCAGACGTTTTCACGTTAAAACAAATTTTATTGCCTGTTTCCGTTGACCAAGCAAATTTTCTTCCGATGGCAATTCAGTTTTCTTTGCATTGAATTTGATAGCAAACATGACAGGTTTTGTATCAGGCGGGTTTCATCCACGCCTGCCATAACCAAAAAAATCAACCGCAATACACCCAAAATTTCCCAATCAAAAAAACAAAATCAAGAGGAATTGATATGAACCTTGTTCTTGTCTAAAATTTCAACAGTGTTAGCAAACTTGATATGTACGGATAAAGCCAATCGATAGAGACTCACAGAAAGCGACGTGATCCTTGATACGGGAAGCTTTGCTGCTCGGTTCGGGATAGTACCAAGCGGCGTCGACTTGTGTGTCACCTATACGTTGTGCCTAGAATCAGCTGTTTGTCCTCATAGAGCCAGAAGGCGAGTTCAATGAGCGCCTTGACCTACCGGGAACATCAATAGTATAATAACTCGCTCTACCCTTCCAGGGACAAGTTGATTGAGTCTCAGTGGTCTTGAAGTATTCCCTCTTGAGAGACTCTGGAGGGAAGTAGATGTTTCCCTCCACGACCTCGTAGTGGTCGGCCTCGGCGATGATGGTGCCATTGACGGTAGCGGTAGCGTGCATTTTGGATGAGGAGCCTGAAGATTCGTGCTTGAAGATGTTTTTAATTTTGTCTGAGAGGGTCATCGTTCGAACTTTGATTGATCGATCTACTCGAAAGGACTTTCTCGGTGCCTTTTTAAGAGCTGCTGGAGGGGCTAGAGTTTGTCAGCAGTTATATTGGGATGGCGTGGAATCGATGGCGGGGTAGGCTAAGCTTATGCTGCAAGCCGGGATATCGATGACGATGACAATTTCGATTTGGACGGCACCTACCGGTTTAACGAGTCTCTAATTGCGTGATAGAAGCAGAGTGTGAGATTCTTAGCGGATTTGTAATCGGAAGATGCCAAATATCAACTGTTTGATTTGATCAATTGATGTTGGAACCCAAATCAGTTGCATTTCGACGTCGTTGGGCCCAACCGGGGTGTGTTGTGCCAAGCTGAAGGAGCAGCATTGATCATCTCGACTCGAATGTCAAGTAATTTCAGCTTCTAGCCAGGCTTATAAATTTAATAACCACTGCATATTTATAAGCTTCACGGTCGAGCCTCGATGGTCTAGTTCCCAGACGCTGTTGGGCCTAATGTTGGGGTCGGGCCGAAATCACAAGGCTCCTTCCCATCAACATGAATCCCCTTCCTCAGCGATTCCAACTGCTCCTCTTCATCTGTCGCGAATCGATACGAACGCGTTTCGCAAACATCAGAGCGATCTCCTTTGATGAGAAACGCGATAAATCCTCGATGTGTAATGACAGCTATATTCATATACATCTTCGACAGCTCTTTCAACCGTCCTCGTACTCTTTCCGCGCGTATTGTAGCTCCTTCAACAGTATGTGGCGGATAATCCCATCCCCCCACTCCCCAAAATCAAACTAGAAATTCCGCAGCCAACTCGGTCCGTGAGAGACCCTTGTTGCAGCTGGCGTCATACGATTCACGAAGGTCGGGCCAGATTTGGACCTTGACCGTGTCGAGAATGGCAGTAAATATATTCATGGCGGTTTGAATCGTTCGCGTCATCGGCGAGATGATGATAAGGTCTGGGTTTTGCTGGTACCTCGATTGATTTGGTAGCAAGGTGTCCTACGGTTGTCAAAGGCGGGTCTCGATGAGGGTAGCCTCGTTCGACATTGTGGAGAGCTTGCCCGTGCCGAATGATGTGGACTTGTGAGGCAGACATTATGCGAAATGGTTCAATCTGGCAGATAGAGATATTTTGATACCTGAGATATGCTGATGGGATCGTAAGTGATGAGTAACAATTTAGATTGCTCAAAACCATAAGTGTAGTTTGTCGCCCAATTTAGTCCAAATTTAGTTTGCAGTGATCGATGCAACCACGTCGATATCTTTAATCCCATGCTTGGACCTCCACTCCACTGATTCATGGCAATATATATCCATGGCTGAGAGAAATCTTCGAATCTTCTTGGTTCCAAATATTTGTTCGTTGCGATTGTATTGTGGTCAAGAACAATACGTTGCATTGATCATTTGAGTAAAGTCGTATCTTTCTAGGTAGAAGTTGCAATTTCATAACCTGTATAAATACAAGATGAAACTCCGAGACCGCCTAAACTTCGTGGTTCCCCAAGATATCTCAACTAGGAGTTGATCCCTGAGACCCAAGCGAAAAGTCTAATTCTCGCCGAATTCATCAATTCCAAAAGCGTCGACTGTTACACCGCACTAATCAATATCCAACAGCTTCAACGCTTTTTACCTTACCTTCGAAAAAATTTGAAAACATAAAATTTGAAAACATGACTGAGATATCTCCACCTGAGAGGACGCTTGCAAAACCATCAGATGCACGCCACAACCCTCAAGATCTTCTCTTCATAAAAACGAATAGTCCAGGAGGTATGCACGTCACGGCCATCACGCCGAGGGCAACTCCCAATCCGATTTCTCCTTTCTTGGTCAGAAACCCTGCAGTGACCCCCAGAGCGATAGATAAAATAAGAACAATTATAGTGATAAAGCAAACTAATTTTGTTCTATTTATATTTCGCAGCACCATAATCGCAGAATGTCTTTCACCAGGATGTACGGCTGCAGAAGGTTGGAAGCAACCAGGATAGGTAGTGGTGAAGTTCGGTAGCCGATCATATCTAGGGTGGTTTAGATAGTAGGTAAGCCGGGAGTCGAGATTATGGTACTGTATCTCCACTGGGTAAGTTGGATATACCTGAGGCGATGATACGACTTCGCAGCCACCGATGTAGACTTGGACTTTTTGGAAATACTGTGGAATGCAGGGAAAAGCCCTATGCTGAGATGTTCCTCCGGTCAAAATGCGACAACGGATATCTGAGGCTGGTCTGTTGGCTCTGAACTCTACGAGAGTTAAGTGGCCATCAAAAAGATTGTTTGTATGCAAAATTCTCAGAAAGGTCCGCTGTTCCTGAACTTGGGTCGCAATTGAGGTATAGAATCCAGTCTGTAAGTGGTTATAGTGGTTATAGTGCTGCGCAAAAGGTGGATTTACGACAGCAGGGGGCAATAGTTGAGGACGTTCCATTTCGATTATAGGCCACCAAAGAAAAAAAATAATATTTTGGAGACTTGCTCTAAAAGTGTAGTAGCATCGCGGGGCAGATATCACCAAAGAATTGGCTCTATTATAAAATTCAAAATAAGGATGGGGTATTCTTGTACCCAGACCTCTGATATATATACTAAAGCATATATAGGAGCATATTTTCTCGGTGGAGACTCTTCGTGTAACGAAATCGCTGCCAATTTTAAGCGACTCCTCCTCGAAACCCAATTTTTCAAATAAGAGTTACATAGTCGTTGCCACTTGCTATTGAACTAGAGGCTGTCACCACTGCGACTGCGACTGCGACTGCGCGTTCTGTTCTGGCGACTGACCTTGGAACTATGCACCAAGGGTTAGGTTAGTTCAGGGTCCGTCGGAACCTGGAATCGCGTTGCAATCGACTTTTCTAATTCCTCCGGCGCCTCAACGGCTATGGTATTTTGAAAATGTTCCTGTTGCTGCGCGTGTACCGGCGTATGGGCACCGAAAGGGGTAAAGGCGGCCAATAGAGCGGGGCTGACGTAAATGACAGGAACAAAACGAACTGATTGGCCATCGCGTTGATCATCAGCACGACCAGGTCGCAATGCCCTGCAGAGAATTCCTGAACTTCGGCGCGGGGAATGACCAAGACAAACTGCAGTGTATATGATATCGGTGGTCACCGGATTGTCTGGGTGAGCTTGATCTCGGATAAAGTGTCTCGGATACGTAGCTACGTAGTGCGGTAGATCCGTAGAGCGCTGTACCGTATTAATTCGAATGTAAGATACATCTCGAATACAAACCCGAACACCCTATTTTTGTAAATTTCGTTAACACAACTGATCGTACCAATTATGAGATACAAGTCTAAAAGCACCATTTTCCATACCAAATTTATAATGTCTTTCTACGGGTAGAAGAGAAACGCCTATGTTTTCAGTCAATATCATGTAAAATACGCATATACGTGTCATGTAGTGTTGTTAATATAACATTATAATACCCTATTCGCAGAGGCAAAAACTATGCATTTTTTCTATATGATACGTACTTAAGTATCTTACATTCGAATTAATAACGGTAAACAGCATTGCGATCGCATCGCAATCGTGCGCAACAAATCCAACACGACCTTGCAGTCATCTTGTCCCATGGGCCCCATGGGGGTGTGACTGTGATCATGTCCTATCTTTAGCTTTTGACTCTAACCTATTAGAACATATTTCGAGGTTTTACAAAGAATTCGAGAAATCAATAATCGATACTCCTCTAATTATTGCCTTATCTTTCACAGCCTGATTGGTGCACTATACGGACATGGATAAATTGAAGAGACCTCTGTTATCTTTCAAACTATATTCCCAAAACTGCAAAAATTTCCAGCCTTAGAATCCTGGCAAAGTGCGCCCCGCCGATTCTGCAGCTATTTACATCGTCCCGCGTGGGTCTCAGAATTCCTTTCCTTCGGGTATTCTGTAGTTAAGGAGCCTCCATTTTGCCTTTCGCATACAAATCGGATTCACGAAATTTAAAACACCTGAAGGGCTTGGTTTTCAGCGCTCAAGATTTTACGGAGCTTCTTCATTTGCTGCTGTACGCTACCGAGTAAAGCAGCGAGCGCCAGGCTTGCAGGGCTGCCAAATGCACGCTAAAAGATGTTTGAGGTGTCGAAAAGCTAAGAAAAAGGTGCGATGGATCCCCAAATGACATCAGCCGGTATTATTCCATCAGAGTTAATTAGTTCAGCAGCTAACACTCTAATCTTTGATTTTTATAGTGTACACCTGAAGGGCGAAAATGGCCCAAAAAATGCGATAGATGTGTCAAATTAAGCTTGCCCTGTTCGCCTCCAGCTTTTACTCGTGAACTTGCGAGCACCAATCCCGAAATCATTTCACCTCCTAATATTCCGTCGAATATCCGGTCGGCTCGTGAAATGTAAGATTTGATGTTCCTCTTCTTGTTGCGATTAAGAGATTTAGATTATTGGGATATATTATTGTTATTTAAATTACTGATAGAATACAGAATCCAAGACATCGACTGCATTCTTTATCTCCTTGCCGGACTCAAGGATTACGACTATCTAGAACCCACTTCGATTCCACTGGGATGCGCAAAATTCTCTAATTCTTATCGATACAATGCGGCGAGAACTCGAAATGATTTATATGAAAATTTGCGGAAATTCGATTATGTGCACAAAAAAGCATATAAGGAACTTGCGACAGTATATTCCGAGCTCAGAATCGAAGCGGGTCGTACCATCCAACACCTAAACCACCAGGGCCGAGGCTATGAAGTATTTGCCCTAATAAATGTCCTTGATGCAAGTATAAAATCTTATACTGCGAACGAAATGATCAATGGGTTGTATGAGCAAAAGACACTCGCCCAAGATCCAGAACTCGGCCGAATCATCAGACGAAACCAGAAGGATCGCGGTCAATTATTCTTGTACATAAAAACCCAGCATCTGGTGATCAATAATATCAATTCAAATTCAACCGATTCAGAAGATTTCCCAGCCGATATATGGGACGATCTTTCGGAAGCCCAGGCAAAAATACAACAAATAGTAGAGCGCTCAAACCTACCACCGCTAATAGAGGATAGCAGCAACCCTCAATGGCAGGGCTACGAGATGATAGATCCCTTGTGGTTTCGGTATATCCCTTTCATGGAAAAAGACAGCAGGGTTCCAATGAATGCTGTGTGTCGCCCCGGACTCTGGCAACCTGATCTTGACGGCAAAACGCCGATGTTTGGTATTCACGAGCTCCGAGATATATTCCAATCCATTGCTGGTTGGAGTGAAACAATTACGACATACGTCGATGTGTTCGGACGAGGTTTCTTCATGCAATCATTGCTAAACGGCGAATGGCAGGATTTCTTCTCTTTTTGGGAAAAAGAAGGGTTCCCTCATCAGTCATGCTTTATCGAAGGGCAAGAGTTACTCGAAAAATTCGAGGAAACCAACCTACGTTTCAGAATTGAGGAGAACCATTTCTTCCACCTCGATGTGCACCAAATTGCAGCTCTCTACGGAGACCTATCGCTTTGTCAACATCTCCAAAACGTTCCTCACGATGTGGGTTGCGAGCCGCACACCACTTATTCTTCTGCCGCAAGTGTCGAGAAGGCGTATGCGTCTGCCAAAGCTTATTTTGAAGGTATAATGACTCTGGACCCCGAGGAATTTGATCCTATCGTTCTCGCGGCATTCTGTAAGAATTTCGACATCGTCAAATTCATGTTGATAGAAAACCCCTGGGCCTTTGGCGCAGGGCAATATGCCAACCTCGCAACCGTCACTCTCATTTTGGAAAAGACAGGACAACAAGATATTCTTAAGCCTTTACTCGACTCGATAAGAAAACCCGGACGGCCCGATCAACCACTAGATCAACCTGCCTTCTTTGAAATTTCCACGGCTCTAGCTAAAATTGGGGAAACGCAAACACTAATGCGGTGGTTGCAAATTGCTAGTCCAGAGGTATTAATGCGTTCAAACTCGTATCGAATTCAGACTTTGTGGGACCCGAATTATTCTCTTATTTGGCACGACGTGGTAATTCACCTATCTCAACGACAACAAAAATTCACCATACATGAGGTGGAACAGCTTGAGATTCAGCTAGAAAAAGTACAGCAATATCACCGGAAAGAAGATTATTGTCCTTGCACCCTATGCTGCCTTTTCTTAAAGCGGGTTGGAAACGAGACCATTTCACATAGTCTGGGGGATGCTACCCTCATTTCGCAACCTAGTAACCAGAACCAACCAACGCAGCTGTCTTATAGTTACGGTCTTGGTTGGTTTAGAAATAATAATGTATCAATGTAACACAGAGCGAGTTTTTACTACACATATACATATACACACCTGTTCAAATAATGCAAAACGCCCAGTCTATAGCATGGGCTACCTCACAAGCAAAGCGTATCGTTGCGATTCTCGATCGCGGCCATGTCTATTCTCGTAGCCGCGACACAGAGTCTTCAAAGCATAAGCTCGTAATATATGAGCGGAAATTTTTCGAGGATATTTTGAAACCCTGGAAATGGGTGTGTAGTGGATATGGGTAGCTATGAATACGTAGGAATATATTGATAGACGTAGCTTCATTTGGTGAATCATTCAAGTTACTTTGGAATACCGCCTTCATATAAACACTGAAGGCTACATAAGTTAGATGGAAGGGTATATATCGAAAAGCACGATGCACCAAAACGCACATACGATGAAAAATTTACTGAAGGGGTATAAAAATTCCAATAAAAAATGGGCAGCGTGCACCTATAGAATAGAATAGTAAAAAAAGGAAAACGGTGCAGCCTAAAATCATCAAACGCTGAAAAAAATAAAAGTAATACATGAAGAATCGAAGCGAAGAAGTAATAGTATCGTAGAAGGCATCAAGTTTTGAAAGGCGTTACGGAGGGCGTGCTAACCGCGCCAAGTTACCAAAGTATAAAAAAAAAGTATGATGCAAATGAAGTGAAAATAAAAGTGAAAGGCTAAATATTGAATGCAAGGGCATGAAAATGTGAAGGGTATAAAATAAAGTGGGTTACATTGAAGTGAAGATAAAAAGTAGCTAAACGAAATTAATGCTTTTAAGCAAGGCTTTTGATACGCCAGAAAATTCCAATCGAAGCAATCAGAAGGGTGTTTCAAATATCAGTACTACTTGCGCCTTTTTAGTGCTTTGGGTCGAGTTCCAATGAAGTTACATTGGCATGAATCACTCTGCTGTCCCTGAGGAAGGAAGCATTTGTCGCTGGCGGATACCATTTGTCGTTCGCTAATGTAGTAGGTCGGGACTCCGTCTATAAAGGTTACACGCCTATATCATTTGTAAGTATTTCGACTTTTTGATACTATAATACTAGCATACTCACATCAAAGTGGATCGCGTGTACGAGCAACCTTCAGAAGACAACTTGCCCTGAACATCGTTCGCGGCATTGACCCAAACAGACATGAAGCCCAATCTGCTTGGTTTCAACTTCATCTCAGTAACGCTATCATCAATAATCCCCGGTGCAAACATGCCGTTGAACGATCCGTCTTCATTCATGGTGAGATTGAAGTCATATTTCAAGCCAGAGTCGGCTGCAAGAAATCTGCTATCAACACATCTTTCGAATTCAGAATCTTTGGAGGCGCATTTGTCGACAACTGTAGGATCATTAGCAGAAACCGTCTCTAGTTTTGCTGTGGTAAAGTTCCAATAACCGGCGAGCGATGTTGCATTTTGAACGTCATTTCCAGAGCCAAGATTTTGGATGGCGTGTTTCATCTTTGGGAGGACGCAGAAGTTCAGGATGAGAGCGATCAATAGTAGAGTTATGGAAACACCAAAGATGGAAGCAATATTACGTCGCTTTTCATGCCATTTGCGACCATCAATTGGCGATTTAGCGGGATTGACCGACGAAACGCGAGCATGATTGGCGCTGAGCTTTGGGAGGTTCAAGCGACGTTGACGGTTGGTGATATTGGCACCAGGAGTGGCAGTTGTGGTATAAGCTGGTGGGGGTTGCGAAGGCATGTCTCGTGGTGGGAATGAGAATTGGCGATCGAATTCAGCCTGTCCAATTGCCAACCGGTTAGCTCGTGATCGTAACGTGCGAATCGACATATCGCTAATAATTTGCGCCCTCGAAAGTCGCGATCGGAGAGAAACTTACCTCTTTTTCTTTCCAGTTTGCGGATTGATTGTTGGAGGACGGCGAAGTTGGCGAACCTTCAAAAGGAGGAGGAGCGACCGCAGCGGTTTCACCGGCAGGAGTAGTGACTTCGATGCTTGGGAGGGGAGAGATTGGTGGGAGGAATGGAGCAGGGCTATGTGGTCGTGATCGAGGATTATGCTCCTGCTCCTCTGGTCGGTTATTGACGTCCGTTCGAAGGACCAGCGACTTGAGATTTTGGACCATCCTCTTTGGTGCCCGACGAAATTGACACGGATGTTGTGTGATAGAAGCGATATGCCCCTGATTCAGTGATAAACTTTGCCGGAGCCAAGTGAGATTGATGAGCTGATGATTGAGTGACTGAAGTGTGATATCGTGATGGGCGCTCGTGGAGTTGAGGATCTGCAGGCGTGTGTTGTCGACGACGTTGAAAAAGCGACGACTCAATCGAAGCGTGATGACGTCAACAATGCAATGTCAACAGCAAAGAAAAAGCGAAAGGTTAATGAAAGACTGGCTTCCTCGAAT
The DNA here is from genome assembly GCA_036971345.1 of Dactylellina drechsleri. Classification (NCBI taxonomy): domain Eukaryota; kingdom Fungi; phylum Ascomycota; class Orbiliomycetes; order Orbiliales; family Orbiliaceae; genus Dactylellina; species Dactylellina drechsleri. Next base: position 2,095,025 of record JAJTUB010000001.1, read on the forward strand.
TTCCTCCTCGGTTGAACCCTCTCGACGAACGAGCGATATCAAAATGAATCGATTGCAAATAGCGTCAATCGGTGAGGGAAAGGGGAGATAAAAACGGCCAACTGGGCTGGAACGGCGGCGTGTGGCCTTATTAAGGAGAGAAAGCGTTCCAAATCCCGGGAACAGGTTCGCACACGCAAACATGCATCCGGCTAGTCAGATCCGCAAAAAAGCTTGGTGCTTTGGGCATCCGCGATCTGCTGGAGCCGCTTCATTTGCTGGGAAAATCAATTATTGCAAACCAGCTGGTGCATCAGACAGAGCGTCGGGGACATGACGGGAGCCTGGGGATGAGAGGCATTCCTCACCTTCCCCCTCCTCCTTTCCGCCAATCGTCTCGAACCGAGCCAGGGGAGATTTCCCACTGGACGCCTTCATTTCGCGCTTTCACCCACCGAAATTACGACTTGGCCTGGCTCAATCGCACAATTTTGAGGACCACTTTCATTTTCCCCCCAACAACAGGCTTGCTGGCTGGGAAGCGTCGGGCAAATTGCGATAATCCTCGCTGTCACAAGGCGTCTGGGCAACCGCTTGCAAAATTTCTCTGCTGTCCTCGGGTTTTAGCAAATAGCAATGTCATGCCATCACCAATCAGTTCTTTCTCTATTCAGGGGCGAGTGTTTCAGAGCCTCGAAAGTGGACGACCATTCCGTTTGCGGAAATTCCAGCCCTCAGATCAGAAGGCGATGGAAACCTGGTTCGTATTTTAATATCTTATATCAAGCCCGAGCAAGGTAGCATTTATTTGGAATCTTTCAACTCTCTATCAAGTTCGTGATGGGCTGGCCGTTGTGGATTGTGGACATGACATTGAGTGATTGAGTAATACATTGGGGTCACGAACCCACCAGATTGGCTAATCGCTCCCAATCCTCATCACAAATACAGTTCTGTCGAAAAGTACCGGAACCCCTGATCAGGAAGGTGGGCCCGCTAGTCAATAACTGGTATAGTTTTGCTATGAATCTGGTGGCTAGAAGACGACGTTTCATTTCCCATCAGGTTTGTTTATGTTTGATATCCAGTTTGATGAATGCAATTTTTATACTCAACAGCCTCCTGAACACTCAGACCTCGCGCGATCTCTCCACCAGGCTTCATCAGATTTGTTTTTTGGGGGGACAAAACTGGTTAGCAGGCCCACTTTCCCAATCTGGGGTTCCGGTACTTTTCGACAGAACTGTATATTGTTGACCTGGTTTCCTTTTCGTTGACGGGCATCAGCCGAGTTAGCCTGATAAGACAATTGTCGTCCTCATCGATTGCAAACGGCGAAGCCTGTCACTGTTTCTGAGCTTTCTTGGAAATGGACCGCGCCAATTCGGTTTTAGACCATGTTGTTTTCGATTACGTATACGTCCACAACATCTCGAGACTTTGGTTTTCTGGGAGCACTCAATGTCGCGGTAATAATTACTACTGAAAATAATTTCGTATTGGGGGCAAGTTCCACGTATACCTCCGGATGATGAGATGACGGCATTTTATTATTAAATTTCTCACATTATTGCGATATTGTAAATATTTATTTTCGAAAACCCACGGACGCGGAACAGCGGGATATTGAACTAAAAGATACAAAGGAATTGGTATCGCAGCTCACTTCGAGACACTAGAACATTTATCTCGTAGGAACACCACGTATTGGACACGTAGATACAGCGAACTAAGAAATTAAGTAACAGGTAAATAAAATTTGGAAAGAATAATAAACAATAATTTGAACATCTGTGATGCGAAATCAAAAGCTAGAAGGGTATATTATATATACTAATAAGACCACGGCAAAATACCAACCGCATTTTTGAACAAGAACAAGTCCGACTGAAAGAGAATAAATAAAAACTCCTGAACAAATGAAAGCTCCAAAAAGTGGCCGTCGTATATAGCGTTACCGATAAGAGAAGCAGAAAGGGAACCTTGTAAGGCCGAGAGAATAAATAAACATCGAAACATCCTTGGGAAGGCAGGGAACTTCCTCGGAACATCTTGTTCCCACAATTATATATCATGATATATCATCAACATTAACCCTGGATCCATGTCGCCCAACAACCAAGAACCTAAATCATTGATATCTTTGACGACTGGGAGGCCTCTCGCGGTCGCCCAGAGCTATAAACTTTGTCTCTCTCGTCCTCAAGTTCAAGCATCATCGCCAACTTGAAGCTCTCCTCAAGTTCAGTTTCTAACTTTTTGCGTTTGTACTCATCTTTTTGCGCTTCAAACTGGATAGCTAAGTGCTCCTTTCGGATTTCTTTGACCGCCGCGAACCATTGCTCGTCGGCATACTCTCTCCTCGCGGCTTCGTGCCACTCTGCGTATTGGGTCTCCAACTCGGTATCGCGATGGCACATGATATCTTGCTTAACTAGCTCGATGTCATCAAGGACTCTACGTCGAAGTTCTGCAAAGCGAGCGGAAAATTGATGCTTGAGATCCTCCTTCTCATCTTCTTGTTGAAGTTTGAGTCTGTCAACAGCAGATTTAATCCGTTCGTCGCGGTTCGGCTTGCCTCGATGCTGCCTCGTCAGAGCCATGATAACATCATCCTCTTCCTCCTCGAATTTGGCATCCAATGCCCTCAATTCAGCCTCCAATTGAAGATCTAATTCTATCGATCTCTCCGAAACCCGAGTCTCTAGTGTATCATCCTCCTCGGCCATGAGTTCCTCAAGTCTGGCTTCTCCTTCCTCATGTTCATCCATCAACTCGGCGCGAGCGGCAGCCAGTCTGCTCTCCATCAGAACAGCCTGGGCTTCAAGTAGAGCCTCCAGCTGCTTGGTGAGCTTGTCATACTTCTTTGACAAATCAGCCATCCTCGCTTCCTCTTTGCGCTTCTTCTCCATCTTCTCCTTAGCCCTCCTCACCCTCAGCGCTTCCTCTTGCGCAAACTGGTCCCGAGCGGCTTTCCGATCGAAGGCCATCATGTCTGCGACGGTGGAGTGCACTGTCATCTCATCAATGTGATCGTCGGAGTTTGTGTGATAAGAGGTCTCGTACAATTGCGTCCTGCCCCAGTCCAAGAATTTTTCTGTATCAATCTTACATTCGCAGTTATCCATGCCTGTCGCACCGCAGCCGAAGCAAAGGTCCATATCTTCTTTCGGACATGAGATATCTCCAAAGTGTGCGCGCTCTGTACATGTAGGACACACTTTCGTCTGGCAGAATTGGCACACGAGGCACTTCGTTCTAAAGTCATTGAGCGATTCGGGAGGGATGAAACTATTGCACGATTCGTTTGGACAGTATATTCTGTCCTCTGGCGGTTGGGAATATTCACGGATCTTATGGTTGATTGCTGCTTGTTCTGACAGGTTGCAGACGGCTCGGATTGCCCGGACCGGGATACGCGAGGTGCAGCATTTGGGTGGGAACGCAATCTCGTCGTTTAATGCGGCCATGACTATGGATCGAAGGCATGCGTTGCAGTACTTGTGGTTACAGTCGATAGAAATCATCCGTCGGGCCGACACATCTTCCATGCACATGGCGCAGCCGGATTCGTTCTTTCTAGAATTCATTCCTGTTGTGAAGGAGTCTCTCATGGGTGAGTAAGCTGGTAACGAGTCTCGATTCGAGGGCCCCCATTTGCTGAACGCCGTCCAGCGAGCCATGGCTGCGGCTGATGGCTGGGTCGGTTGCGTCGATTGTGTTGGTTGCGTCGGGGAAACTGGCGACATGTTTTCGGGTACTCCAGCATCGGATACACTAGTAGCTGTTGTTGAGATGCTTCGTCGGCTGAAGATAGTCCCTTCAGCTGTATGTGTTGATGCACGATGACTATTGAATACAACTTCTTCCACGCTGACGCTAATCTCCTCGGTGCCATCGCTCCGTTTCCCTTTGGCTTCGGTTGGAGCTTCGACATTTGGTTGCTCGGGCGCTTGGCTTTGAATCCGTTTTATGTCGAACTCCAATTGCTCGTCATTGTACAGGTTGAGAATCTCAACAGGAGTGTTCTCAGGGATATAGGAGAGTTCTGGAGGAGGAGCGTACAACCTCCACCACTGTCCGGCGAGGTCTGAACCTCTCAGGTGAGCTTTGAGGTTTTCAGAGAACTCCGGTTTAGGTACTGTTTCTTCCTCTTCAAAAGGAGGAGGCGGTGGATAGTCGGCTGGGAACTCCCCAGACTCATCGGGATCCGGTCTTGGCGCGAAGATGGATGGGTCCTTTTCTGGTCGGAGTGCTGACCTTGACGGCCCTGGATCTAACGGCATCTCCGTAGCGTCCAATGGTAGATCGTTGTAGAGCTTTTCGTTAATGATATTTGTATGCGGACTCGAAGGTATCAACCAGTGTTGACGCTTTTTATCCTTCTCTCCGTCCGGGTCAGACGACTCTGAACCCTTCCGGAGACGTTCATAACCCATATCGTCTGACCCAAGGGGGATATGTCTTTCTAATGGTGGTAGGATCGGTGTTAAAACTTGTTCTGAGCTTTGGAGAGGAGGCGGTTGCGTCCGGAGGGGGCTTATGACAGGGCTTCCTGGTCCAGTTATTGGGGTTTTCGGTTTGACTATTGTAGCTGGCGATAACGATGACATTATGGGGTCTTCCTTTGGGTTTGGTATCACAGGGGCAACATATGGCTTTGGAGGAGGTGGAGGGGGTATACTTTGTCTACCAGTCCCGAAGAGAATATCGTTGGCGGAGAGATTCGTCTTGGGTTCTGGATTGTCGACATGATAGAAGGATGTAGAGTTTATGGAAGGGGTTGATTCCAGCGAAAGTCTTAATTCCGATCGCTCGCCAGGCATGGGCGAAACGACTCTGAGCGATGATGCTGAAGGGACCGGTGAGGTTGGTCGAGCGTCTAAGGGTACTGGCGATCCAGATCTTAATCCGAACATTGGCGAAGATGGTCTGAAAGAAAGGAGATCGAAACGAGAGCTCGTCGTAGCAGATTCCTGTCTGATATCTTTGGATCTTTTCTTCCTTCTGTGGCCGAAGAGATTCAATCCTCGCTTTAGTAGCGTTTCCTCGGATTCAGTAGATGTCGGTGTCGATGCCTTTGAAGACCCTGTAACTGTTCGTCCAATCCCAGGCCGTTCGCTGGTAACATCTCCTGTATCCGCGCCCAACATCATTGCTCTCCGACCTGCGTTTTGTCGTTCCGCTTCAGCTGCTGCTTTTTCGAGTTTTCTTTGTTTTCGGATATCTTGGAGAAATGGTGGGCCAGTCATAAGCATATAACCAGACATACTCATGATGGAAAAGAGATTTGGCGGAATCCGTTCCGCCAGGCGACTATATATTATTCTTAATGCAATCCCAGTAAGCCAGCAATATGCGGGCTGTCAGTTAGCAGAATCTTGGTGTGTGTGTGTGGGTTTGGGGCTTGAGGAAAACGAGCGCTGCGGGCGAGTTGGCTTGTCGAGCGGAAACCTGGCGCTCCAGATTGGAGATGGGAGTTCAGGGAGACACCCGCCAAAATGTCACTTTTGGGATCAAGTTGCGAGAAATGGAACGATAACAGAGCGGTTCAAAGGACATTAAAAATCTTATCTATTTGGTATCCAGGAAGGCTATCGTTCTCGCCATTCAAGGATATGTTTGGTATTTGGCAGTTTGCTCTCCCAAGCCGGAAAGAAGTCGAGCCAGTCAGTGTCTATGGTGTCGTCAAAGAAATCAGTGTGGGAAAATTGAATGAGTAATGGAAACCGGCTGGCTTTGCTGGGACAAAAATAAAATAAAAGTGCAGTTTGGAAAGTCTTTCGATGGAGGTCGGAATATGCGGTTTCAAAATTGTTTGTAAGTAAGTCTGTCTGCCAGGCCTTGTTGACGTCCTCGTCGTCAAACCCCAGGGCACTATGCCGTCTTAGAATCGATTGATTTCCCGTTTCTCGTTTCTCGCCGAGAACAATTGGCGGAGTCGTGAATGTTCAGATGAATGGGAGGGGTGCCACCGAGAGGCCGCTAACTTAGCCAAACCGCCTTCGCCCGGTTCGAAATGCGCAGGGAAGTCGCAGGTCAAGATGTGGGAATGAATGGTGGTGGTTGTGCATAAGCACGGGGCCTGAGTTGTTTCTGCGCTGAAACTGATTTCCGTTCCTTTCGGAGAAACTAGTATTATCAATCGAACAAGAGACAGATCTCGAGACCACGCTTTTGTATCGTATTCATTATCTCTTTCTCTCTCTCGGCGAGATGAGTGGTGAATTTGCCTTGTGGTAAGAGCGAGCCGTCTTTCGCTCATTCATTCATTCATTGAGAGGAGTAAAGCTAGACCATCGATGAAAACGATATCGGTTTCGATTCATTCGGTTCTCGAGCTAAGAAGGTATGCACATGCCTGCACGGTAGCTTGGCTTAATCCTCCTCTTCCGCTAGCGATCGATAGGTAATATTTCTCCTCGAAAGAAATTTCCCCACCCATTAAAACCTCAGCCCGCACCCTGTCTTTTGCAGCGAAAAAGCGAGGGAAAAACGAGGCGTGAGCGTGAGACACTCGGAGACCCACCGCGAGGGAAGCCCCACCTTCGTCAAGCGACTCTTGGGGATCATGGGAATTTCACGATACAATCTATGCTTCCGTCCTTCGCAGGATATTGTTTGTCTGAGAGAATTGCGGAAGCTGCGCATCATCATATTCTGCCGCTTCCCGTAGGAGAGCCGGTTATTCGATTCGCTTCATCGCTACAAAGTGAGAGATCGACTGTGGGACCATGTCATTGTCAAACGGCGACCTTGTAAGGACTTCACATTCCTTCGTATGTTCACGTCATCGCACTGGTTCTAGCTGGGGCCTTAGGAAAATACATTCGTTCACCATTGATGAGACTTTGGTTTTCAGTTTGGTCTCCACTCATCTGACACCGCTGGGACAATCTGGCGTCGACCTGGGTGAGCGAGAAAAAAATTTCGATATCGAAGACGGAGGAACCACGAATTGCAGTTTCGGGAGAATCGTCGAGGAAATGCATCCTGCCATCCATTCAATGGCATTTTGCTGCAACTTGTGCCGATAACCTTTCGGGATCGAAGCATGGTATTCAGGGATCCAGGCTTTGGCTCTTGCCAAGTGTAGGAATTTGAACTGGGTACCAACATCCGCCTATCAAAAACATGGCAACCGAAGGTACCAATCTCAGTCTTCTCACTCACCTATTTCGGCAGGTATCCCCCAACGAACCGTCAGAGTTAGCTCCCGTCCAAACGCAAAGAAAAAAAAAAAAAAAAGAGAGAGAAAGAAGACCACGGGATCTTGAAGGAATTCGATCAGGGTGCTATTAGCTGCTTGAATGACTATGAAAAGATACTTCTGACACCGCGGCCTGCGAATTGTCTTTGGTGGCGTTTGAGGAGCGCTTGCAAATGCCCTCAAATAGCCGGACAGAAATGAGGTTCTCCTTAGAGGCCTTCTAATCGTTAATTATCCCTCTCGTGCAATTGCTTTCTTCGGCTATGCAGTCATCAAAGATTCGGTTGGCACCCTGGAAGATTGCGACACAGGCAGCCATGGCATTCTCCGCATTCCTAGCATTCTAATTGCTCGGATTATTCTTTCTGGATTTTTTTCCTATTCGCAAATTTCACTATCCGACAGTTTATTCTGTCTGACTTGAATAAAAATAAGACCACCTCAAGGTTGCCGATTCGACCTAAGCTGGTGCGATGCATACCTGCAGTTTGGCTCACTCACCTCACCTCACCGCGTACGATATTGTTAGAAGCGTGCATGAAGCCTCCAAAAGTTTGATGTATCATGTAGCTGCATGCATGCATATGAGTGTACCGTCGGCGTGGAGTGCGAGAAAAAGAATGATAATATAACCAAAACTACGGTTAAACAGGTCGGTCTGCTTGCCCTCCCAGAGACTCAGCCCTCCCTTTGGGCTACCGTCAGCTGTCAGAATGGTTTATCGATAGACCGGTTCCTTCGTCTCGTGGTTGCTCAACCCGCAAGGTGTTGTCCTTCCTCGTTGTTTCAAAGTGCGATATGCAAGGGATGCTTTTGAAACGAAAGGAAATATTAATAGACGACCTTGACAACACAAGTAATAGCAATTAAGACCCATGGGAGATGTTCGCAGACGACACGCAATTTAATTTGAAGGCCCGAAGGCCAAGCGCATCATGGCATGACAGCATCCTGACCGGCCACGAGGGATTGAGACATCGGATAACTCGGGCACATATTATAAAATTGCTCGAGTCAGCCAGGGATCCATCGCTAGCTCTCATCGGTTCCGTCCTTCCATTGAACACCGCATCGATGCAACTTTTTGTCCGCTCAGTGATCTTTGCTTTCGATCGTGCAGCGTGCATATGCATATATATACATCTCTGAGACACATATGTATACTCCTAGGGCCCCTTCTGTCAACGATAGCAGATTTGGTGTTTTGATGTTTCCAACTCGTCTAAATCTTCATAGATCGATTCATGATCCGGGCATGAAACTTGGAACTAGGAACCCCATGCATACGTTCAGATGAAGTCCGGCTCTGCATGCCGTAGCCTGAATCATCCCCTCAACGATTGCCGACCCGCTAGCTTTTTATAAATCTCAAGGTCCCCAGAGTCAAGCGCCTAAGCTGACGCCATTAACAATGTAAATACGAAGAACCCGGATTTTCGAGAATCCTAAGAAGTTGTGATCACAGGCACAGTGGTTTCTCCCTGAGACACACGGAGAATTCAGCTTCTGTTTCAAGCAATCGCAATTTAATGTACAGTGTTTGTTTCCAAGGATTCAAGTGACTATGAACCTAGGACTAATTGACCCGGCCAATGCTTCCTAATCTAGAAACATTGCTCTCTTGTAAATTACGCTCCAGACTAGCTCTCTTGATCAAGCCATCGAGTTAACCTTGCTCCAAACCGTGGTCTCGTTTGCGTCTTCCAAAACGGTGCAACAGCTAACGCTCTGGCACGACTAGCGTAGAAGCGGGACCACGCGTGAAAACGAGAGACTACAATAGGAAATGATGATCGGTAGGTTGACAAAGTAAGTTCCCACGCTGCCTGGTACGTGCAGAACTCACACTGCAAATAACCACTGCTCAAGGCATCCGTGGTACATTTCATGCATTTGCAGGTATCACTACAACTTAAGTTTGGGTTTGAGATCATCTAGATATGAACAATTATTGCATAAGATAGTCCTGGTTTAGGCTACATTAATACCATTCCTATGATCGCCTAACGCTAGTTACCTATATATACATCTCGAGATCGATCTTATAACCTGGATATATGCATTTGCAAACCCGGTATACATGCTCTAGTGAACGTATTGCATTCTAGAACAATAATACAAACCGATTTCATTCTCCGCCAATTAATTTCGTTTCGTTTCAGGATCTCACCAAAAGGATACTGAGTTACTAAGATACGCATATGCTATGATTTTTGATTGAAAAGGTTGAGAATTAATCATTATTATGAATATCTTGAGACAGAAAAAGTGATACGATAGTGCCATCCGCTGTCGTTAATTTTGATCTTACAGAAGAATGTTCATGCATGCAGGAAAATCAATTTCTGTTTGAGAATAGAAAGAAACCCGTTTTCATTGATGCCATGCCGATGCCACCCCGTAAACACGTGTCATTTTCAGAATTAAGGTTTTTCTGTCACCGTTCTCTTTTCTATAGTAAACCAGTAAGGAAAAGTAACGCCATATGCATTGCAAAAAAATAAAATACGAATACTATAATGGCAAAAAAGCTTGTAATTGACCAGCCAAGAGCTAATGCGATTAAGAGACAAAAGAAAATTAAGATCCGATAAGGGCGACTTCAGCGACTGTGGCACCGTATGGAGCATCTTTACTCAGCTGGTTGCCAGCAATAGTCAGTCTGACGAATCGCCCTTCATACTCTCGGTCAAGTATTACGGATGTACTGTTACCGTTGTTGAGGAACGGCTTGATATAGTCTTTGGGATCATAGGGAATAGCAATTGCGACGTTCTGTTGGCCCCAGACGTGCTCCCAAGTATTGGTATCATTCGACATCTCAAGGACCCAGCTGTGAGGGACGGCGGAGCCCCATGTCAAAATGACCTCTCGAACTTTGCGGTGGTCGCTTGTAACTTGAGCGGTATCTGGAGGTGGGGGGAATGCAGCCGAGAGGTCGATTGTGATGCTACTTGGGTCTTTGCTAGCAGGTTGCCAGGTTGTGGCATTGCTACCGTCAACCGCTGCGAGGGGGAAGTGAGAGGCAGCCCAGGTCACGTTGCTGGTGACTGGAACGCATTGAGCGATGTTACCTGGTTGGAATGGCGCGTTCTTATGGGGTAGACGGGTTGGAATTGTGAGCACATCATTGAGATACAAGTGATATATACCGGCTTTGGCATTCTTTTTGCCAATTTGAACTGGGACGGCGCCCTTGTATTCCAGACTGGAATTGCGAGAGACAACACGCTTGATTGTGGTATTTTGCTGTCCTATGTTGATCTCAAAACTTGCTCCTTGCCATTTAATCGTCCTGTAGATTAAGCCGCCGCTAAGATGGGGTGGAAGAGACGGCTCCAAGTAGAAGACATCTTGCATAGGCCGGAATCCGGTGTAACCATGGGTCCAAACTTGAAGGTAGCCACCATGGCCGGTAAGGAAGGGGTATGCGGGATTTGTTCCTCCGTTTGTGAAGAAATTGTCGTCGACTTGCTCTGAGAAGGTATACCAAGGTGCACGCAGATAGGTTTGAGAGCCTTGGAGGGCGTGAGTCCACGACTGACATCCGGTGTCAAGCAGTGCAGCAGCGACAACAGAGTAGATGGACCATGTCATAGCCGGGCCGTCTGGTGACTGGGCTTTAGCGTAGAAGAAAAGGTCGTTTTTGGCTTGGGTATCGTTGAATTCAAAACCGAGAGGGTATGCAATAAGCCCAACATCGACCTGTTTGATGGTAACAGAGCCGTTCATTCCCGTAAATTCTGGGATGATACCAGCTACCGGGTCGTACGGAATGTACATCTTTTGCTCGATTGATGTCCAATTAGACGGAGCTTTGTATCCCACCAACTTGGCAATTTCAAGCGCAACGCTAAATAACTTCTTGATAGAGGCATTTGTAAATGCACCATCGTCAACTTGGTTTGCGTACTCGTCCTAAGTTTCGCGTTGGTTAGCTGTGTTGTATTTATCACTTTAATATCCCGAGGAAGCTTACCGGATCTGTCAAATTTGAAGTGTGATATGTGCCATTGATCAACTTGACATATTCCGCCATGAAATTTGTAATCTTGCGAATTATTGGCCATCCTTCATTCTGTAAGAAATCCATATCTCCAGTGTTCAGGAAGTATTGCCAAGTCGCAAATGCAATGTCTGTGTTCAAATGGTACTGGTAATCGACGCATGGACCAGTTCCAGTACAGTTTCCAAATCTGCCAGTTGTCCAAGAGTAAACTGCAGTATCTGCGCCGTATCCATTTTCACGGGCGTTGCGCTCAGATTGTGCTAACAGTCTGCTTCTAAAGTTGATGACTGGTAAAGCATAATCTGGCCACAGAGTCACAAGTCCTGGATACATCCAGAGATCGGCATCCCAAAATACGACTGTACGATCCACGTTAAATAGTTGACTAGAGAATCGGGAGATTTTACGAATCACTTACATCCTGCGTAGCTGTCACTGGTCAATCCGCCGACGGATATAGAGGCATTGTTGCCAAGGTTGCTTGGTTCTTTCCCACTTCTGACTGCAGAAAGAAGATGGAATAGAGTTGCTTGTAAGCTGATCTGGAGCTCTTGGTCGGTCTCAGCCAAAATAGACCCATCCTCCCAGAGGTCATCCCAAGAATCATTGTGTTCGCTGAGCAACTGATCATATCCAGCATCGGAGGCTGCCAATGCAGCAGTTCGAGCGACCACGTCTGGTTTGTCTGGAAAGGCCTCGGAACCGGCAATTCCCACAGACTTGAAGACCGAAAATTTCTTTCCAGCGGAAAGCGAAGCTTTGAAGGTCTGGGAAGCCGTAGAAATGTTCTGGGGAACCCAGTGGATGTTATGGCCAGAGGCACGACCGGAGACAGAACCGCTAAACTTCACGGTCGAGTAGACGTACGCGCTGATATTAGGAAGTCCTTTAGGGTGGACCCCGGACCAGATGATATTCTCTGCTCCGGATTCCATTCCTGTTCCGGCAGGCCAAGTTCGAAGAGCACCTCGACCGTCGAGGAGATCCAAGAAGGTTACGTCAACATCGTGGTTTGTTACAACGTCCAGCTGAATGTAACCAACGTTAGGACGAAAGCGACTGGCGAGGACCGTGTAGGTGAGATTATAGACACATGTACCTGGTGGATTCCACGTCACAGATGTCTTGACAACTCCGTTTTTCAAGCTCATTGACTGCATGAAATTTGAGATTGTAGAGTTAGGAGTTCCAGGTCCGTAGGTTTGACCTCCCGGGTTGATCAGATATAAAGAAGCCCAATTTGGTAAACCTGATATGACGCTCTCGCCTCCCTTCGCAGCGAGCTCTGGAAAGTTTGTACGATGAGTATTCGGCTGACTGTCCCAGAATCCTGAAACAGTTCCAAAAGTAACACGGCGGTCATCCAATGGCCACCCGTTCAGAGGCTGAAGAGGCCCATTTGGATCCGAGGCATTGTAGTCCTCCTGAAAGCCGTGGCCTTCAGCTCCAAAGCGTTGACCGAAATATCCGTTGGCGACATAGGGAGTGTGTTGGTAAGCATTCTGAACCAATTCATTGGTATATAAAGTGAAGGTAGAATTGTTCCAGTGAGGGGTCAGCAATGCCTCGTCTGTACCGAAATCCGCATCTGGAGGAGGATCCTGAATTTGACGAATGTTTAAAGCACCAAGGGAGTCTTTAACAAGCTTTGACCAGGGGAACGCATTGGAGTTCCCAATGAAGGTAGGAAGTAGCGAAAAGGCTAGTGGAAAGCGAATGAAGGCCCTCATTTTAGCGAGAGTTCTTAAATATAGAGGCGAAGCGCCTTGTGCTCTTATATATACGCTGTGGTCTGTCTAGATGGCAAATGAATATTAGCATCCCACCAAAAGAACGTGATTTAGCAGATTTCTGCTCGGAGCGGTTGTAGATATAGTTGGAGATGCAATTGATGTTTTGGTGATGAGATTGCTCGTAACCCGCCTCATGAGCTCAACACCTGCTTACAGCAGTTCAAGCAGTCACAAACGTCAACCCAACGCGAATCGCACAAAAGAAAGGAATACCAGCGACCGCGCTCGAGGCAGAAATGAACGGTGGGTGATTGAGCATGCAGTACTGATGCTACATGACGTAGGGACGACAATGGGTCTGTACGGGGACTACAGCTTACCTATGCGGTGATGTTAGTCATTTACGCCTGATTGACCACAATGAATCCGGCGCAGCTCCTTCGACAACAGCTTCCAACTATCTAAAGCTCCACAAGAGTATCTGAGGGTTAACTCAAAGGCTTCGTCGATGGGATTTTCCCCATGAGATCCCCGCCTTCTTATAAGTTCCGCATTTTTAGAGCCTTGCGCGACGAGACGCTCAGGAACCATGGCAGCGCCCACAAGGGAACGGCCGGCAGGAGATACTGCGGAGCCACAGTACACAAGACAATCGAAAAATAACGTCAGTTCGCAGCCATATGCCGACGATCCAACCGCTGTCTCGCATCATCCCCGCAATTGTTTTTAGTTTTCGGTCTCATGGGATGTCATGGAGGCTGCCTGTTGAAGGCATGCATCGCAGGAAATACCCTATGATGGAGCAAATCACAGAAGAGTCTTGGGGTAGTGCATGGATCTAAGATGAAGGGAGCATCGGCATGGAAAGTTTTTCGTTAACATGTCAAATCAAGGTAGCACCTTGTAAGTTTACCAGCCAAGATTTTGAACATGTTCTTGATGGGCTGATTCAAAAGCTGCTGACCGGAGGGAGCATGGCCTCCCAGCTGCTCAACAGTTCCCTGTACGAAACGGCGACTTTGTGCGCTCATGTTCCACTAAGAAATTCAAACCAATTCGGCCCAGAAGATTTGCAATAAATGCACGCTCGGATATTAGAAGAGGGTAGACGTCTTTGATTTCTTTATTTTGGATACTGCAGGTGTTCTTGACTGACCATTTTTATTCCTTCAATTAATCAGATGTCGCAGTCCTTCCCGGATATGATTCCCGTTCTTGGAAATCCGGGGTTGCCAGCTGCATGATATCATAGCCAAGGACCACACCCGCCTGCAAGTGTTGATTACGCCTCCCGGCCTCGTGCTTTACGTTATGATGGTCACAAAGACCCAAACACCAAATAAGAATTTATCTCATATCAACAGGGAGTTACACAGAGTCAGAGATTCTTGCTCTCCGCCGAAGCTTGCGATATTATATTAGAAGGAGCCGGGAGCCGTTCGAAAGCCGCGGGTTCATTAAAATCTTCGTGTCTCAGGTCCGACTTTTCGTCAAACCTTCGCGGGTGCGACAAACTAATTTTCTGCTATTTCACACCAGCGGAGAAGTCTGTGGAGAACGTGGAGACAGCTACAGATAAATGACCTCATTTAAAGTGCCGCCATTACTCTCAATGCCGATAGTAGCTCTGCCACCGAAATCTTTCGCTTAAATCTAAGGTCGGTAGTGGCAATCGGCTCTGTTCGGTGAGACCGCTGCCCATGTCTTCCTGCTAGTTGCCTACGATGCTGCGCTTGAGCTAAGTGTCTCCGAGACAAAAATTGGAGGACGATCCAACGGTTGTAGTCTAGATGCTTGACCTTGGCAAACCAGATTGGTGATCCCGATGTCTACCTACCGGGTAATTGAGACATTGGCTAGGAGGAGAGAGATGCGGGGTTTTGAGATCCTGTAATGTAACTTTCGCGTCGAAGCTTTCGGAAGGCTGCATAAATTTGGCTAATCAAGATTGCGAGATACTGACTGCCTATGCTTTCTTACTAATTCCAACATGCAGAGTTGAAAATTAAGCCGAAAGTATGCTCATGAGAATGGTGGCTCGGGATTGCTTGAGAATGATCTTTGTCAAAGATTGCAATCAATGTGCTCCGGTCTTAGAGCATTATAGTACGATCTAATCAGCCAACCCAACACTAATGAATCGATCTGAATATTCCCCTGTTCTGGATTCCAGGCTAGAAAGTTGCATGTTGGCTACTAATTCTATCTGGTATCGCTACCATGTCTTCTTCGTGATAAGAAATGTATGCGATACGTGATCATGAACATATATTGCCCGAGTTTCATGGGCCTGCGTGCCCTAGAGACTTTCAAGAGCGAGACCGATAGTGAAAGCACATGGCTTCCAGAACGTCCGTGGAACATTACCGCTTTGGAAAGTGACAGCCAACCTTGTTGGCAACACAAAATCTATCCTTTCGTACCCGGCTTTCAATTGGCTGAGACGGGTGGGACGTCGTTGATGCAAGGGACAGTTTCCTGTGAGTAATATTAATCACCTTTTACCTTTGTCTCGGAGAGTATCGATCGCATCAGACGGAGCTTTGGTAACTCCTTGCGCAATCGATGCACGATGTGCTGGACCGATGCCAGGGGGTACCAACGGAAATACATAATGGGCTAGGCATGTGCTTCTAGGGATCGCGATAGAGGACTCCTGCACGAGCATGCCGCTACCTTCGACGCCACGGCTCAGATTACTCTCAGGGACACGATATGTTAATACCATCCAAGTTAGATTGAAGGTTTGGCGATTCAGATATGGTTTGCGGACCTTGCTGAGCTCCCATGGAAGAGGTCCCCCACCAATTAGCCGTTTCTTCAAAGATCCATGGCCTGCTTGATGCCATCAATTGATTCATATAAGCAATTTTTGGGTTCATCCGCACCTAAATGGTGGCAAATTTTACTTACTCTCTCATCTCGAGATTTTGCTGATACTGTATCCCTGCGTACGGCTGAGATCTCGAGAACCTCACGGTCTTCATCTTAAATAACGGGATTTCATACATCATCTGCGAAAAGGGCTATATTAGACGAATATACCCACAAGGATGATTTACAGCAATTTATATGCAAGGGCCATGTGTCTGAGACCTAGATTGATACTGACGATGTATATGAACAGGCATGAAGGCTTCTTTCCCGGCTGAATGATGGATTCACCTATGATAATATGGCAATATCCCTCAACCCAAGGGGTGAGAGACCACTCTCGATATCCCTTGAGGCGCGGAAAGAGACCTTTATTGCAATATCGGACTAATGATGACTTAATGTTCGCCGTCGTCGAGTGTGCGCAACCCAGCCACGCCTCCAGGGCGATTCGTATCCTAATGTGCGATATTGTCACAAGTTAGCTTATTAACATAGTGTTAATTCAATAGTTTCTTATCATCTCAAAGTCCTGATGCGACAAAGCGACTAGAAGTATTCGTTCCTAACAGTAAAATATTCAAGGGTACGGTTGTCATCATTTATTAGGATGAAAGTCAGAATGGATGAAAAATGAAGGTATTATGAAGACCTTGGTCGTAGGCATATCATTCACAATTCACAAAATCGAGAGTCTCGTTTTCAGCTTTCTTCCTGGGTGGCAAATTTGAATATTCCAAGATAAATTGCTGGGAATTCTTCTTTCTGCCAGCATTCAAGTCGTTAATTTAAGAATTTCGGGATATCTCGAACATGCAAGGTCCAATAAATTAATAATGTTCGACATTTTTTGTTAAGATTCGCGGCTAGTTAGCTATGGCTATCAAACATACATACGATAACGTGAGGGTCCACTTCCCGAGCTGTAACTCGAAGATCACTTTAACATCAATGACCCGATGGTTTGGTGCTACAGTTGGCAAAGTAAAATGAGATTTTATTGTTTTTATTTTGACGATATATTTAAGGCTATATAAATGGATAACTTTGCAGTTGCTAGCATCCTACCTAAGTATCGATTTTTAGGTTTTCGATAGTGCGATGTATCCATGTGGGTCGTTTTGAGCCAAGTGTAATACAAATATGGCTATTATGGTTACCTTGATCTAAGCACGGTTTCAAGACCTTCTAGTAGTCGTTGTCTATTTTTCTGGTAGAAGCAGTTTTACGTAATCTAAAAAAATTGAAACTCGTTTGATTCTTCAAGCATTGGAAGATGGCCCAGAAGCTTCCTACTCGCTCAAAAACCATATATACGAGGCAGAACCTCGTACTATATGCACTCCTTCAAGGTTTTTTGTATCCTTAGCTACGAGCAACTAGCTTGCGTACACATTCTAGGAGCAAAGTCTGAAACTTCGATTGCATCGATTGAGAAAAGTCACTATCCCGTATACCCACGTGCTCCGAAATAATACCCAACTGACCGCCGTCGACGCGACATGTCACTGCGCAATTAAATTTACGACTCCGGGCCGTTGTACATTCCGACGTTCACGCTGACACCACCAACCAATCTTAAGAAACCGTGCACGAGCTTGCGTTGTCGGAGAGTAGGAATTCCAGTTGACTATCACGAGATATGATAACAACATTGGCACACCAATGAAATTTACCCCGCATGCCGTTGGCAGATGGTTTCAAATTCACAAGGTATCATAGAATAATCATGTTGGATCCAACGGAGCTCCATTGCGCCTTCTCGTTACATTCAGGCATCGATCGACGTTTAGTGACTGGCTCCATTTGCATCGTCGCATATCGTGGATTAGAAATAATGAGAAAGCATGGAGAAAAGAAAAGAAAATTCTTAACACCCTGCCAAAGGAGTACCTTACGTTTTCATGCAAGGAGCCATGCGGCTGACTCCGTCCTTGCCTGGTGCTCCAGTGATCTTCTTTGCGTAGATCGTGTTGCGCCAATGAGGAGCTCACGTTTACCGAATGAGGACACCCATGGCAATGGTTTTTGGTTTCCCTTGCGTGAAGTTTTTCGTCGATCAGGTACCCGCTTGTTCACGACGCAGCTGGGAAATTACTTTGGGTGTCAAGATGCATCATGACTCCTGGAATATTTGCGTTCTTGAGCTCGAGTAAGTGGGTAGTTTTACGTGATATACATACGATTTTGTCTTCTTTAATTCCTCGTGCCCGCATAGTGTCGCAAAAATGGTCGGATTATTTCGAAACTAACGGAGCCGGAAGTGTCAGAAACTGGGCCTTGAGTTGGTAATTGTCACGCGTATGCAACAGGGCCGAACCATTCGGCTCGAATGTAATTGATAGTATCGTAAATATTGCGTTTAGAGAAAGAGAGAAAAATAGTATATCCATTTCCGCGTGCCAGCTGCATGTTAGCAAAAAATTTAAACTGATCGTCGCTCCAAGCGTGGAGTTGTGCGGACAATAGCAATTAAACAGTCTTCGGTTCGATTGACTGCGTCGATAAAGTAAGGAGTATTTGCACTTCACCCATTAACAAAAACACTCTTCAACGTCGATCTTTAACCTATTTATACTTGATACTGTCAGCGGTCTCCACTGAAGGACCCAGAGGGTGCGAGAACATATGGTGGATTTCTGCGTAATAATCCTCCGTTGATAAGAGGCTAGATATTTATAGCGAGCTATAGGGAAATTTATTACTTTTGTGATGATATAGGTGAATGCATTGCAGTCAGTTAGAGCGGATTTGTGGAATTATATGAGGGTCGCTCGCTTATTTTGGTATTTTTCGTGTCGGGAAGCGAATCAGAAACGAACGTCATCGGCCGCAACTGTCTTGACTCGTCGGGTCGTGCGTGGAAAGGAAATATTCCGCGTTCTGGTACGAGAAGCAGGATGAGCTACTCTCATGTGAGAAGTTGACTGGAAAGGTTTATTTTGTTTCGAATCGATTCCAATGGATCAAATTGAGGCAGCGATCGATGTCCAGGATTTCGATTGCGAAAGGGTCCTCATGTCATTTTTTCGAGTTTAGACTTTCCCTAAACTTCCACGTTCTGAGACACCCGAACGGACGTTTTGAGCTGCATCCAGTTTCCAAAGGAACTCTTTGAAAATTTCCGAGTCTTTCCATCGAAATGACGAAAAGTTGCGAGTGGTCTTCCATTTTGAATCGCACTTTCTAATTACGTCCGATATCAATACATCATAATATGTAGGTCATTGCATTGGGGGCGCAATAACCGAAGCCTTCTTCCGTTCACTGAATCCACGAATTTCAAGATCCACTGGTGAAGTGGACTATTATATCATATCCCTTGCCTCGCATTAACACCTGGCATTTTTCATCTTCCACCAAGTTTAAAGTGTGCGGTTAAGAGAAAAAGCATAATTTTTTCATAAAATCAGTCAAAGATAAGGAGAAAATATAGGCGAAGAATTGCGCATCTTTGGTGTTACGGGGCAAGAGAGAGGCAACGGCAAACGAATGGAAACTCCTGCGTGAATGCATGTTTGCATATTGGAGGGAAAGCGAAAGGGCATCGTAGGAGTAGAGGTTTTGAAGCAAGGAACGCCAACCCGCAGTGGGGAAGGACATCCAACCGAAAATTGCTATCCTGCTTTCCAGATGGAGGTCGGATCAACGCTGTTTCGAACGTTGGTGCTTGGTTCTTGCAGGCCTGTCCTTTCACATTCGGAGCCAAAATACAAAAAGTAAAAAAATTTAGAGAATAATGAAAAATAACGGTACCATTAAGAGTTGGAGAGAATCTATGTTGATACCTCGAGATATGCCTCGGTGATCTAGCCTGTTTGTATATCGGATAGGCCTTGATAAATTGATATTTGTCGCCGAGATATGCTCTCTACGTCGCAGCCTCAAACAGCGGAATCGAGGTATTCTCAGTGGAATGCTAGGAGTTGGGATGAGATCAACTTGGGTTTGCGGGTTGTGCGACGAAGGCAACAACAGTGGCATTGCCGTGCATAACTACTATCATATGAATTTGCGCGAGGAGAGAGGATCAAGGACGCCACACGCACACACTTGAGCGAAAGAAGTTTGGGCCCTGACAGAATTCCAGTCAGGAGAATTGCTTCGTCGGCCGTCGGGGAAGCTAGGCTCGCTAGCGCACCAGAGATGGATACCCCGACTAGTCCGTGCGGCGGGCTTGGTAAAGAGCCCATTTCGACTTCCCTCTCGCTCGTTCTCAGCTCGGCTCGCGATTAGTCTCAGTGAGAATATATCGCACAGATGTACAGAACATTTCTGGAATTGCCCAGGCTGTACGCTTGCCACGATCGAACAGAATACAACATGTTGGTGTTTCTGAATCGTCAAAATCGAATCGAATCCAAGGCGAGACATGTGGGAAGAGGAATTCGAAAGGGTTCCTTCGTATCTCGCAATTGAAAGGCGTAAAGCTATGCCTATATCCGTCTGATCGACATAGCTGCTCTATTACTTGGAAGTCTCCCCTGTGCTTCGGAGTGTACCTTGAGGTATGTGTCTGCCGTGCCGACGAAGAGTGGGAAGTGATAACAGTTGGTATCGATATCCCTTTGTTCGGATGCATGAAATGCTACTTTGTTACGCACATCAGAATGGGCTTCAGAGCATGTACTTCCCACCCCTGGTCTCGATTGACCATGACCGCCGTCTTCAGCTAAGAGGAAACCTGGTTCTGATATGGTGCCCTCTTGCAGGAACGGTGTTTTGGGAAGAGGAGGAGCGATATTTTTTTGGGCAAGGACCCTCGCTGAAGCTGGGCAATTTCGACGGACGGCGGGGGAACCTCCTTCGAATTCAATAATAGTGCGCCCTGGCCTCGGCCCCTGCAAGTTACTCTTTCGTTGGTGCTTTGATATAAGTTTTCCTACTTCCCCGGACGAGGATTAACGAAGGCTTTCCCTCAGATAGCGTCTCAAAGTATCATTTCTTTTCGGAAAGGAGAGCTGTATAATCCAGTGCTTTCTGGCTTCGAAACCAACATTGTCACTCCTTCAAAAGCCCCATTCACACAGTCACGATCACACTCGAATTTCATTTGTCATTTTTATTCTTTATTCTCGTTTGGCTGTCCAAGCAAGGTTTATAGGCGAACAACACAAGTCAGCATCACCAATCGGTTCCACAGCCACACTTGAAACAGCTCGATTCGAAGACCTCAATCGCATCGAAATTACGTTGAGATTCTCAATCCATCTTCTAAGAAAACCCTATCTATTGCTCTTTATATATATATGTTTTGGGATATCAGCAGCTTACCTCATCTATACGTTCATTCATTCATTCCATTGCATCGATCCTTTACGTCACATTTCACATATGTACACTCAGCCAGATTTCTCACCCTCGTAAAGAAAGAAAAAAGTTGTTTAAGAGAGCGACGCCACTGGCTACCAGCAGCAGGGAGACGTGTTCGCCGCAAAACGATTGGGAAAAAAGCGAGAGTTAACAGCACACAGCCATCGATTCTGTTCCAGAGTGGAGGCATTTTTGTACCAAGACGGACCGCCATCTGTCTTGTCTCAAGATCTTGAACGCCTCGCAGGAATCTAATTGTAATATTGTCATCTCCAAAGACGAGGGAAGCGCTGCAGTGAAGAGCAGAGAAGCAGCAGCACATCTCTACGAACTGAAACCCTTCTCAAGGTCGGGTAATATATCACACAGCGGAGAAATCGCAAGAAGAACCGGAACTAATTTGCGAAAATCGTTCGGCTGCCCTTCTGGGAAACCGAATCTCGTCATTCGCATTGGCTTTGTTCGAGGTGCTCACCAGGCATAAAATAATATCACTCAGGGTTAATCCGCCTGACAACTCACTGCACTTGGCGCTAATGCGAAGCATATCAAGGCTTTGACATTGAATCACTTCAATACTATACTACAGGGACGTAAGGTCTCTCTGTCTACTGGAAGGCAAAAAAAAATAATTCAATATTCAAGAGAGAATATCATTATGCAACGGGAGATAGAAGGGATATAGTTTCAAAATAAACTTTGGGACCAATTGTCACTATCACCTTCCGGGCCATAGACAGAAGAGTGTGAAACGGATTACGGCACACTGAAGGGAAGAGAAGAGCATCGAGTCCAGACCAAGTGAGTAAAGCATCGATTCGAGAAGTGGATATTCTATCAATCAAAAGACAAGAGTTCCGTCGTCGACGAATGGTGGCGACGTGGACCGCATCGAATGCTGCGAAAGACAGAGTCCTAATTTGTTAATCCCAGCCGGCGTCCCCAGTCTTCGCCAGCCTTCGCGCAGCTTCGCAAGCTTCGAGGCGGCAGAATTGCAGCAAAATTATCTCCACATTACGCGAATAGGTAAGGACACCCTCCCCAAACAGCAAGCGGTGGCAGCCCTGCTATTGGCTGTCGGCTCGACAGAGTGTATCAGCTAAGCCTTTTAGCTAGAATATACCATGGAAGTGATTCAGCTAGCTGGTGCGAGTGATGCGGGTGTCTTGACTAAGCATAGCGGCAGCAGCCAACTGCATCGACGGCAACCTCAGGTTTCCTTATTAATGTCTTCTTCAAATACTGTATCCGTTCCCTTTTCTGTAGCCACTCCCATTTCTTTTCGTTATTCTTGTACCCCTTCTGTTTCTTCTTCTTCATCATCTGCCCCCTTTTCGTCTTCTTCTTCTTCTTCATGTTCATCTGCTGCTCTCTCTTCATCGACCTTTTTCTTTAACGACGATAACGACGACGAGGTTGACGACAAGGACGACGAGGTCAACCGTCGCAGCAACACATCCTCGCCTGGCGACCTACCGTCGTATATAACTTCAACATCTCTGTCGACTGGGTATCGTCGTCGTTCGCAGTATCGTTCTCCGACGTCTCGTCCGCTTTCATACCGTAATACTCCAAAGAGCAATAGCGTCTCTTCTGTGTTCCGTGATACAACAATTGTCCCAAACACCGGCCTTTCCAAATCCGTCCGACCAGCTCCAACGCTCTCGTCGTTCGAACCCAAGCCCGATAGCGCCGGCGCGTCCAGCCCTTCGACAAATAATAATTGTCTAATCTCATCCTCTGAGCGAACGGATAGTGGCAGCAGGCTAAGCTGGTACTACCCCTTGTTATCTGAGAGATTCCAACTCCCATACGTGGACGAATCCCCAGAAGATTTTTACGACGATACCGAATCTTGCGACTCGTCTGATACAGAGGGCCCAGCCGACGGGAAGCGACTCTCCCAAGCCATCCAAGAGTCTATTCTATACTTCAACAATATTTCTGACATTCCGGTGCCTGCATTTGTGGAAAAGCGCATTCGTAACCAAAGCACGCTCGTGCCACCCAAGCCAAATTCCCAGTCCTCGCTTGCACCTCTGGCAGTTGACGAACAGACGTCAAAGCTCGCCATCCCGGACAGCCACGTCAAGAAACCTTCATTGGTGCCTCTTGAGACTGAGGTCCAGCATTCTGCCCCCATTCTTGACCAAGAATCCATTTCTGTCGATGACTCGGACTCTCTATATAACCTTTCATATCCTAGCGAGTCTGCCAGCACATCAATCACATCCGCTTCCCTCTTCCCTTCTAAGGAAGCAGCCGAAGCGAACGCTCGGGAACAAATCGACCTTGAAATAGAAGCTGCCCTAAAGGAGAGCGCCCGTATTGAGGAAGAACGAAAGCTCCTGGAAGCCGAAGAAGACGCGGAGTTCTTGAGAGCTTTGCACGAAAGCATCATTGCTGAAAAGGAGGCCCAAGCTCGCAGAGAAGATCTCGAGTTCCTCGACCAGCTTTTCAGTCATAAGCGACCAGCCTCCCCTTTCAGCGATTGCAGCAGCATCTCCTCTAGATCATCGGTGTGCTCTGCAATCCTGACCGCCCTGTCACCAGCTCCCCCAAGGTCACCAATCAAACCACACTATTCACCAAACACATCACCCGAGATGCCATCCCCTCCGGAGGAAGTCTCCACCCCGTTGTCACACAACTCCAGAGAACGACCAATATCTGCCATCCGTGATAGGAAGCCCAAACATAAAGCTTCTGCTGGTGATCTCCTTGAGACATCACGAGATGGACCAAGTATTCGTCCGAGTCTGCAGAGAGCGGCCACATCCACAACGGGTGGGTTTAAAAGACTCCTTGGCCTGAGTGGACGTAACACTCTTGCCGATAATACCGATGACGAGAGATAGTAGGTCTTTTTCAGTTTTCTCCTTTTTATTCTTGCATATCTATATTCTTTTTAGCAATCGTTTATATCATTATGCATTTATACCTTGCACACATACTTTACTTTGTCCTGTATATAATATAATATATAAATCACCTATACTGATCTCACTATGACAGTCATGCCAAAACCCCTCGTTCAAGCAAGAAAGGTACCGCCTCCGCTCCAGGCGAGAAAGTTGATCAAAGACCACATATGGACCGACACACTAGCGAACCTAGTACTCCTCGAACCTCACACCGACATCACCATCACCGCCATCACAGTGACGAGGTAGATAGAGAAAGCAGCCGTCACAGAAGTCACCGACATCACCATAGGCATTCCGAAGGCTCCACTCCCACTAAAGAACCTCGGGAAAAGCGTAAGTCTAAAGATAAAACCAAGACTCCAGAAGACGGTACATCGAAACGGTCATCCCGTGAAAAACTCTCAGATGAAGTCCCGGTCATCGTCACACCTGCTGAACCCCAGCAGGCACCGGCGCCGGAGCCAACACCGGAACCCGTCCTTGAGGTGGTCGAGACTTCACCTGCGAAACAAGAGAAACCCGAGAAGAAGAAGAAAAGACGCAAGCGAACTGCATCCCTCGGGGATATCTTGAGAGTTTCTCGGAAGCTAAAAGGGGAACCGTCACCGCCCCCCGAACCACCTAAAATGTGAGTATCTTTCCCAAACTTTGAGGCTTCGTGCACTGCAAGGATATTAGCTAAAATAAACTAGGGTGGAATGTGTTACTTGCATGTCTGACGATATCCCAGAGACAGAAGCCGCACAGCTTGAGTGCGGACACGCTTTCTGTAGAGAGTGCTTGGTCAGACTCTTCGAACTATCTTTGACAGACCCTGCCCATATGCCCCCTAAATGCTGTCAACCCACACAACACATCCCTCTCCATCATGTGGACAAGCTTCTTTCCACGAAAACGAAGATTCTTTGGAATAAGAAATATCAAGAGTACACGACGACAAACAGACGATATTGCCCTACTACGGATTGTGGTGAATGGATCAGACCGAAGGACTTCACGACTGTCGAAGGCGTCGAAATTGGAACTTGTCCCCGCTGCAAGTTGAAGATATGTGGTCTTTGCGGCCTCAAAGAGCATGGCACTGAGGAATGCCCGAAAGATGAGTTCTTCAACCAGGTTCGTGAGCTTGGAAAAGAACTAGGATGGCAGAGATGCTATAGCTGTCGAGCCATGGTTGAACTAGAAAGGGGTTGCAACCATATGACTTGTCGATGTACCGCAGAGTTCTGTATGATCTGTGGCGCGAAATGGAAGACGTGTGAATGCCCATGGTTTAACTTCCCACCCGAGGAAGACGATGCTCCGGCACCACACCTTGATGGTAACGGCCGTTTGGTAGACGACCTGGCATGGGGCTGGGAAACACGAGACACACGCAACGATGATGACGAACGGGTCGCCCGCCAGCTTGCCGCTGATTTTGAAGAACTCGAGGTTGACGAGCGCGATCCGCATGCGCGAAGTGCTTGGGCCCCATTGTTCACCGGAGCTCTCGGAGAGGGTGTACTGAGACTTCTCGGCCGAACTAGACACCTCGAAGGAGCCGGGTTGGATCGACTCCGCCGTGCGTACGCTACCGCCTTTGATGACGATTTCCTTCTTGGTGACAGTGAAGATGACTCCGATGAGGAAGTGGCGGAATTCATGGGACACAGAAGCGAAGTTGTCCAGGCGCACACTGACCATCCTACCCTTCGAGTCGCTCAAACCGATGATCTCGAACGACGGCGCCATAAGCGCGATTCCGGGTATAATCTGGACTGGAGCCCGCATCATTCACGAGAGAATTTACACGAGGGCGGTATGGATTTCGGATTCCTGCCTCAACTGACAATGGCTTTTTTACCGCGAATGTTTGGCGGTGGCCACCATCATCACCGCCACCATCACAATCAACATGGTGATGGTGAATTCGGTATCGCGCGTGCCTACACTGACCCTGCCACCGGTAGACTTGGTGATGATCTCGGACGCTACGGCGATTTGTTGGAAGGAGATCTAAACAGGATGAGAAGGGAGTTTGGTAGCGTTAACTGGGGTGGCGTTGGTGCTGCCTAAATATTGAACTGGCCACAGTTTAAACGACAGACTTCTTAGACCTGAAGAAAACACCTTGGCTGCTGCGCTTACAGGTTTCAGCAACTCGCGTGGCGGCCTGTTAACGAATATGTTGAATGAGCCTTTTCTTTTCTTTTCTTTTCTTTTCTTTTCTTTTCTTTTCTTTTCTTTTCTTTTCTTTTCTTTTCTTTTCTTTTTTTTTTTTGGTGGTTTTAGATCCGGATACCTGGAAGAGCGGTTTTTAACATCTTCTGAGCTGATCTTACTTGATTTAATCATTTAATCATCAGTTTTTTTTTTTCTATTATGGATTTTTTATTTTTTTTTATTGCATTTTCGAGCCCGTTACGAAGCTAACGATATTAACCAGAGCGTTTACATATATTCATTGACTTTTTGTGGGAAGCGCTTCTCGACAACGGGGTGTCCGGGATATTATGTATCATTATGATAGCCAGCCATATTCTTTCGTATTTTACGCATGGAGATTGTTACCTTTCATTCTTTAGTACATGTTCAAAAGCAAGTTTTTTTTTTTGATTTATTGAGTGAATTAGCGTTTTCATTTTCCTTTCTCTTGATAGTTTTAGATGAGGGGTTAGATTGGTACAAATAAAATGAAAGGAGTATTCAAATCGATAAATCTAGTCTCGAGGCTATTGATAAGCATCTGCGTCGAGTTTGAGTAGTGGGATGAGCGTGTGGCATGGTTCGCAGGATAGGCTGTGATTTTGACTTAGATCTATTCAGATTTGTTGGACGTGAAAATATTGATTTGTGTTGATTTTGTGTTATTTTTGAGCTATGACAGTTCGAAACCAAGCTGGGCCTGAATCAAGGGTCATAAGGCAAGAAGTCTAAGTATACGCATCAAATGAGATGTATATGGTCCTAAGGCTGTCGATCTTCATCTGTAGCTTAAATTTCTAACTTGAGTTTGCTTCCAATATTACAGCTAATATATCCACAACTCAAAATCCTCAATGCATCTGTGTGAGGGCGCCTTGCAGAGTGCCAAACTTACTCGGTAACTTAGATATTAATGAATAATACAGATCTATATTGTCTCGTATTACCAGGGAATTCGAGTTTTGCCAGATGTATTTGGGGGACACTTAGACGTACCAGCATTTCCGTTTTGCCAAATACCTCATCGAGAGATTCAAACCTTCTCGATTGAATAACCTTCCCAGCGGCAAAATAGCTTCCTTTCGCAGCTAACCCCATACAAAGATGGCAGTGAACCCTCCCAAGTTCTCTAGCCCTTGGCAATGCGGTCCAATGATAGACCACCTTGGCCGACTTTATGCGGGCCGTCTACGTTCGCTATCCGCGAACACTGTTCGGGAGCGTTCGGTGGCGTTGCCCAAAGGGAACTTGCATACGAACACGTGAATCAAATAGGCATTACTCAGCTGTGATTTCGAGAGAGGGAAAATCCTGCTTTTTCTTGTGGTCTCGACGCTGGTGACTAAACTTACGATCTTTTGTTTTACCTCCTTGTGTACTTTGGGTTCCGAAGGATTCACACAGCTCACCACGATATCTCGTATTGTTTCATATCGCAAATACTCTCTGTTTAGAGTTTATATATAAGGTATTTCTAATCGAGAAGCTCAGTCGGCTCTAGCTGCTATGCATTCAGTTCGGGATGGATACCTCAATACTACTCAAATCCTACTCCCGAATATCCGGACAGGCTTGAACTGTCTCAAGCAACCCCATAACCATGCTTGAGCATATCTAAGATAAAGAAGTCAACAAAAAACCGATCTTTTACATGGCATTATCCTGTCTTACAAATGCATTAATGCCGTATCGATATCGAACGAAATGGTTGGCAGTGCAATCTTGTTCAGGGTCTATGTTTAGATCGTGGTCTAGATCTAAATGCACACGAGAAAGACGGCCCAACATAGTCACCATGTCTGAGAAGTCTCTCCTGACGTAAGAATAGACTTCCTCGTCCCTCAAATACTCTTCCTGACGAGGTTACATCAATATAGGATCGTATCGATCGTTCAGGATCAAGACCTAGACCGCCGCAACGCAGAATTGACTCAGACTCCAACATGCAACATATGCCGCACACGTTATATAACCGACCGACATAGTGCGAAAGCATCAAGACCAATCGTATCTCATAGCATGGTAGATGCTGCTGCCCGTACAACAGGGGCCATGGATAAGAGTCCTCAGGATCCCTTGTACGGTGCCGCTGCCAATTTTGACAAAAGAAAGCGCGATTTCGCGACCGCCAAATATAGGTGCCGGCCTGGTTTTGGGACACGGTTTCTCGCTGGCAGTTACCTGACCACGTTCAAAATAGAGTTGCACAACCCTTGCGAACCAATTGGATTGGATCCACCCGGTCGGAACCTTGGGATTTCGGCGTCCCCGATACTTTTAAACCGAGGCCGGGAAGATTCGAAGGTACCGACAGGGCATGATTCATTCGAATTTTAGGGACCAAGATCTTGCCAAATATTTGAAGTTGCTAAGGAAGAAAAGGATCGATGTTTCAATTGGGAAGCTTATGGTTTCTCAAAACCTATTCGCACCGGTTACTTAAGTACAATTTTCTAATCCATTGTTCAGCTGGACAAGGGCTATATACTGAGTAATAGCTCGCCTAAATATTCTCGAAACGTTATTAGCTTCACCACCTACAAATACGTGAGATGAGTAATCACGCCCATGTTCCACAAACTGCAAGGTCTCTCCAGTTGATTCATGCATGCAGAAGATCAGATGGTGTCCGTGTCTGCGTAATGACGCTGGCTAGATTCGAAACCTTCAAACAAAGTCGAGGTTTACGATCGAATCGTTTGGATCGATACTCATTCGCGCAACATTCGGGCCTGCTTTCGCTTTCGGTTAAGCCACATGCGCATATATTCGCAACGGTTGGCGCTCATGCCTCTGGCTCGATCGAGCATCAGGCCTTTGCTTTGACACATTTCATGACGGTGGATCCGACTCGCGCTTTCTCCATCATCAGCTGAATTGTTCGATTACTGATCATACTCGCGATCGATTGTATCGTAAAGAAACTTTCCGAACATCCTTTATTGGTTAAAATCAACATCACATGCAACACATTTGGCTGTTGGGAAATTTCAAATTTTCCAATTCTACGATTAGTCGCTCCCAGCGATGAGACCGAAAAAGCCTCGTGATTTGCAAGGTAAAGTGAAAATTATAGAATATTTGATATATAGGTACATCTTGAAGGAAACAGAAAATCGATGAGCAACCGCATATTGCGGGGGGGGGGGGGGTTGCATATGTATATTTTATGATCATTCAATTTGAGGATCATGATTAAAACTCCATTCGCGATGCAAGTTTAGAAATGCCATATCCGGAAAAATCAGGAATATTTGAAATTAAAGGTTAATAGCCGAGTAAAAAGCTAAAACATGATATCCAAAATCCAGGGGTACATGGTCAAGAAGCTGGGAAAAAACCGCTGAAAATACTCGATAAAAATGGGGGCATACATTATTGAAGCTACAAAAGTAGAGTAAAAAACGGAAGCATGGGTTACGTGGCAAGAATGTAGAAAGTGAAATCCTAGCCAGTAGGAACAAATAAAATGGAAGGAGAAATTATTATGACATGGGGGTCGGGTGAAATTTTGAACAAGAAACGAATCACAGAGGTCTTGGGTCTACAAACGAAGGCTGGCGTGGCAGCGGAGAGCGAGTATGGAGGGAAAAGAAAAGAAAAGTGCGGGAAAATAGAAGGGAATAGAGCAAACTGAAGGGAGCGAAGCATTGTGTGGTTCATTCTCAGAGTCTGAGAACCTCGTTAGACAATCCGAGTTCGAGCAAATGCTCATTCGAGTGTAACATCACTATTCAGGCTATGAACGCTGCTCCGAGCAGATCCTGCATAGAGAGTTGGTATGGCATCCTGCACCCTGCGCTGGATTTCTGCTGCAATCCATTTGCGAACTTCGGGCGCAAGATTGCCTCTTCCCTCCTCGAGATCCTCAATCATTTTATGAACACCGGTCAGCTTCAAACAAACTTCCCAAGTCCGGCTTCCGGGACTGCAAATTGTCGCTCTGGCGATCTCAAATTCATCATCTGTCCCATATTCCAGAGTGTTCAAGAAGGGTTTGGAAGTGTAGGGATCGATCAAAAGAATCTCGGGTGATAGAGTATCGACTAGAGACTGCCACCGAGAACCCCTCCTCTCTTCATGCGCAATTGGATTATTTGTTGGCATTGCGCCGTTATTATTTGGTTGGTACTGCCACTGTGAAGAGAGCGGTGAGGAACGACGTGGTGGTCCTCCGACTTCTTGGTAGAAGTTGTCAACTTGCCCTGTCATCTCGCACATCCTGTGTCGCTCCAGACTGTTCCTTCGTTTTTCAAGTGCCCTGTAGAGCCTTCGGATATCATTACTGTCTTCTACAGCGAGATAATTGTAACCGTAAACATAATTGGTAAAGTTGAGATTAAGGAGCCAGTCGAAGGCGACAGCTGGAACTTGCAATAAATTTGGCTGAACAAAATCAAAGGCTGAGTGAGACCTTGAAAGTGGTGGTGGTGATGAATGATGGCTTGGTGTGATATGCGAGGTCGCCATACTGAGTGTTGCAGCATAAAGAGTCGGGTCTGCCAGGTAGTCTCCAATAGCGGTACTTGGTAATGTTGGGATTAACGGTCCAGTGGTGTACATGTCGGTGGCGACCATCGCCCTCGAAGCCGCTGCAGATGACTGAGCATGCGCATGCGACATACCTCGAGTACGATAGACGGGCGGTTCCTCTCCAGATTTTGAAACATTCGCAGAACAAGCGTATCCATATTTAATGCATCGATCACATTTGACGCCTGGCCATGGTCGTTCTCGAGGGACACACTATTAAAAAATTGAATTCT
Source organism: Dactylellina drechsleri (assembly GCA_036971345.1). Classification (NCBI taxonomy): domain Eukaryota; kingdom Fungi; phylum Ascomycota; class Orbiliomycetes; order Orbiliales; family Orbiliaceae; genus Dactylellina; species Dactylellina drechsleri. Next base: position 2,126,023 of record JAJTUB010000001.1, read on the forward strand.
TGTTAGTACCTTTTTTTGTTTTCTTGGCCAAATCGACATGTTGGCAAAAAAGGGGACTGCTGTGAAAATATCGACCAAACCCCCTCTTGGGTCTTAAAGGGACTGAAAATCGACTATAAAGAACTCTTGTCCACAGAATGCCATGAAAAAGGGTTCGAGATGATTCAAAACGTACCTTTTGCCTGTCTTTACGGCATTGTGTGCATTTGAAATATTCTAATTTGCTAGCTTTAGGCATATTGGCGCTTGGATAGTCCAGGGGGGAGATGGATGCCATATTCCAGTATCTGATTTACACTTTCTTATGAACGCTGGATGATTTTGTAGGTTTAACTGTGTTTTTTGGCTTCGATAATGTCGCCTGGGTGTATTTAATACTGTTTTAGACCGATATATTCGTTCTCTAGTGCCCTTGAAGTGCGAATAGAAATGAGGGATGTATTGGATGATGACAATCCTGGATAGCAACTGTCTATTCTTAGTTGTGAAGCCCTATAGCGAGGTTGTTTATTATTAGTATTTCTAATAGCAACTTTATCGTAGAATGAAACTTCGCAAGAAAGTAAATTAGAGTTGGTGATGTTGAGCTGTGAAGGATGTCTCTGTAGCGAACATGGTTATATATTTTTCCGCACTTCAAGCCTGCATATGCAGGTCGAGGTGGTGACCAAATTTCGGTGCCCTTGGAGTGTAGTTCAAAGAAAAAACAAGCTTTGATAGTCAAAGGAATTAGTCTCACCTGAAAAAACCAAACTAAAAGTGTATTACGTTAATATTCGTGAAATAACCACTGAGTTAAATTCTATCACTCAATTATTATGTTCTTGGAAAGTTTTAAGCAAGGCTTTTCCAAGCCCTTTGGAGAGAGGAATTTTGAAAGCGAGCCTAATATAGGCAATTGTGATGAAGTGATTCTTCAGAGATGACTGAAAACTCGAGGGCATGAAGAAAACGATAGCCGTGTGTGTTGTTTATCTGGGGCCGTTAGTGCCGTCGTATTCGGTACCAGATCCGAGCAGCTATTGCTGGGTTTGAATGAGGAAAAAGTGTTAAAAGAGAGAAATGCTGGTATATCTATAGCTATTGCTCGAATTGAAAGAAAGAGGAGTTATAAATTCAATTTTGTGAATTCCGAATATGGCCGTATTGATTAATTCCCCGTCTAAGATCGAATCAATTTCTAGGCCGCTTGTTTGTAGGTTCTTTGGGCACAATGAATAAGACGAAATATTGTGGCGTCAATTCCGAGACTGCTGAGGTAAGAATTTGCAGGTGGATCAAACTGGCTATGGGGCGTCGCGGGCTCTTAAAAGCTGAATGTCGAGGCAATTGCGACTGTGGCTGGGATTTATTTATTGTTTTCGATGTTCGTATAGTTATAATTATCTATTGAGATCTTGGATAGTTGATATTCCACCCCAAAAATTTTATGGGTAAAGGTATCTCGTCTTTAAGTATTAGAAGCTTGAATGAGTCGGAGCACCAAAAAATATCACAACAGGATCTATTTGGGCCAGTGCGACTATTGCGGCAACGCGTTTTCAAGAGCCATGAGCTCAAAGAGGCAATAGTGGATCCATTCGCGACCAAGATTCATGTCATGGATTCAATTACGATCATAGCTTAGAATCGCGATATGGGCACAAAGGAGCGGTTTGCATGGAGCGGTCCCGCCGATAGGAACCTTGTTGGGACGAGGCCATGCCGTGCCTGACTGACTCCAAGCGTAGAAACTGCATCATTACTCTTTTCCCAGCCTAGGATGATTGGACTGGGTGTTAAAAATCCAACGTTCGCTCTCTGCGAAATGGGGTATTCCCCAATAATCGCACCTATTTGAGGGGCATTAGTGCTTTCTAAAAAGAGACAGAGCAGACCTGTAGGCCCCTGCAACCTTGATCCTTGGCAGATTGTTCGTGGGATGCCCCAGGCCACCAGCCACTTGATTGGACTTTCGCTTCTTGTCCCTGTTATACGAAGCCACTTGAGCAATTGAGCCGCCTTTCGATCCACTCGCTCAAGGAGACGCCACCGTAGATGTGCATAGATGCATTCAGATTCCGGTTATGCAAGATGCACGTTATAATTAATTTTTTGGATCACAATTGGATCTGCAAGAGCTGAAGCTTGTTCGCTCTCTAAGGGGCGTCGATGGCGGACCTGTTCGCGGCGATTAAGAGTAACACTTCAACGTAACTCTCCTGCCTCCATGCTTGATTCACGATGCATCGGCCCTTCATATTGATCACGATATCGGGCGCATTGATAAATTCCATTGTTAATTTACAAACTCACGTGCCGTTTCGATACGATATTTCGTTAATTTATACACTAATACCCTATAATAGTCTAAAACATGCAATGTTAGCCGAAACGCTGCTGACATCCGAGTGAAAGCGCTGACAAACGTTTAAATGTCCGGTTTTTCAAATACCAATCACTAGTTCACACTCCATTACGCGATACCGTCATAGGTTCCAAGAGCAAGCAAACGGAAAATCTCGGCTCCCACTTTCAGCTGTGCAGGGCTCGAAGAGAGTCCTTTCTAAGAATGATTTGACACACTGGCTAAGTATTTGTTATGGAGATTCGAGTTGGTTAGCGTGCAGTTTAGTCACAACCAATTCATCTACGTACCTCGAGTCCTGAATTCAAACAGGTAGCGATCTATTGTGACTCTAGACATACAACAATATTTCAGTACCTAATGTGCGCCTTCACGATATCTTCCAAGCTCAGTCTTAAAAAAAAAAAAAAGCCTTTGAAGCCTTTTTCGAATTTCGCCTCGCCCTATGGGCTGTCGTTGTGGAGTTGTGAGACACTAGATAGCTTAAGCTAGCTTCAGCGTCGACTAAACTCTTCTAGACCATCGTCAATCTCAAAATATGAGAAGTTTAGGCACTGAGCCTCAAGATCCGACTGGCATCGCCAAGCTCGACCAATGGAATGACCTTGATGCTACGAATAATCCGATGGAAGTTCGAACCGAAGTAATTCCTTTTTCTTTCCACGTTTTCTTTTTCTTTGTGAGATTAAGATAATTTAACGAATCCTGTGAGGCGGCATTGACTATAGTAAGCGATTGATCGATTGTGATTCCGACGTGCTGAACTAATCGCGATATGCGGCGACAAAATTTCTGATTAGTCTTCCAAGAGCTTCAGGCCCATGGAGATTACGTTGTGAATATTCGGTCTTGCCTTTTGCCGAGCCTGGCCGAGTCTGAGGAATGAATTCTGCTAGCAATTACCCCACAGCCAGCTGGCTTGTTCACCGAGAGCGAAGGTGAGAATAGCAGATCTAGCAATTTTAGCCTAGATATTCCATAACTCCAAGATGGGGCTTATGAGGCTAGAGATATCACTAGCCACCCGAGGCACTTGTGGCTAGTTTCTCACCTAAATGCTTTGTTCACGAGCAAGCGAATGGGTCGCAAATTTGCCCGGGATGCCCGGGGAACTTGTGAAACGTATGTGTCCCGAGAGTTAATGAGCATGCCGATCCCTCCGAAGCTGATTTCAGAGAACAAGTGGCTGGTGAAGAACTGCCAATTCGCAGGGGCATCCTTTGGGTACAAAGTGCGGCACCCCCAAAGAGCCTGCAAGAAAGCCTACCGCAATCTAGTTGAAACCAGGGCAAATACCTGTGAAAGAGCCGCACAGCTCATCCCTGCAAGTGGCTTGATCGTGAACTGAGGCTTCGGCGGGTGCGGATATGTCTCTGTTGTTTCAGCATTGCACAGCCTCGAATGATCTCTTATCGATTAGAGCCACGATGCTGATTCGCTCATTCGACCTAAATCTCACATTTTCATTGGACCGCGATCCGAGCGCGCTTTTCCCAAGGGGCTCCCCGATAGTTAATACGGTTTACGAGAGGGGCCCCAGGGGAAGCTTAGGTTTCTCTCGCCAAACAGCTGAAGTGGTGTTAAAATAGAGATATCTGACACCAAACATTTTCAATGCGCATGCCTCGGTTCGTTACTTACGACCCGTGGTTCGGCGTCTCCCGAGCTGCCAGCATGCCGCAGAATTCTTCCATGGAAGGAAACATTCGAATACGAAGCTCTTCTCGACAACTGCATTGGGATGCAGCAGGGAAAATGGCAGGGCATGATCTTGAGATCCAACCTCTGAACGTGGCGCAACAAAACTTGAAAGACAGTCTACACACTAACCTAGACCTGTGTGGGTATTTTTTTAGTATCATCGGCGTCAGCGTTGTCCAAAATAACCTCATTATGCAGTGCGAAATGGTGTCACCAGATCTCCAACAAATTGCGAGCCTAGACAACTGGCGTCAATCTCAACTTAGCTTTTCAAACAAATTTAGCATATTCCGGTATGCCAAATCCTTTGAAGATATTCTTTTCTTATTCTCTCATTCATTTTCACACCTTCACATTCGCTCTTGTGCGCTGCTATTGTAAAAATTGCCATCCCAACTCGGAATAATCCACCGCAATGCAGCTACACTGTTAGTGTATCAGGCGACAATGATGGTAATTTCCATCGCCAATGTGTCATAGTACGTTGACTATTGGTTCCGATATGCAAATATCGGATCCCGGATTAATTCATGCATACAAAGAATCCTGACGCATCGGGATCGTCTGCAGGGTTCTTAGAGGTTGTCGCATTTAATCTATATTTTGTTTTCTCAGCTGGACCTCCCTGCAGATGATCCACTCAAGGATAGATCTAGGCATGCCTATAACAAGGCCCCTGTGAGAGGCTCCGAAGTACATTTTCTCCACTATGAAAGTGAGGATCCTGATTGGTGAGTAAGTTTCAATTGTCACGGGAACATTCAACCGTCCCGTCTATGAGCTGTCAGGATGGCTAAAATCTTGCCAGTTGTCTTAAGTTGACACGATTCGAAGGCAATGCTAGGAGTTCATTGGGTTGTAGCTTGCTTGGGTATACTGCCAAGTTTGCCGTTTCGCGTGTCAGATTCACCTGTCATGAATCTGCTCCTTTAAGTGTAGTTTGCTCGTATTTGAAGGGGTCCGCCTTTTAGTCGGATCCACCCGTTGGTCCGAAGGGTAAGTTTATTCGCTCTACATATCAATTGCGATTTGTTAGAGTTGTCAGTATTCATTTCCTCTGTATCCCACTTTGTTTTAATCCTACTGCGAAAAATTTACCCGCTTTATGATGCAGAAACTTTAATCGCAAGGGGAAAATGCGTTATACATCCTATCACAGGATCGCATATAATTTTCAGCTCAACTTTGTGCAGATATTCCTGACTGGGTATTGTTTCAAAAATCAGAACCTATTTTGTAATCGTTGATATTCGTCCATCGACTGGATGATCCCATTGGTTACCCATTCTTTCGCACTGGAATGCTGTTTCTATCCTTCAATTCTGATTATTTTATTTCAGTTAGGATTTAGGAAGGCCTAATTTGCCAGCAGCTAGGCGTTCGATTGCCTTACTGGTTTCATACCTAGTCCATGCCTGACCAAGATTCGCGATACTGTTTCTCTACTATTTTTCGTTCGGTGACCCTGGCATATGCATGTTAAAAGGATTCGAGGCCGAATGTCGGTTGGCCTTGAGACGCTACCAAGATATCTTAAAACTTAGTTAGAAAACTCAGCAATAAATTTGGAATTTAGAAGTCAACAGTGAAGCTTTGCACCGCCTCCTATATACGACTAATGCACGAGCCGAGAACAATAGATACTTCCTCGACTCACGCCCTGGAAGGATATTTTTAATCAAAGTTCGGATCATCGGATCTTAAGACATTTGCCGCATTTCGCTTATTTTAACTAGTTTTACTCATCGTGAAAACTGTCATACATGCACTAGACCGACACTGGTTGATCCATTGAGTGGGATTGGCACTGTGTTTTGATGCCTATTTGGAAGTGCGTTGCCTGTGGCGTTTTAGTGTGTGGATCACAACAGCTTCGTCGGTGCGGCTGCCAGACTAGTCGCGGCTGAAAGCATGCACGGACGAATAGAATTTATTTGGAAAACGGAAAATGATCAATGTGATAATATACGATTTGATCTTCCTCTGATGGGGCAAGACTTCTTAGATGGCAACTGCATAAACTTCGGGTGTGAATATTTACTAGACAGTGTGCCTTGTCATTATCTATCATAATTAGATCAATGTGCTTTTCAAATTGACCACCTGAGATGTTGAATATAACGAACGTGAGGAATTGGATATGACGTTGCCAATGCTTGAATAGCTATTACATAGTGTCAAGAACGATGAGTACCTCACAAGTATTTGCGAGTTGGCGAATTGCCAGCCTGATTGACAAAAATCTGTTGTTCGAGTCGCTCCAGGACAATGCTATCCAGGAAACCGTATTTGCGAGATCAAGTTTCTCAGATTTGTTTTTCGCCTCAAAACGTCCGCATATACGCTTTACGATGGTTCACGTAATGTATTGGAAGAGATGCTTGGATTCAACGCTTACTAACGAAAGCGATCTACTCGTATGGATGGGAGCTTTTCTCTTGTGCGTTACCAACTGTATGGTTCCTTATTTTCTTAATTATGCTTACGGCTTAAATAGTGTTCGATTTTTATTTATTTTGCAAATGCAGGATATTGATTTACATACAAACATGGATAAGTTGGAGGCTTTAGGATGTAACTGAGACCTAGTAACATTTTCGCGGCAAGTTGCAGGTGCCAAAATTGCTGCAACAAGAGGCCCAGCTTCGATGAAAATTCTATGATAACAAGTGAAGGTCCGATTGATATCGGATTCCGTAACTGTTTGGCCGATCCTCCGGCTGCGAATTAAAACTACCAAGCACCGATTCCTCTGAAGATAATAGTATTGGCTACTATTTGATTGACAGTTCATTCAAGTCGATTTGTTAATATACAAATGTTTATACGCCTGTCCAGTTGCCAAAGCACACGCTGTCAACATGCTAAGATTCATCTACCAAGAAGTAGAAAGGAGAGTTGATAATATATCCCATACTATATATTGAAACTAGTAGCGACAAAATATTATACTTTGCCATTATCAACTCGTTTACAAGAATTTAGAAATGTGTTGACTACGCAAAATCCAACGTCAAAAAATGGCAATTTGCCCCTTATCGAGAAAGAAATCAGGGCCCGTAGACGTCACAATATCCCATCATCGAATATCACCCTACGAAATATCCTCGAGGCCTACCGAATTATCTGCCGGGATAATCTGTCGACACTTGCCATCCGCTCGAAAAGCCGAAAACTGTCGTACGCATGAGGAGAAAACAACATCACCCATCTGGTGACCTTGACTAGATTCCTAAGTTTTTCCCTTCGGAGACTTTTTATGTCAAGGTTACTTGAAAAAAACTCTGCCATTCGAACAAAAACGGCTCTAATGCGTTGTCCACGAGCCCGACCCTTCTGGTGCCTCACGATGGGAGTCGGAAATCTACCGACGGGCTTATTGGGCCCCGATTTTTCCCGTTATCGAAGGTGCGGACGGGTCGGTGGAAGAAGGGCGAGAGGAAGGGAATGGCGACATCTAAGGCGGCATTTCATTTTTGGAGCTCGGAAAGACCTGATTTTAAGCAGCCATTGAGACTTTTTTTTTTAGGCTATGGCTTGGAAGCATGTGCACAGAAGCAACGGTTACTGGTATCAAAATGAGCGATCCCTATTGCTTGTACCCTCTGGCTGGGTCCCTTGCTTATCGGTGTACCCTGCTGCATACGAAGCTCCCTGCAGCAGCCTCGAATCTCCATGCAGAAGCTGGGCATTTCTGATCAACCACATTGGGTGTAGGAGTTTGATAACTAATGAGCTACCAAGGGCAAGCTAGTAACAAGCGATATTTTTTTGGTAGCCGAATTGCGAAAAGTCTACGAGAAATGTTCCATTCAATTCGGATTGAGACTTTGGGTTGGCCTAATGAAAAAAAAAGTTTAGCTAGTCGCGCGGTTCTTTAAAAAACCCTTTTTTCAGTTCCTACTCTTTTCTTTTCTCCTTTATACGGTGGCGAGAACCGGGGTAACTGGTCCTGTTAGTCTCCAGTACGACATTTCTTTTCTCCCCTTGTCGCAACATTGGCTTTGTTATCGCAAAAAATTTCACCCTTATCCACAACCACTAACAAAGCTCGCAAAATTCTATCACCAACTCTAATTTTGGTGGCCGTATAGTACGCTGCCTCTGCAGTGGATACTACGGTCGTTCTTGTTCGAATTTGTGGTATTCTTCTTGCAAAAACGTTGGCCTTATTGAAACGAAAAGACCCGATAACCCAGACCAACCGTTGCTGATTGACGACATCCTTGTGGCGGCTGCTCGACTAACGGCGCAATGACGACACTTCTCGCTGTTTCTCGTAGAGCACTCCTCCCCACGCGACATCGGCTTGCGCGTCGTAGCTCGCCCCGGTGCATCGTTCCGAGATGGAATCTGACCCGTTGTTTGGCTACCGAAGCTGCAACGTTTTCTCCGGCACCAGAAGCTAACCTGGAGCCAGAATCTGCTTCGAAATGGACGGGTTTACAGACTTCTCCCAGGTTCGCGTACAAACGTGCGCCTATTGAACTGCCCTTTGTAAAAGAAGAGACCGTTTACAGTGGCCAAAACCCAATCACCTCTCGGAATCCCTTAGTGGGATTGGATACCCTGCCTAGGCGACATATCGGACCCGATCCAAATGATATCAAACAAATGCTGGAAACGGTCGGCGCATCGTCGCTGAATGAATTCGTGGAAAGCGTTGTCCCGAAGAATATCCTGTATCCACGGGACTTCAAGGTTTCACACGTACCTCAATATGGACTCTCAGAGAGCGAGTGGGCGGAAGAGTGGGAGTCTATTATGAGTCGATGCGACGCAACTCCTACGTATGCGGGAATGGGCTATTATGGAACTAAGGTTCCAGAGGTTATCAAGCGTAATATTTTGGAATGCCCGGAGTGGTATACGAGCTATACCCCTTATCAGGCGGAGATCAGTCAAGGTTTGAAAACTCTCATTGCGCTAGGCGAAGTTGTGACCGAAATAGCTTACTGATGTCTCTTCTAGGACGATTGGAATCGTTGATCAACTTCCAAACCATGATAACCGAGTTGACGGGTCTTGAAATCGCAAATGCATCTGTTCTTGACGAATTGACAGCAGCAGCCGAAGCCATGACCTTTGCGTACGCGTGTCTTCCGGCATCAAGACAAAAATCTCCTAATAAGGTCTTCTTGGTTTCGGATAAGATGTTCCCGCAAACGATCGAAGGACTTTACCCTCGTGCGGAGGGATTCAACATTAAGATTGTCGTGGCCGACCTCGAAATTTCAAATTTGGACGAGCTTATCGCTGGTGGAGACTTGATTGGAGCTATGGTGCAGTATCCAGATGTGAATGCCAACACTGGAGAATGGCTTCCTAAATTTACCGATACTATCCACAGCAAAGGAGGCATTGTATGCTGCGGAACGGATTTGCTCGCCCTTACTTTGTTCAAGCCCCCAGGTGAATGGGGCGCTGATGTCGCCTTTGGTAGTGCTCAGCGATTTGGTGTACCAATGGGTCTCGGTGGACCACATGCTGGCTTCTTCGCCACAAGCGACAAGCACAAGCGAAAGTTGCCTGGGCGTTTGATTGGTGCATCGAAGGATAGATTGGGAAACAAGTCGTACCGCCTTGCGCTCCAGACTCGTGAGCAGCATATTCGTCGCGAAAAAGCTACAAGCAATATTTGCACAGCGCAAGCACTTCTTGCGAATATGAGCGCAATGTATGCTGTATATCACGGACCTAAGGGTCTGAAGCAAATTGCCGAAAAAGTTATCACGATACGACAGGTGTTTGTCCAAACGCTTCTTGATTACGGCTGGCCAGCAGAATTGATCAAGGACAGCGATTTCGATACTGTTAAATTCGGATTTTACGACGAAAAGAAGTACCGTGATTTTGGAGTTCAAAGACCGGCATTGCGCAACCAGGGCAAAAAGGTTGCCAACGGCCAGTATTGGATAAGCATCTCGTTCGACGAAACAGTCGGCTGGACCGAACTTGCAAACCTCGTTGGATCTATTCTTTCAACTGGCCCGGGTGGCAACACGACGCTCCGATCTGACCTATTCGCGGATGCCCTTGAGAGCGCTACTCTGAAGGTTCGAGATTCTGGAAAGATGGGTCAAGTTCGACCTTCTCTAGCTCGAGAGAGCCCATTCTTGGTTCAAAAGGTATTCAACACTCACCACTCGGAAACCGAGATGTTGCGATACATACATCACTTGCAGTCCAAGGATCTTTCCCTCGCGCATTCGATGATCCCATTAGGCTCTTGCACTATGAAATTGAACGCAACCTCGGAAATGGCCACATTGAACTCTCCCAAACTCGCCAATCTACACCCCCTGCAATCCCGGGAAACGTATGATAAGTTCTTTTTGATGATTAAGGATCTTGAGAAATACTTGTCAAAGATAACTGGATTTGCGGCTTGCAGTATTCAACCCAACTCTGGGGCTCAGGGCGAGTTCACCGGATTGAGAATGATTCGAAATTATTTGAGATCCATTGGTCAGGGACAGCGAGATACGCTGCTCATTCCTGTTAGCGCTCATGGTACAAATCCTGCTAGTGCTACGATGGTAGGATTCAAGGTTCAGTCAATCAAGTGTGATCCCAAGACTGGCAATTTAGATATCGCGGATCTTAAGCTGAAGGCAGAAAAACTTGGAGACAAGCTTGCTGGTGCTATGATCACTTATCCTTCTACCTACGGTGTATGTATATATTATATCCTCTTCAACCAAAGCGTGATACTGCAATCGAATATTAAGCTGACTTACGACAACTTCAATAGGTCTTCGAACCTGCTATCAAGGATGCGATCAAAATAGTTCACGACAATGGCGGCCAGGTGTATATGGACGGAGCCAACATGAACGCACAGATCGGTCTCACTTCGCCTGGTTACCTCGGGGCCGACGTATGCCATCTCAATCTTCACAAAACGTTTTGCATTCCCCATGGTGGCGGTGGTCCCGGTGTTGGCCCAGTCTGTGTAGCTGAGCATCTCGCGGAATTCCTCCCAACACATGAAGGAAATCTCGCCCGTGAGGGGGCGACCCAGACTATCGGACCCGTTTCTTCGGCGACTTTCGGCAGCGCAAGCATCCTACCCATCAGTTACTCATACATTAAGATGATGGGTGCCACTGGGTTGAAGCACGCCGCCGAAATCGGCCTCCTGAACGCGAATTACATGGCCACGAGACTCAGCGAACATTATGACATTTTGTACACAAACGAGAATGGAAGATGCGCCCACGAATTCATTTTGGACCCTAGACCGCTCAAAAACTCCGCAGGAATTGAGGCGGTGGATATCGCCAAGCGTTTGATGGACTATGGTTTCCACGCCCCTACGATGAGCTGGCCAGTCGTTGGAACGTTGATGATTGAGCCGACTGAGAGTGAGAGCAAAGAGGAAATGGACAGATATTGCGATGCTCTGATTGAAATTCGTAAGGAAATCAAGGAGATTGAGGACGGCAAGCTGAGCAAAGATGTCAACATGCTCAAGATGGCCCCGCATCCAATGAAGGATTTGCTTCAAGGAGAGGAAGTGTGGAAGGGTAGAGGATATTCTAGGGAGCGGGCAGCATACCCACTTCCCTACCTAAAGGAGAAGAAGTTCTGGCCCTCGGTAGCCAGAGTGGACGATGGTAAGTAGCTTCCTACTTTCATTCCAATTGCTAATTGTGTTGAAGCTAACTCTTGGCTAGCGTACGGTGACACAAATCTACTCTGCACATGCGACCCGATGCCCCAGGAGGGAGAAGCTTCAGTTTAACACTGAGCCGCGGTGACTTGCAAACTTTAATCGATTAATGCCTGGCCTTTTGGTCTATCCATCTTCAACATCCGGAGTATATTTTAATTTTTACGACCTTTTAACATGAGGGACCTCTAAATTTAACATGGAGTTCAAAAATCTTGGTGGGTGGGACATAGTAATTTGTACTTAGAGAAAAGTGCTTCAACGCTCTTGGGTTTTTGTTTTGCATCTCGTTTTGTTCTTGTTGATGCTGCCGCGGTACTGAATATTATTGGCGTCACTGTACCGATAGGCTGTAAGCTACGTCGTCCTTTTATGTGAAAATCATATGAATGACATTGTATTGTATTTAATTGATCCCTGCAATTAAGGAATCAATCGCGGTTTAACTCGGACATGCAATTCCGAAAAGCAACCAAACAAAAAAGTAAATTTGATGATAACACGCCTCAACGTAAGACGTTGAATGCGAGTGAAACTATTAATTGCCAACTTGAAAACACTGAAAATATAATCCACAGAATATTCTTTGGATTATGAGGTTGGAATTCACTCAGAACCCGTGTCCACATAATTACCATCATCACACAGTATGACTCCTGTGTTCGGATCTCTTTCATGTCCATCGGTGTCATAATACGATGCGAAAAGAAACACATATGTAGTACACTTTTCGGTCCACTTGTACGGCTCCACCAAACCGAGTATGAAGCTAGCCTCCTTGACGAGACTTAAGGGTATGCCGAAGGAAACCAAGCAGAATAACCCTTGGTTCGTCCGTCCTGAGAACTCCGCCTTCATAATGATGCTCAAGTCCGCGGCGAACGACATCACTTTCATAAAATCCTTCAAAGTGGAAGAAAACATGTTGCTATCCCAGACAACGATCCAAAAAGTCCCGCAAGAGTGTATCAGTACTCGAAGGACGTGTGCACGCTGCGTAATACTAATCCTAGGGACATGTTGGCGTTTATGCTTAAGGAGAGGGTATGGCAAATCACGCCTATCGAGAAGGCGGTGTCACAGTCCGTCTGGGGCAAGTGTACGTAGCTCTGATATCGATTCTAACATGTATTCGTCGAGTGTTTGCCAACATGTATTTGCGGATGATGACAAAACGGACCTCAAAAAGGCCGATAATCGGTCATCGGAGCTACTGAACGGCAGCGGCGTCTCAATACAATCGGTAATGGGACTATCCATCAAGCCACCGTAACTATAAATGTCCGATGATAAGATCCAAAAGCTCAATATCGTCAAAGATATGAAACAGTCCGTGGACTCCGACGACACGGTGGAGACTTTCCCTAGAACCAAACAGGGTTTAGATAATTGATCCCCTAAATCAGACGAATTGAACGCAAAGCAGGTGTGGTTCAGACGTGGGCCTCTCAGATGAAGTAAAAGGAAGGACGACGACTACGGGTGCGAGGCTGCAGGCACTGCTGAAGCGGTACGACCAAATGGTCCCGGCGATGCCACTGAAAGCGGTCGGCGGTTCATAATCAATATTTCATGTCCTTTGCACTCTGTTTTCTGGAATTTTATCATATCCGTTCGCGATGGAACGGTTGAGCGTTTTCGTGAACATTTGAATTCACATGTATGTCTTGGACGCATCACGGCCAACCTTGGCGCCTCATCTGTAATTATTCGTTAGCTCTAGCAATGGCAACAACGGTTCAGAATGATCGCACCTGCTCACTTCCTCGATTGAGTAAAGTTATAATGGAATGAAGACGGGCCCGGGAGGAATCCACGTAATTGTCGCGGTGAAGTTTGATTGGAGTTGCTGGGCGCGGTTGTCGGGAGCCCGCCAAAATAATAAACAATCTACGTAATGTCGCCACGTAACTCGCATTACGAACCTCTCAAAAAGAGGCCACAGTTCTCTCTCTCGACTCTCCTCACGCCCTCGTCGGTCTTCTCGTCAATTTCTCCATCTGTCTCCGTTCACCAGTCGGTGTTTGTGTGCAGCGATAGCTTAGCCTTATCGTAGAGGTGTGTACCTGCCTTTCAAAGCGGTGTCTATAAAACTTGGTGTGGTTTGTGCTGGTTATCCGGGAGTCCCTCATCACAGCCTCGCCTGACAACAGAGATAGCAATCTCCCCAAACCTCCATCCATCAGGACCAACTACAGCCATACTGTAACGGAGATATATACTTATATCGTTCGTGTTCTTTCGTTCAATTCAACATGTCCGAGTATCCTTATCGGTCGTATTCGCCGTCGGGAACGAACAATCCCAATCGGAGTCCTACACGGCGGACAGCACCCGTGATTCCACCAGCTGGAATCTATCCATCGGAATGGAACAGAAATGTCCAAACGATGCCCGGCTTTGAAGGCTGGAGAACAGAAGACAACATTAACAATATTAATACCATGTAAGACTATCCCTTATTCCATCCTATTCTATTCTGTTTGGTCGTTAGGTGTCGTGCCAGTCTTGTGGGACGGCGTCTCGTGATGATACGAAAGGTACCATCAGATGTCCAACCTCAGTGAACTGGCACCTGCAGCTGCCCGACATTGACACGTCTAATTTGTATCTCGTTACTCACAAACTCACAAACATCATCGCTAACATCGATTCTTATCTTCAGGCCTTCGGCTTCTTCCTTCGCTGCGAGTACGCCGGACATGATTCCAGAAGTCATACCAAAGTCCAGCTTTGGACCTCCAGCTGGAGCTCCAGATCCCTTCATAACATCCCATTCGGCTCCTCCCATCCCACCGATCCCTCAGCCTTCTCCCTTCGATCACATCCCTCCATCTCTCCAAGCCGGTTCCAGAGCCTCCCATTACTCTTCCGCCACAACCTCCGAACAAGGCGAAACTCCCTTCCGTAGGCGCCACGTTCGAACTCCCTCCGCTAGTTCTACAGAGTCCGCCTCTCGCTCCCGTCGTTCAAGACGCCAAGCCGGCCGTGATAGAACCCCTAGCACATCTCCAACCCGTGCCATTCCTCCGGCTGGTGTTTCTGCCAATTCAAACTTCAGAACTCCCTCGGGCAACGTAATGGCATCCATATTTAATGCCGAAAATGCGGCGGCTGTGGGCAACGCTTTGGGAGCTGCAGCGAGCTTCCTAGGCTCACGTGCTGGCTTGATCAAGAACGAAAACGAACCCCACCATCCAGAACATGATAACGTTCCGGGCGGGTACAACAGTCGACCGGTACCGGATACTGTGAACAATGCGAACGGGTTTAACATCGGTGATGCTGTGAATTATCTTTCGCATCTCACTTCTGGACAACAGCAAACACCATCTCAGCCACCACCACCTCAACAACAGGCAGGCAATAGTCCATTCACACTATCCAATGCTTTGAGTTACCTCTCTCAACAACAAGCCCAACAACGGCCTGGCGCTCCACCTGGCACATATACACTAGCTGGGATAGATATCGACTTTAACTGGTTGGCACAGAAGGCCGGGGAACAAAACCCGTGGGTGTTGCTAGGAGGAGCCGTGGTGGCATTCTGGATTATTAGCAGCATTATCGCAACAATCATATGGTACGGCATCATCGCTGGTGTTTTGTACGTTGTCTACATTGTTGGAGTCAAGAATGGTGGATTTGAAGCTATTCTAGGAGGCGACAGACCACCTCCTAGAAGAGTCGGCGGAAGTGGTGGGGGCACGGGGGCGGGAACGGGGTGGAATCGGAATACAGGAACCGGAACTGCTGGAGGTGCCGGAGATTGGAGAAGACGGTATTAGGTATACCGTGAGACTATGGCGGTAATGGCGATCTTGAATGCTTTGAGAGAACGATAACCATATAAGATACACGCACACAAGCACACACAAAGGCAGACAAGCATATGGGTTTCTTTTTGGATATTTCAAATAGTACTGCTCTTTTTTCATGAGACCAATGTATTTCTAGAAGGGATTAGGAGGATCAAGTCCTTAATTGGAAGGCGCTTCGATGGGGTTAATAGGGCCCGCTTCTGTCGCACAAGCATGACGGAGGCTTCCTTGGAGTTCGCCGACAGGAACCATAACCATGAGAATGCCATTCTTTATTTTTTTTTGAGATTTGGCTATTCGAAGTCCCAGTGCTAAACCTCAATCGACCGGATATTACACTCATCTCGGAGACGAGGAACTTCCGACCCCCCGGATTAATTCTAAACAGAACTGAGTTTTTTCATTACATAACCAGCTTCGAATGGTGCAATATTCTACGGAAGGCGGAGTGCATGCTCGTCAGAGTCATCCTTTTTTCGTCTTTGCAGGGTTGTAAGCAGCCAGGGCTTGGCGACGCTTTCCGAAAAGAGCTTAAGAGTCCTATGAACATTTCAATCGAAATGGACTCTCTTTTCGGTTTAAAAGAAGACCCCATCCCTCCTTCTCCTCCTCCTCCTCTTCTTTTGTTTCTTTCTTTCGTTAGAGCTCTCGCTCTTTAAGGCTTCACAACTTCACCACCGTCTACAATCAGCTTCACCGGGGGCCCCTCCACTGCTTAGGGCCTTCGAGAACAACCGCCTTCTTCCCAACCAGGTCTCCCCGTGGGGCCTTCAGTCGACCAGGAACAAACCACATTGCAAGCATGTCTCAGTCGAGCATCTCAGTCCAATTCGTCACACGCTACAACATCATGTTCTTCCAACCGCAGCGGTTGGAAGGAGTCAGGGAGCCACCGTGGTAGTCCCTGCCTCGGTAGCAACGATAAAAGTCCTTCTTCTTCTTCTTTGTCTTCTTCTGTTTTAGTTAATTGCCAGGATTTTCCCACGCTGAGCGACATCATTGATTTCCACGAGTTTGTTTCCGTTGATGCCTTTGCTACCAATACATCTTCTTCCAATTTCGAGTTTCTTTCTACCTCAAACCTCGATTTCCTAAACTCATCCACGACTGGAGGAGACGGAGGGCCAGGAGGGGAAAATGTCGAAGGCTTTCTCGAGTTTGCAGCGAGCTTCGATACTTCCTCCACCGTCTCCTCCTCTTCATCCCATTCTCCAAGCTATCCGACTTCTCAGCCTCTTTCCACCTCCACTTCTTCCTCGTCTCTGCCAAATGTAACAGCGGACATGATTTCCAACGGAGATCTAAATTCACTACTCACCTTGCAACCACACCTCCAACTCGACGACTACACCATGGGTATCCCACTCTTCCCCACTCCCACCCCGCCAACCATCTCCTCCACCTCTCCGATGCAAGATTCGGCATCGGGATCACCAAGTACGCTTTCCCCGCCGGGATCGAGTAATACACTCCAATCTCACCTATCGACACCTTCTCTCGCGCCGCTGAACTCAACATACCGTATTTCCAAGCCCAAAAAGTCAAAACCGGGCCCGAAACCAAAAAAGGGAAAGCAAGCTTCTTTATCTCCACCGCAATCCTTCCTCCACAGTAGCAGTTTTCCTACAACTGTGGACGCCGGCGTGCTTGTGGCAGACGAAGATGACGAATCGCCAGAGGTATTGGATAAACGGTATCGGAACAATTTGGCAGCGAAGAAGTATCGTCAGAAAAAGGTGGATCGGATATCCGAGTTGGAGATCGCATTGGCCCAGATGACAAGAGAGAGGGATGAGTTACGGTTGTTGCTCGCACGGAAAGAGGCTGAGGGACAGGTATTGAGGGAGGTTATGAGGAAAGAAGGGCGATAGCTTACCGTTTCCTTTTCTTTACTTTCGATTGGCTGTATATTTTGTATTCGTTGGTGTTTTCTGGGTGGACGGTGCTTCTTTATCTAATTTTTTATATTTTTACATAGGATATAGAGAATATATATATATATTTCAAATAAAAGTAGAGTCAGCTGAGTTCAATATCAAGATCGAGATCCCGTGCATAACCACAAGATGAGATTCATAAATCCAATGCAATAGAATATCATAGATATAATATCATTGATAATATTAGATAAAAGTCACACAAAATCAGTCGATGTTAGCGAGTGGTCCTCATCTACCTTGCTGGGATTGTTCATGAGAGCTAGGTATTTTTATATATAAAAAAGGTATTTATATTTCTTATCGTCATTTAAATGTGACTCTTAACGGTTCCGTTGAGGGAAGGTACATGTACAAAAGTGCATTTTTCAGAGGTATAAAAGGCGGGTATGGGAAGCAATGAAGAAGTTTTGTAGATTCTTACCATCTCTTTCGCTCTTTCTCGAGGTTTTTGAAAATATCATTCTTTTGGCCTTGCGTTTTACTCGATTGGCGTATTTCATTTGTATATTGAATTTAATTTCATGATACATTGTCAATTTATACATATACAGCATATATATCACATCCGGCCAGAAATCACACGGTAAACTAGGAGAAGTTCAATTCGTCCATCGATATATCGCGACATCAACAATGAAGTTCCAAAATCATCACAACGCACGATGACCAGCCGTTTCCTCACACTCAACGTGAGTTGAACTCATCGCCATTTGCGACCCATTATGGTCCTGGAATGTGGAGGGTTGGTGGCAAAATGAATCGAAATGATTCATAGCTTGGCAGTCTTACCGGATTCGGATATTTTGACAGGGGTGCTGGATTGGGAAAGGTTGTGTTACATTTCGTCGATCTGCGGCGCCGAGGGTCTTTTCCGACGGAGCTTCGGGGACTACGAAGGGTTGTCATTTGTTCGTACGAGGCGTGATACAATTACCAGAGATATCTGGTGCTATTGAGGGTGGCTTTGCTGGTAAAGCCATATTTCAAGTCTAAACACGGGTGTTCAAAACACAACTGAAGGACTTGAAGCACAAGAATCCTTTGGGATCGCAAGACTCAATTGATGGGCTATAATGCTGTGAAAGTTTATTGTCCAATTGACATGAACGATATGAAGCGTCGACTCTCTTACGCTATGTATCACCGTGATGAACATCTATGAAGTAATCGATTGGTTATAATACTATATGCATATAGGATCAAGCTTTAATATGCTCTCCGTCTTAGGTTCGTCAAGCAACTCGTTATCCAGCTGTGATATCTTGTCTCGAAGTTATAAGATGCCTGCACTCAGGCCTTGAGGATTAAGACCGATTCTTTTCAGAGATATATCAGTTACTCAACCAATTGGCACTGCTGCTTCAACAAGATCCGTTTCGCGCCATTGGCTGCGAGAAAATCGACCTGTCAAAAATCACGTGTCTCTCAGATCGGTGGAAATTTGTCGAGACGTCTGGGTGAACGCTGCTGACCCCCCGCTTGCATTCCACGGAACCAAGACACCCTGGATGAACCATGAAACTCGTCGCCGAACTCCACTCGCTATTTGACAAAGCCGCGCAACATGTCGACGGTCCGCTATTGGCGGGCACAACGAAATATTCGGCCGTCATCCTCGCGTACTATTTGATAGGCATTGCCATCTACTGAGTTTGGTTCCACCCTCTATCCAAGATACCAGGCCCCAAGCTCGCCGCTGCAACCTGGCTGGTTGAATTCTACTATAACGGTATCCATAAGGGTGTATATTATAAGAAGATCGAACAATGGCACAAAGTCTACGGTCAGTGTCCCGATACATCCATTGAATTCAGTTGCCAACCTAGACATAGGCCCCGCCATCCGTATCACCGCTCATGAGATCCATGTCAACGACCCTGACACCTACTCCCACCTCTATAAAACCAACGCCAAGGTCACCAAAGATCCATTGTACTACCAAAGATTCGCCGGTGACATCAACGTCCTCTTCTTCGCAAAAGACACAGCAACCCACCGTTCCCGCCGCGACCCCCTCAACAATTATTTTTCCAAAAAATCAGTCACAGATTTCGAAGCCGTGATTATAAAGCACATTGACAGACTATGCTATCACCTCCAGCAACACGCCCAAACCGCACCAGTCGGCGCCGGTCAAAAACCAATAGACCTCCACTACCGTATCCGCAGTGTCGTTCTCGACATCTTCTCCGACTATGCGTTCGGCAAGTCCTTCTCCTTCCAGGATTCCCCAAATCTGGGTAAAGACTTCTTCGACATGATTCGCATCCACATGGCTTCTCTCTGGCTATTCCGAATGATGACTCCGGCAATGGTATACCGCATAACCCATCTCCCGCCGTTCATAGCCCTCAAACTCGACCCCTCAGCGAGCACCTACGTGAAGCTAAAACAGGACACCAAAGCAGCAATCCAAAAGATCCGTGATGATCCGAATGCGAATGACCTGAGGAAGGAGAACCGTACTGTGTTTTATGACATGTTGCATCCGACTGATGATGATGGGAACCCTATCCCCGCGAAGAGTCTGGACGATCTTTCGGATGAGGCTTATGGTCTCACTGTTGCTTCGTCGGATACTACTGGGAATGGGGTGCACGCTACTTTACTCGGGATTCTGTCGAATCCTGAGGTTCACTAGAAGCTTAAACGGGAGTTGAGGGCGTTTCCGACGGTTCAGGATAAGATGACCTGGACGAAATTAGAGAAAATTCCCTACATGGTATCTCCGATCTGGTCTATGTTCTAGATGTTTCGTATGATAAGGATACTAATAAAAGGGCTGATAGGTCGCATGTATCAAAGAGGGTCTTCGGATTTCGGCTGGCGTTATGGGCCGTATGCCTCGTATCGTCGAAGAACCAAATTTTCAAGTCTTGGGGTATCATATTCCTCCTGGTGTAAGTCTCTCTAGCCCACCGAGGACTGGAATTTTTTAAGGAGAATAATTCAACCAAACTGTGTAGTGCTCTGTCACAACGTCTAACTACATGATGCTTCGGCATGAAGCAATCTACGAAAATCCACACGATTACAATCCATCCCGCTGGCTCGACGAAAATGGAAACTTGCACACTCATCTCGATAAATATTTCGTCCCGTTTGGAAAAGATAGTAGGCATTGTATTGGGATGTAGTATGTCCTCCCTTTCATATCTCATAGATTCATTTCAACAATACAGCGATCATTATGGTGCTAAAATTGTGTGTGTTTAGCCTGGCACAATCGGAATTATACCTTTGTGTGGCAAATTTAATCCACAGATTCGACTTACAGATCGCCGAAGACTCGCATCATCAATCTGTGCGGGATCTCGACTATATTGACTGTTTTGTGTCGTTGGCGAAAGATGTGGATAAATGGTCTTTGAAAGTTTTTGTTACGCCGACGGAATCAAAAGAGATACTGGAGGGCAGGCAGTAAGAATCGGTTGATATAAAAGTTTTCCATTGATGTTTTACGATTTACGATTTATGATGGAATCTACCCAGCTAGTTAATTAGGTGCGGTTTGTTTTTTCTTTTGGTTTTTTGAGTTTTCAGCGCTACTATTTTCTCATCCCCAGATCTAAAGTTACATAAGATCCAGGAAGCAAGCTCTCTAAATTTGACTCAAAAGGAGCTGTATTGTGAATATTATCTACCCGTATATGCCCTATATGCAAATAGCTCATAGTTATCATACCAAAACGTTCTCTTATTCTCTCAGCTTTATCCCCACGAGGTTCACACTAACATCGTATGGGTCTTATAACCATCCCACGAGAGTAAAAACATAATTCAAGTGTAATACAGATATCAGGGTCTTTAGTTTCCTAGGCTACATACTACCAACATGCGATACTATCCTAGTATCGCACCTATCTTTAAAGCCCTCCTCCACCTAGCCCTCATTAGCGCCGCCGTCGCACCTCCCCCCACAATCCCCGAATGAGAAAACCTAATCTACAAAATCGAAGGCGAAGCCATACTCGATAACCAAAAAACCCGTCGTATCAATCGAAGGTTGGGACGTTCACAAAGGCACTAGATACCCCGAACCATGCTATAAACTCGAAGACGCACACACCCTTACCACCTTCATATCCACTAACGTCAAACGAGTCGCAGTAAATGTAGCGATATACCATAACGATAAACTCAATGGAGATCTAACGTGGGAGATTTTCCAAGATGATGAGTGTCGGGTGGAAAACCATCCGAGGTTTTTGGTAAAGAGTGGAGCGTATGATTTTCCGGACGGCGCGAAAAGACGGGCGGGAAGTTTTAAGATTATCGATCCACTGGCGTTGAGGTGGACCAAGGATTCGAGACTTACGAGTATTCATGAGATTGAGGAGCAGTTTATCAAGACTGAAGAGGAGTGGCAGAGGACGCATAAGCATTTTCAAGAGGCGAGGGAAAAGTTAGTATCTAGCGATAGGGGTCTATCGTGCCCGATATGTCACTCTGAGCTGGTTGAGTGCCGTCAGTCGAGGGTATATGTGGGAGATTGTGGGCATTCATATCATAAGGAATGTATCCAAGGGTGGGTGGATAGTCGAAATGAATTGGGTCGTGATCCCGCCGAGTTTGTAAGTTTTTGCTATTCACGATCGCCTGCAGAAGTATCAAGCTAACAATGTGTTATAGAGAGAACGAACAGGCTTCCCGCTCGCTCAAATGGCAGATTGTCCTCAATGCCGTCAAGTAATAAATCCGAGAACGATGGCCAGGGTGCCTACCCGGCTTCTTGACGGGAATAACGCTCCTGTAATACAACCCATCCAAAACAACCAAGCATCTCCTAGCAATGACCTCCCGTCAATACTCGACTCTCCAGGCAGCGAACTCGATGATATACTACACCCCCACCAAATGGACGAGAGAATCCGGGGAGCTTCCCGGATCAAGCAACCTTTGGAGTATAGTTTTCAAGATCGATATTTAAATGTGAGGAGAAACCCACTTGTTGATCCGGCTGATTATCGTGCTTTAGAGCTTCGGGAGTCAACACTCCGACAGAGGGGCCCCGTGATCAGGTTACCAAATAATGTGGCTAGAGTCAGCCCATTGGTTGATGAGACCGATTATAATGTTATGCTGAGTGAGGCTGGCGCTCCGGATGTTGATAAGATTCGGCAATCTCTTAGAGAAGGACAACTTGGATAAGTAGAGCGAACACTTGTTCCATTTGCAAAAGTTGCGGCATGAGATGTATCGACAAGCTGCGCTGTATTTCACATATATCTCAAAGTGAGCTTAAAAGGATATAAATTATAAATACATTAAGTGATACAGTTTCATGCTAATATAATCCATTTAACATATTTTTTCTCATAAATGTTACCGAATATATGTAACGGATAGGGAGATCAAGGATAGGAAAATTTGAAGCTTTTTATATGATCGCAAATGTCGTCTATTTTTATTAAGGCGCTACAGCATATCGTCTTAAGAGAAAAATTGAGAAACTGATAGCACCGAACAGACGCTTGGCCGAACCAACTAAACTGTATGTAGGCAAAGGTGATCGGGTAATTTGTTGTTATTCTAAGCAAATGTAAGTAGTAATATTCGCTCATCCGCTACTCGTGGTTGAGCGACGAGAGCCATATGCGAATCGGGCCATGTTGGTGTTCTTCACGCACGCACACCGCACCGGCCACTAGAACGTTCGAAACTGGAAGACTCTTAAGTTATGGAATCAGAATCTGTCCAAACTCCGGATCTCCATCTTTTTATTAAACTTCATATAGTTAGGCATAAAATATTTGTGTGTAGCTGGCCAGCCTCAAGATCATAACAGACGTTGACAAGGAAAGCCTCAAATGCTCGAAAAGAGCCGCGCGAGGTGTTGTATTGTTGGCCTTGTCGGCAATACAACCTTATTTCCTGTGGTTTTCGGCTGCATATGCCATGCACAAATGTAGCAACCATTTAGTGGCATTCGTTGGCTAAATTGCTTAATTTGATATTCGGGACCTTTAGATGGCTCCGGGTTACTATTTCCGGTTCACATATTCCGTTAATTTTAAAATCGTATACTGCTTGAGTCTCTTATTGCAAATCATGTTTAACTGGCCACGTTAACAAGTTAATAGTTGGGTGATGAAGCTCGCAACACACCTTTTAACCCATTATCTTCTTAGCCGGACTTTGATCAAACCTCGAGTAAGAGAGATTAGGAATAGTCTCGCACAAGATCTAACAAAATTTTTGTTTTATTTCCTAACTGAGAGTCGGTGCTGGTTTACTAAGCTAGAAATTCAAACTGTAAGGCCTAAGCGCTTTCCCCCTCACAAAATCTAGATTCTAGATTACTCTATATTCGCTTTTATTAATGTCCCCGTTATCTGCTATAGGAACCAAGCTTTTTAGACTACCCGTTTCAATTATTAAATTCTTCCAAAAGTAGGAGTTTACGGATCGCAAAATTAGTGAGCTTGGTAGAATGGAAACGATGTAGCTCGCGCATGCGTGTGGTCAAGCTTAGGTCTAGGTTTCCCTCATTCGCAAAACCTCGGATATGATAGCTAAGCCATGCTTATACTAACGTCTACGGTTTACTAGTCAGGGTTATGGCTATCACTCCGGTAATGATTCGCCTATGATATACCAAACAAAAATTAACGACACGACTTTTAAGGTTCAAATTTGTAGAATGTATCGAATATTGAAGGGACGGAGGAGTTGTATACGCCTTAGAAACAATGATTCTCATGACGAATAGATTCTCTATGAGTCTAGTATACCGGCCCGACATGCATGAAAACAAGTATCACAAATGGGTTACTATGTGTTATATAAATACTTAACCAGCCCCACCGCCTGGCCCAGTCTCTTCTTTTCTCAGGAACATACCTCCATTCATTTCCCCTAAAAGAAGAGTCCTGTCATAAAAGTCGAAGCCATGTCGCCAACACTCGCTTTCTTCAGTCGGCGGACGACCTTCCCTCTCGCCACGATATGGTGCCTTCTCCTCACCCTCTTTACATCACTCGTGGCAGGCGCTCCGACTCCCGACATCACTGTTACCACCGGCAATCAGAACGTTGACAACTTTATGCACAATAATGCCAAGGCTATGAATATAGTTTATGTGGTTGTTGCTATCATCCTTGTCATCTTGGTTGTCATAGTTTGGGGTGAGTTTCTTCAACAGCGACCTCACGATTCCAAACTTCCTAACGCTAACCCACAATGCAGTCGAAGTTCTTCCATCGGAACGTGGGATCATAGCCAAGCTTCTCTGGTGTTTATTCGTACTCATCTTCCCGATTATTGGTGTTCTTATCTATTATTGCTGCTCAAATCGGACGAGATATATGAGAAGGAATTTCCGGGATGTTTCGATGCGGCAGACATATCCGACACCACAATACGCGGGTGACAGGTAGTTAGGGGAATATATATAAGAATATATATATAGATTGGTTTATAAGGGATTATCGTCATATTGGAAAGGCGACATACATCAACTATTAGAGTAGCTAACTACGACATAAAATGTACATACATAAAGTTTTTTGAATACAGAAATCGATATGTACATCAGAGCACATAGCAAGAAGCCAAATCGTCAGTAAGTATATATGTAATTCAGAGAGGCATATTCTGGCTCTTCTACATATGAGCTCATGAGGTACATATCACTTTACCTGACCATCTTGTTCAAAGCCAAACACTGGCTTTTAACAATGTACGAAGTGTATTTGTAATTATACCTCCATATCACTCACCCAGTAAAATCATTGTCACAGAATATCCTTCAATACGTGATAAAGTTTATTCTGTCTGATCGGAGAAAGCGTTCTTTGACAAAGATGTTCGCACATGGCCATATGGCTGCCCAGATTGGTGGACCGCGTCTATATCGATGAGAAAATTATACTTTAATTTATAAGAATCTTGATTGTAGATGTAATAAATTCATTGATAGTATGTCGTTCTTCTTCTGATTCTTTCTGCAGGTCCCAAGGCCACTCTAAAAACGTGTCTCAGAGCATTGAATTTGTACTGTATCTCAATATTCGAATTTCTGCCACGGAGGCCGCGCCAAAGTGTGGCGTAGCAAATGCGAGTCTTCAGCTTCAACCTCAACCTCAACACATCCCCAAGAATATCACATCTTCAATTCGCAAGCTCAAGAACGACGAAGACTAGCACCAAGACGACAATTACAGCTTCAAGACCTTGGCTGTAATGCAAAGATATCCAAAGAGGGAATCCTTCTCGAACATCTGTCCTACATTGCAGGCTCGCCGTTTCGCCTCTCGCTTCCCAACACCTCTTGGCGCCATTGCAAATTGAAGCAATTCCATAACGTACTCTTTACGTAAATTCGCACCAAAACAGCCATATTCGCCGTCTCTTACGAAAAGAAAAACTTCAACGTCTACAATAATCCTCCGGCGCCTTCTTCTCACGGCCACGCGAGAAATTAAGCTTAATCTCTTTTCGCAGATCGAAGTTCGCTAATCTTCGAGTCGAAAGGCTGACGGATTGACATGGGATTGGGAATGGCCAAGCCGGAAATGGCGTCTGCCTGTCAAGAGATCGCGACGTCGAGGCAACACTTTCACCTCGAAGTTGAGACCACTCTCTCCAGGCTTCTAGTTTGATGGTTGATTTCGGTTTGATGGTAATTCGGCATCTGAGCGAGAGAGATGAGAAATGAGAGAATAGATGGAACCGGAGCTAGGCTTCCCCGCTTATTCCCTTGATTTCTGAGCTCCATCCTATGAGGTTATACTGCATCTTGTGTTTCCCATCTTTGTTTTTGTGCGACCGCAATTCCACCATTGGCTCTGTTGTGAGGGGACGTCGGCGGCTGTCCATCCAACAGTAAGGGTCACATTACCCGGTCTCTCCCGCTCAACGTCACCAGCGAACCAAGAAACCAGATTTCCTTCAAAAAAATTTTTGGCTTTGCTTTCTCGCTTGTATTCTGCAGTTACGCGGCTGCGGGTATCCTCGGTTGGAAGCCAGAATCATTTGTCTACGGAATATCTACCGGATTCCCGACAACGTCCGTTTGATGAGATCCGAGTGGACGGCTTTTCTCAAGTCTCTTGGCAATGTTTCTCAGGGTTTACATGTGTCATCGTGCGATCTGCGTACACTCAGGGTCGTAGACGGATGGTGAATTGCGGATGACGGGATGCATTCTTTTGCCTATTCGCTTCGGCTATGCTTTTGGTTTCTATGTGTTGAAATCTTTGCTGGTTGGACCGTTACCGGTCAAGAAGATCGAAAAAGTATTAATATCGTTTTTTGTCAGAATTCGCTTTTCGAGACGGTTACGTTTCCAAAAAGTTGGTTTCGATTAGCTCATATGTATTACAGAAATATTGGTGGTTGGAAGCTGAATGTGTGCATATGTCCTTCTCTCAGGGCGCCTAAGGTACCTTTATGGTTTGAACCGCTCGCGTGCGAGACACCGTTGGGGGTGAAAAGTTGGGGGTATCTTTTGATTCTGGACACGGCAAAATGGTAAGGTTAATTGGTCAGCGATATCAGCCGTCCATTAACATTAGGAAGGTAGGTGTCGACACGAAAGAAAACCCGGATCATGATGGAAGGAACAATGGATCTCAGAAACGTCGAAAATGTCCATGCACGCACGAGTGGATCCAAGTACCAAAATTTCCTTCTCATTCCGAGTTTTCCCCCCAAATGGTTCATTTCTTCGATCAAATTCTAGCGATTTGGCTTATCGACGAATTTTAAAATCAAGATTTGAAACATTTTCTAGTAATAATATTATTCCGAAAATTTTGTTCCCAACATTTCGTATCGAGATTTGTGGGAATGTTTATGAACACTTCAGACCGAGATCTCACCATTTTTCAACGCCAGATAACCAGGTCATCGATTCAACAGAGGCCTTTGAATCGGAACCAGGCCATCCATCAAGTCAATACATGGCCAATGGCAGGGAATGTGTCTACGATCATTTGCGATCGTTTGCCAAATAGTTGAAATGCCCTTTCATTCACACGACCAGGTTAACGGCTCAGTGATCCTGTCCGCCATGACAATTTTGAAATCGCTCAAGCAGATATTTGTTCTTCTGATACGGTCATCCATCTCCCAAGAAAACCCAAGCTGGATGAAATGCAACAAAGACTTCGCTTATTCGAACCAGGTCTGGCCGGCTTTGAACCGCCATGGAGGCAATTGGTCATGCCCGTCATTTACCTTATCTCGGAAGGGATGGCCAGCAGAAAAAACGAGGATTCTCTTCGGCGACCTCCAAAAGAGGGTGTTTGGCGTTTTTGCGATCTTGGCTGGCAGGCCGGTTAAAATTGTGGAGCTTTGCTTGCATGACATTATTGCGGCGTCTGAGTTGAAAGTGAGGGAAGGGTTCGTACATTTCCCGGCAGGTACTTTCGCTTCTGTTCTGCATACAAATTACCTGTCGGGCTTCCCATCGATGGAACCCAGAATTCAGGGACTCGAGTCTCGGGCAGGCTTCCCAAATAGCAGGCAAAAAAGAGAGAAAAAAGTCGGTGAAAACATGGGAGAAAATAAGCAGGCAGGTCAGTCACCGATGCATGCATGCGGGCATGGGGGTCACCAAGCCAGATCCGCCCGGCTGCAGGTCAGTTCGACGCAGGCCAAGATCTTTCCTTATCTCTGTGGCGTTTCTTGGGCTCGCTCTCCCAACACGCCGGCTTGGCGAACCACTTCAGCCTATTAGAGCAACCGCAATCCTTATCTCTGGATTTCAAACTCAAGAAAACCGCCCGGATGGTCAAATGGTGGATACGGATTGCTGTGAGCATGATTCCTTTCGCGTCATCAACATCCTGCCAGTTCGCTTCCTCGATCAATCAGGAGCTGTGGATTGGTTCGCCGGTGCCACACTCGCCCCTCACGTTATATTAAAGTCCTGATATATCGAAAAGATTTAAACGACGCACCCATGCGACTTAGGCATGCCAACTAATCGCTGACAGTTCGGCGACGATAATATCTAAAGGAAGAATGGGAAAAACCATTCAAAGTATAATCGAAGAGACTTTTAAATGCTTTTTCGATCCACTCCGCGTGTCTACCGACCGAGTTATCCGAGAACAAGCCATTTTGAAAGTCTTGGTGATGCTGCGTGGTTCGGAATGCTTACAAGTCTTGCAGCAAAGTGGGCACATTCTTAGACATCAAGACGCGTGCATAGTCAACGGTCAGATGAGACATATCACAGTCTCTGATTTCTCAAGCCTCGTTGAGCCATTCGAGAAAGAAAGAAATTAGGTTATCCTTATCTTTGAAATGGTGCTCGAAGTTGGCCTGCCTCAGCTTTTTCCTTCTGATTGTTGGTCACCATCCGTTTGTTTTTGGACTCTAAGCGAACTGGCTAGCCGGATCTGGTGAGGGACGGCGAACATCGTCTCTCTAACTTCACGGATGCGAACAACAAATCATGTTCCGGCGAGCGGAGAAAATAAAATAAATCTTGAAAAGAATGGCGTTTTATTGAACACACGATTCGATCCGGAATTATTAAAATAGAAACCGAGCAGGAACGTCGATATGGTGGCCTATTCTTTCGGTGATCTAACAACATTGTCCTCCCCGGCTTATCTGCCGGGTGTCTTCCAAATTATACAGAGATTTGCTTTTTCTTTGTGGCATGCCTTTGCCTGTCCCTCGATGTCTGAGGTGCAGCTGGGCAAGTGTGTGAATTCCATGTCACTCCCGTCATCACGAATGCCTGAAGGGACATCTCTGGCTCTCTATTTGTGGGATACGGCGATGGGAGGCCAAGAAACTTTCGAGCCCCTGCAAGTGGGTCCCTCCTTCAA
Source organism: Dactylellina drechsleri (assembly GCA_036971345.1). Classification (NCBI taxonomy): domain Eukaryota; kingdom Fungi; phylum Ascomycota; class Orbiliomycetes; order Orbiliales; family Orbiliaceae; genus Dactylellina; species Dactylellina drechsleri. The sequence goes on from JAJTUB010000001.1 coordinate 2,155,296, forward strand.
TGGAAGCTGCAACGTCGCTTCTGTTTGGGGGCCCATCCCACCTATCGGACCCTGGTCCAAAGGTTGTGCATTCATTGCGCCCACCAAAAGCTAAAATATTGGCATAACCGTATAATATTGCTGCCGGTACGATATTGGGATATACTGTACTGAATTTAATAATAATGTTATCAAGAAAAAGGAAAGACAACGAAACACCGCTTGGGACGAACTTAATGTGTGACCTGACTCTGCGACAGGTATGTGCGTGTTTGGTCCCGTTGGTTGTCTCGTCCTTACATGCACACATGCGATCCCTTGGGACTCTCTGGTATCCCCAGCGACTATCCACGAAAAAGAAATTTGGTGACTTTTTGGGCTTCGGTATTTCCCCTGGGCCTTTGCTTTCCAGGTTGCCCGCCGACCACCAGGGTGCACATCTTTATATATATCTAGGACCCTGATCCCCTCCTCTCCTTCTTTTTTTCTGAGCTTCTCCATTCTTCATCCAAGCCAACCTTATCAATCCTATCTCTGCTTCATAACGTTGCAGGAATAAAGCAGAAAAAAGACGACGGGCTTCTTTTCTGCGCAACGGTTTCTTTCTAGTGGTTTCCTTTTCTGATTGTTAGTCCGGGATACGGGTGCGAACCCATCTTTAGCAATCATGTCGACAGAGCAGCCGATTGACTTGACCGTCTATGGTCTCGATGGAGGAGATTCAAACAATGGTATGTTTTTATTTGCTATCTATATCATAAAAAATAGAAAAATGCAATGTGCAAAATATTGCGCAAAACGCAGGACATGAGCTGGATGGCTAACGTGGGGGGTTTCCGTTCAACGACGTACAGTCACGATTGCTTTGGCAATGAACGAACAATATGACCGTGGTGACATGGCCTGGGTTCTCGTCGCCGCCGTCTTGGTCTGGCTGATGATTCCCGGTGTCGGTCTATTATATGCTGGTCTATCGAGAAGACATGCTTCGGCTGCCCAGTTATGGCAAGGTATTCTTGCTGTGGCGCTAGTCACATTCCAATGGTACGTTAAAAAAAAACCCCCCCCAACTAATACCGTCGTTGAAAACTCGCCCGGTGCATTTTTTTCAAAGGTGGGGTTCTCATTGTTAATTTTTGCTGTATAGGTTCTTCTGGGGATACTCCCTTACCTTCTCCCACAGTGCCAATGCTTTCATTGGTGACCTCACAAATTTCGGATCCATGCACGTCCTCGGCGCCCCATCGGTTGGCTCCGCATTGGTCCCAGATATCCTCTTCTATCTCTTCCAGCTTGTCTTCGCTGCTACTACCGGTGTTATCATGTTGGGCGGTGCCGTAGAACGTGGTCGTCTACTTCCATCCATGGTCTTCCTCTTCATCTGGAGCACCATCGTCTACAACCCCATTGCTTGCTGGACATGGAACAGCGCTGGCTGGCTCTTCAAGCTCGGATCCCTCGACTTTGCTGGTGGTGGTCCTGTCCACATGTCCTCTGGTGCCGGTGCCCTCGCCTACGCTTTGATGGTTGGCCGCAGAACCGGTGATCACGGTGGAAAGATGCCTCACTACAAGGCAGGAAACGTCTTCTTCGTCGCTCTCGGAACCATCTTCCTCTGGTTCGGCTGGTTCGGCTTCAACGGTGGTTCCGCTGTCAACATGACCATCCGCTCTGTCTACGCCGCCGTCAATACCAATCTTGCTGCTTCTTGCGGTGCCTTGACCTTCTGTATCATCGACTATTTCCGCAAGGGCCAGAAGTGGTCCATTGTCTCCCTTTGTACTGGTGCCGTTGCTGGTCTCGTCGGTATCACCCCAGCTTGCGGTTACGTTCCAATCTACACCGCCGTCCCAATTGGCATCGTTACCGCGACCGCTTGCAATTTCGCCTTCGACATTAAGCACATCATCAAAATCGACGACGGTCTTGATGTCTTTGCTCTCCACGGTGTTGGTGGTTTCTGCGGAAACGTCATGACCGGTCTCTTTGCTGCTGACTACGTTGCCGCTCTTGACGGTCTTACCGTCCTCCCAGGTGGCTGGATCAACCACCACTGGATCCAACTCGGATACCAACTCTCTGGTTGTTGCGCCATCCTCTCCTACTCCTTCACTGTCACCTGCGTCATCCTCTTCATCATTGGCAAGATCCCCGGTCTCTCGCTCCGTATCCCAGAAGAGGCTGAACAAAAGGGTATTGACGACTACGATCTCGGTGAGATGCTGTTCGAGTATGGCATCATGGAGGTCATTGAAGCTGGTGTCGAGGCTAAGCGCATGTCCAAGCTCCCACATGAGATTCACGCCCCATCTTCTGATGGCGAGAATGCCATGCAAGAGGAAACAAAACCGTAAATGGGGTTTTGATAGTTTGGCTCTTTTTCACGTTTTTTCTATCTGATTTTGAAGCGCATGTATGGCTTTTGCATGTATATTTGTTTGTATAAAACCCTTGTGCCGGTCTACAAATCTTTCTACTTTCTCACATCAAGGTCACTTTCATCAAACACGTACTTCTTCCGTAATATATTTGGAAATCCACTTCTATCAAGACTCTTTCAAGACAAATAAAGATCTTGTAGTTTGATTATTTTCTCTATTTCACCTTCATCTATTCGCTCCATTTATTTCATAAATATTTAGGATAGATACCTCAAAGGTCGCTTTGCTCCACCTTACTACGCATGTTACGGCTATAGTTATAGACCTTCCGCTTCTTTGAATTCAAATCGCAGCGGACGAACTCCGAGCTTACTATGATTGTACAAAGCTAAAAACAATGTCTTTTCACGCGTGTACCTCTAACTACCGAAGAATGCGGAACCCTATCGAATAAGGCATCTCACAAGAACGCGCCAGCCTATCGAATTCGATATTCCAGATGGTGATGCGGTGACGTCGGGATCTCCTGGTTCGAGCGATTAGAGGAATGGTTAAAATCTTATAGTCGTTGGCCGAGGACTAAGCTTATATTAACCTCGAGTTTTTCCCAACTTATGAAGTAATTACAAAACTGGGCGGAGTATTATTCGTCGAGGTGGGTCTGTAGACGTGTCGACAATAATGAGTATTGAATTGAGTCCATGATGTTCCCCAGCCGTGAATGGTCAGCAACTAGCGTTCATATGCTAGCCATGGTGAGGTTTGAGAGAGGGGCTTGGAGAGGGGGGACTTGTGTTGTCGCGTTGTCGCGCGTTTGCTCTCCCGCCGACATCGGCTTGGCATTTACGTGTTTTGGTTTGTCATATCAAGGGAGATCCCAACGCAAGGGCCGTCTGCCCTGGGCCGGTTCGCGATATGACTTCCCGATTAATATTCTTGATATGACCAAACAGGTACACTAAGTTATCCTATCATTTCCTTCCCACCATTCTGGAACCTTTCTGATTTCGTCTTTTGAAACATAAACATCCAGCGTGCGATTCATGAAGTTTGTAATTTTGTATCCGTAATTTGCTATTCCGGCTTGATAGGGTCTCGGTCCTAACTCGCCAAGTTCCGCTTCGTGTCGAGTGTCTGTTGGGATTTCGTGCCGCTCAGTCAGTGAAAGGCCATCCGGATTACCGACGGAAAAATAATCGATGGAATTGGAAATGATTAGGCTGCTTAGGTATGATGCAGCTTAGTTTGAATCGCTAAAGTGAGGTTAGCAAATACAATGTTTCGCGGGCCAAAATTTGTCTAATACAAATCCCAAGTGAGAAAGGAAGCACAGGGGGAATGAATCTGCGAGATAGCTAAAGACGATGGACGGCGACTTGGTTAATTATAGCTATTGGCTCCCCTGAGCCTCCGATTTGTTCGTTCCACAAGCTAATAAATGTCCTTGCGTCCACCCGCATTTTAATCGCAAACTGCACTGGGCAAGACGAGTCTCAGCTGTGTCTGGAAAGAAACGGATGCCTTGTTAGCCGTCCCCACTAGCACCCCGATCAGATATATTGCGTGGTGGATTCATACCCGGGGCAAGGATATCGGGATGCATATTGTGGGCCACACACGCAACGCAAAGAGATAAGGACGTTATTTCGCTAGCGAATCGAACGTCCTCGTTTTGACACATATGCATATATTGAATGTCTTGGTCGCCGAGAATTTAATTGGTCTTCAAATTTGGTATCTCGAGTAATGCTTCCGTGATAGGCACATGTTTTCCAATCCAAGCCGGATGAGGAGTTGTAAACAATAAACTGTCATGTCATGTCATGTCAGCGAATGTAAAGTTAACACTCTTTGTGAAGTGGGATCAGAACTCGTGAAAGAAAGGTTTCCCGGATACGGCGCCATGGTTGACTTCAAGTGAAGATTTAACTCCAACCTGCCCTGTCCTTGTAGGAGCAGATTGATTAGACGCCGTTGTAAATCACTTTTCACCTTGCAGGTGCAGGTCGCTTACATGCGGCCGCAATCTGGATGGGTGTTCTGGAATCGTTCCTAAAAGATAACGAACGGGAGAGTGGCCTTGGTTGCATCTCTGGGTCTTCGGGACCGATATCTGGGTACCCGGGTGCGTCAGGGGATTTCATCGCCCTTGTAATATCCAAAATCCGAAAAACCAGGAACGATAGTTTTGGAACTTGAGGATATCGAAAGCAGTAGAGTTGCCTGATCCGGCTATCTTCGACGACTCTCCGAGAAGAGCTAAGTGGGGGTCTTAGTCTTATCTGATCGATAATCATACTCTTTAAGGAGCTGAATACTAAGGTAGTGCTTACCTTAGAAGTGTTTTTCTACATTCGGAGTAAGTAAATTATTTGATTGGATGGTTTATTTTGTATCTGGGTCACGCCGTAAATAAGCATTTACTTAGACCTTCGCTTTCTGGACCTGTGTTACTTGGTATATTTCAAATTTTAATATATCTACTCGGGTTTGGCTGGTTACTCGGTCTGAGGGCGCTGATTTTTCGTAAATATCGATACTACTAATCCCGAGCTTTGATTTGACAGCACGATGGCTTTTTTATATTTTCCACATTATTGTATCGTAACCAGACCAGTCCTCAGCTTCCACGATACAGGCCTACCTCATATCTCGAAACCAATACGATCCGTAGCTAGCAAACCAGGCTTTTCGATTTCTCGCGTATACATCCTAGCTCTTGCCTAATAAGCCTCGATATTGACAGAAACGTACACATATCATAAACCCACAACAACCAGAAATCAACCGTCCCATAAAGGATATAGGCCTTGGAATTGCCCTGGGCATTCAGTTCCTCCAGAGACTCTGGAGTTATTGTATGAATTATATGTATCTGCCATGCCATGCGTATTAGTTCATACATGGCTTTCTTCTGATGATAGTGATCATCGACCAAATATCATATATTGGACAAGTCATGGCTAGAAATAATCCATGCAAAACGTCCGTTTGGACGCAGCTTGATTCCGCCACGTCCTGATCTTATCACATCTTAGGATATTTTAGGTCTCTGCCAGATCATCACCATGATGATGAGTTCAAACTACGACGTATACGCATATAAATTCCAAATATATCTATCGCAGTGCACCGACACGCTACCTGATACTTGCTGCATGTCGGATTTAATGAGTCGGCGGCGTCAAACTCCGGTTTCCCGAGCGATATATACATTAGATTCACCGATTTGAGTCGCAGTTTGCGGGTTTATAGACACTAAATCTTCAATCGAACAAAAGACATACGTTGTCGGATATGGACGGAAGCGAATTCTGACCCGGGGG